>VDFB02058242.1:283143636-283646161 GCA_007258455.2 Sequoia sempervirens | reverse complement strand
TACTACCTCAAAGGGGACATAACATGTCATGAAAAGTCACACTTTTAGGGGGTATCAAGCCTAATACCACCACAAAGAGGACCACCAACATATATTAAAAAGTACACACTTTAGTGAACATCTATGTGATATTACTACTAAAGAATACATGATGTGATAAACAAGGCCACACCTTTAGAGGATGTGTAATATCACAACTAAAAAGGGGCCAATTTACTTAGAAATTGTAAAATACAAGGTAATATTCCCCCTATTAAAATATTAGTGTACTTGCTACACTAATATTTTAAGGAGATAAAGGGGAGATAAAGGATCCCTTGTCTAAAGGAATTCACTTTATACAAGGCTAGCCACTCTTGCCCCCCAAGCATAGGGGTACAAGTGAGCCTATATTGATTGTATTATTGTGCTCCTTAATGATAGCATGTGATTGCACAAAAACATATTATGCCTCCATGCATGGTAATGAGTATCTAATGATACTACAACTACCATATAGTAAGGAGAAAATCCATAGCTATTTAGTCTATCATCTCATCATAGTCATCTTTACAAGGATCTAGGTTAGCTAATATGCTCTTTAAAGTATGAAATTCATTAGTAGTATGACCAAAATGTCTATGATACACACAAACCGATGCATTTTTATTCTTGTGTTGAGTGTCTTATTGGATTGATCGAGTTTTGTCAAATTTTGAAGTTCCTCATTTTTCTCCAGAAACATCTTCATCAGAAAGTATTTGGAATTCTGACTCCAACGCAACTCGAACGGAGTCAATCGGAGCTGCGGTGCTTGAGATACACTCGGTCAAACCTTCAGTCAACTCAAAGACCCAGGTTAGGAAAAAGGTCAAAAATAAAAGTTGTCAAAAGTGGTCAATACTAGCATAAATGCAAAGAGCTTGTCACAAGCTTTTCGACAACGTCCGTTTCATCAAAATTGGAGTTCGTTTTCCCGAGTTACGAGTAGTCAAAGTCGGCCAATTATGTGTGGACACGTGGCAGTCCAATCAATGCCACATCATTAGTCTAGTTAGCGGACACATCACTTTGAAGTCTTTGACTGATGAATGAAATTTTGATATGGCATCATCTCACCCCTCCACGTGGCAGGCCATTAATGACAAAAGGTGGCATATTATTTTTATAAAAAAATATAATAATAAAAAATAATAAAATATATAAAACAAATAAAAATAATAAAAAAATGCCACATTATTTTAAAAACGTGGGCCCTCCTATATTAAAGGATCTCCACCTATCTTAAAGCCCATATTAAAGCCACCCCATATTAAAGCCATGAGTTTTGTTTTAAAAACTTTCTATGTTATTTTTAAAAGCCTATTTCCAAGGAATCCCTATTTTAAGGGATTCTAAACCCTTTTTTTATTATTATTACCCCTATTCAAAAGGAATAAACTCCTATAAGATAGCAATGGGATTATTTTCAAGGGGATAAAATTTAAACGATCTCTTTAAAAATATATATGTAATCTCGTAAGAGTTATCAAAACAAAATTATAGGGATTATTATTTTCCTTTGTAAGCCTAAAATTATAAGGGCCCTTTGTTATTTATATTTAAGAGATTTTATTATGTAACGGAGGGGATTTCTTTTGGATTTACATGTAAATTTGGGGAGATTGTAAATCAAGTTGTTTTACACCAAATTGGGTAAAATTGGTGTATAAAAAGGGGTAAATGGGTGAGAGTTTGGCTAGGTGTGTTTTAGCTAATTATTTTTGTAAGGGGATTTTGGAGAAAAATTGGTGATGCATTTTTATAACCAAGTTATTGAACTTGGGAGATAGAATTTTGAGAGGTGGTGTTTTTTTTTTTGTAATTCCTTGGTGAAATTCTTCCCGAATCTCATGCTTTTCAGGAGAGTGTTCTTGTGCACTTTGGAGGAGCTTTCCAAAATTTCTTTGTACCAAGGAGGATACATGCTAGAGCTTTGTATCTGAATATTCTGGAGAATTAATCAGATCGGTTCACTCCATTGGAGCGGACCTGGAGATGTAGTCATGATTGTGGTGAACTCCGTTATCAGATTGTTTTCACTTTCTCTCTTTTTCTCTCTCACAGTTCGGTTATCACCTTGATTTTTAAAGCATAATTTCAATAATGTACACTTTTTTTTGAGTTTCCATTAAATTGTTTAAGTTAAGCATTCAATTATGCAATTAGTCTAGATCCTAAATCAAATCAAATTGGTATCAGAGCATTTGGTGACTAGTATTGCAGATTTGTTGTGAATGCTAACAAGATCCAGGATTCAGAAGGGCGAAGGCAAGCTTGAAGAATACAATCCTGAGATCGGGAAACAAAGAACTTTACAAAAATGTTTGTGCTTGGAATGGAGGTACCCGAAGAACTTAGTGAGCAGGAGTTTCAAAGAGCCTTTTGGCAAATGAGAGCTGCATTGGAGATGCTTCTCAAAGAAAGGGAAGAACGCATGAAACTTGAAGAAGATAATGCATTGAAGCAAGAAGATCATGGAGACCGTAAAGGCAAGAAAAGCAACCAGGAGGTGGTGATGAACCCCAAAATCTCCTCCGTCTACTCTTTCTCCCCCTTCTCCTTCTTCTACACATTCTCTTTCTGCTAATCCTTTTAAGGTGTAAATAAGCCTAAGATTAAATTGGATGTTAAATTTGAACTACCTAAGTATTGTGGTGAATTAGATGCTAAAAAACTAGATGACTAAATTCAACAAGTAGAAGTTTATTGTAGAGTCCAAAGCCTCTTTGATGATGCTTCTAGGATCCAGTTAGCTACTCTTCGGTTGGGAGGTACAACTCTTACCTAGTGGGAGAGTAGGACTAGAGCAAAAATTTCACAGCATGGTAGAGTCAGCTTAACCTGGACAAAATTTGTTAGTGCTCTTAAAAAGCAATTCTATCCCTTAGGTCACATGCAACAATTAATGATGAATTGGCAAGTGTTTAAACAAGGGAAAGGTCAAACTATCCAAGAGTACACCCATGAATTCAAAAAGAAGGCTATTGCATTAAATGTACCTTTGTACACCCAGGATACTTTATTAAAGTACATAGGAGGTCTTCACTCATATCTCAGACATTCTATTTTGGTCTTGAACCCTAGTAATTTGGATGAAGTTTGTGTCCAAGCTACACATTTAGAGTCAGGAGGAAAGGGTTCTTTTATTGATAAGTTTGATAATGATAACTCTGTAAAGAAATCATCTAAAGTTGCAGAGACAGGGAAAGGAAAGAAGATAGCTACAGTTAAGAAGGATGACAAGCTTTCTTGCTCTCATTGTGACAGGAAGGGTCATGATGAAGATCATTGTTGGAAGTTGCATCCTGAATTGAAGCCTAAGTGGGCTCAGAAACAAAATCAGAAACATAAAGGTAAGGAGAAAGACACAAATGTTGTTATGGATCTTGGATCCAATACTGATGATGAAACTAAGATAACAACTATGGGTTTGAAAGGTAAAGCTCCTATTGCCAGTGTTTCCTTTGATAGTTGTGCTTCTACACCTAAAGTTAATGAAGTCTCTGATGATAAGAAAAGGAATGAAATTTTTCACATAAGGGTTATTGCTAAGAATGTGAAACTTGATGCACTCATAGATAGTGGTTCTCAAGTTAACTTGATTTCTAAAAGTGTTGTCAAGAACTTGGGATTGAAAAATACACTGCATAAGAAACCTTATCCACTAGGCTGGATTTGCGAGAATGATAAAATGCAAGTAACAAGACAATGCACTTTGAGATTCACAATCACTAGTAAGTTTGTGGATGAAGTACCGTTTGATGTGGTTCCATTGGATATCTATGGGATAGTGCTAGGTAGCCCTTATTTATATGATGGAAAAGTTATTTTCTACAGGGAAAAGAATCATTATCATTTGTTTAAAGAAGGCATTCAGTATATTGTACATTCTCATAGGATTAAGACTGATCATTCTTTTGCAAATATAGGGCAATTATAGAGGGTAATTAATGCAAGTAAATATTTGACTCTTATGTCTGTCAGTTCAGGTGGTTCTAGACATGAACTTGAAGTAGCTAATCAAGGTTAGATGTCGCAGGATGCACCCATAGTACAACATGAGGGAATGGTGATTGAAAGCATTGATGGTCCCTTGGGTAAAAATGTTTTTGTTGTGGGAGATCGATATGTTGTTGATTTATTCTCTTTCATATCTGCATTATTGTACAGCTTGATGCTAGTCAATGTTTGTTGGTTAGTGGCTACGACAGATGATGTAGTTGCTTATGGAAGTCATAGAATAATGTTTTTGTTCAACAATATTGTTGCAGTCTTAATTATGGTTGTGAGTCAAGCTTACAGATGTAAAAATGATACAAGACAAGTGGGGAGGCAAAGTCCTCACTTGATGTCTGAATAAATGCCACTTTTGGAGGTCCAAAAGCTCTCCAATGGGGAGGCTTGATCTGGAGGATTTTTGTCAAATTTTGAAGTTCCTCATTTTTCTCCAGAAACATCTTCATCAAAAAATATTGGGAATTATGACTCCAATGCAACTTGAACAGAGTCAATCGGATCTATGGTGCTCAAGATACACTCGGTCAAACCTTATACACTCGGTCAAACCTTCAGTCAACTCAAAGACCTAGGTCAAAAAAAAGTTGTCAAAATATGGGTCCAGAGACCGTCAATCACGAAGGGCTTCGTCACAATATTTTTTGATGGCGTTTGTTTCATCAAAATTGGAGTTTGTTTGCTGGGATTCACGAGTAGTCAAAGTCGGTAATCATGTATTGAACCTGCGTGGCTGATCCGATCAACACCACATCATTAGTCCGGTTAGCAAAACACATCCTCCAAAGTCTTTGACCAACAAATGAAATTTTTGATATGGCATCATCTCACCCCTCCGTGGCAGAGCCATTATTGGCAAAAGTGGCATATTATTTTATAAAAAATATAATAATAATAAAAATAATAAAATATATAAAACAAATGAAATAATAAAAACTGCCACATTCTTTAAAAATGTGGGCCCTCCTATATTAAAGGATCTCCACCTATCTTAAAGTATGTAAAGCCACCCCATATTAAAGCCATGGACATTTAAAACTTTCTATGTTATTTTTTAAAAGCCCATTTTCAAGGAATCCTATTTTAAAGGGATTTTAAACCCTTTTATTATTATTCCCCTATTCCGAATGAATAAAATCCTATAAGATAGCAATGGGGATTATTTTCAAGGGATAAATTTAAAGATCTCCTTAAAAATATATATGTAATCCTGTAAGAGTTATCAAAACAAAATTATAGGGATTATTATTTTCCTTTGTAAAGCCCAAAATTATAAAGTTATGGGTTATTTATCTTGAAGATATTTTATTATGCTTGAGGAGATTTCTTTTGGATTTACATGTAAATTTAGGAGATTCTAAATCAAGTTGTTTTACACCAAATTGGGTAAAATTGGTGTATAAAAAGGGGTAAATGGGTGAGAGTTTGGCTAAGTGTGTTTTAGCTAATTATTTTTGTAAGGGGATTTTGGAGGAAAATTGGTGATGCATTTTTGTAACCAAGTTATTGAACTTGGGAGATAGAATTTTGAGAGGTGGTGTTTTTTTTGTAATTCCTTGGTGAAATTATGCTTGAATCCTGTGCTTTTCAGGAGAGTGTTCCTATGCACTTTGGAGGATCTTTTCAAAATTTCCCTTTAACCAAGGAGGATACATGCCAGAGCTTTGTATCTGAATATTCTGGAGAATTAATCGGATTGGTTCACTCCATTGGAGCGAACCTAAAGACGTAGTCACAATTATGGCAAACTCCGTTATCAGATTGTTTGCACTTTCTCTCTTCTTCTCTCTCACATTCTAGTTATCACCTTGATTTTTAAAGCATAATTTCAATAATGTACACTTGTTTTTGAGTTTCCATTAAATTGTTTAAGTTAAGCATTCAATTATGCTTAGTCTAGATCCTAAATCAGATCATTAATTGCATGGGAGGGTTGTGAAAATGGATATATTTTTCTTGGATATGTATAGAGGTTGCTTGGATATGGAGGCCTTTTGATTGGAATTGTTCAAGGATAGGGAGGTTTTCAAATTTAATAACATAAAAATGCACTTTCCCACTTGCTTTGGGTGGTTATGTGCATTTAAGACATGTATCATGTTGTGACTGGTCCAAGAAAGCAACTAGGTGAAAACTATGAAAATATCACTATTAGCATATATTCATTGGCTTGGTTATTAAAGGATTATCTTGTGGTGGGTTTTAATTGGTTGGTAGAATCTAAAAAAGTCTAAGTTGCATTGAGTAGTTGTGAACTAATGTTTAGGCTTACCACATGCTACCAAAATTTTTAGGGAAGGTTGTATAAAGAATCTTAGGACTTTAAGAGGAAAATATGTAAAGAGGAGAAAAGATCAAGGAAAGGATACCCAATATTGATGGAAGAAGAAGTGGGATTATGGTGAGGTAAAATTTTATACCGCTAAAGTTAATATGGAGAAAAGGGTAAAGGGAAGGGATACAAGATTAGGGATATAGAGTGTCAGATGCATTTTTTAGTAAAGGAAAATATAGTTCTAAGTCCAAAGTTCTATGAATCAAGAGAAATGGATTAGGGATAATTAATATGGTGTGCCTAATACTAGAAGAAAAAAGAGCAAGGAAAATAGAATGGAAGAGTTTCAAGGTTTAGAGTGTGCTTATTTTCTCACAAGAGTGTTTTCACGATATAGATCATCTTGTCATGGTATGATCTTCTTTGTGTAATACATTTCCTATAAGTATAAGATCTTGCACATTCATCTTATTTAGGGCTAGTATATGAATTATTTCTACACCATTTCTCCCTTTCATTGTATCAAACATTAATCACCTTAGGTTCTTCATGTTAATGGTAGGCTTTATTGTACCAACCTTGGATTGAGAGAGATCTTGAGAAAATGGAAAGCACATCAAGTATAGAAATAAAGAGGTTCATGGAAACTTAAGTTTATCTTTAATCCTATATAGAGATAGAGATAGATGGAATCATGTTTGGATCAAATTCTATTTTAGAAATATGGATATAAGGATAAAGGAAATTTCTCTCTATTTTTAGTCTCCTATGATATCAATTTAACAATATGATAAAAATATCAAAGACAATAGTCAATCATTAAATATGTATATGACGTTATGTATATATTAATGCTCTTATGGTGATGCAATGACTTTAATGAAGATTATTTCTAAAC
The DNA here is from genome assembly GCA_007258455.2 of Sequoia sempervirens. NCBI lineage: Eukaryota > Viridiplantae > Streptophyta > Pinopsida > Cupressales > Cupressaceae > Sequoia > Sequoia sempervirens. The sequence goes on along the minus strand of VDFB02058242.1, from coordinate 283,638,953 downwards.
ACTCTCGATGTGCATTGCATGCTAACTATTGTTTTAATAAATTAGATTTTGACCTTCAATAAAACACTCTAGAGTGTATTTTGAATACTTTAGACTTCATGTGAACTCATAATGGCTATGTGTTACTATTGAGGCCCAAATTTTGAAACTTGACATAGGACATGTAGGTTCATTTTTGCAAATTATGTGATTAACCTAGGTTAATTTTATTATTCATAGATCTACACAAACATAAAAAGATGTATAAAATAAAGATTGAATTTTGAAATTGAGAGTAATTATAGTTGGAATCAAGCTATGATCAATTTTCTCAGGTTCTTCCCAAATTACATCATTTTTCAAAACAATCATTGTATTAGGCATAAGTAAATTATTAAAATGAACCAAAATAAATGAGAGAAGTGAAGGATAATCCAATTTTCATTTATAATATTAAATGTAAACATTTTAATAAAAATATTTTTATATCCTTAATATTTTAGGTAATAAGTAAGATCATTATCCATTATAACTAAATTTTTCCAAGATTATATTTTTTTAGAAGGTCTACTAGATTGAGCATACATTTTTATAAATGTCTTAACATTTATTGCAAGATTGAGTTTGGTTTGCTTCCAATTTTCCATTTCCTTTTTTGCCCTTCAAAAATCCAATGTAGTTGTAGTGACATTTTTTCCTTTTATGAATTATTAAATAATAATTCAAGAGATATTTGTGATTCTTTCGCTTAATAATATTTATATCATATAATATTTTATATGGATTCAACTATGTAGTTTTCAATAATTTTTTATCGACCCATTTTTAATGAGTATTTATTCACAAGAACAATTAAATATCATAAGCATGGAGATTCCCCCAAGGTCAAATTCACATAGCTTACCATTATTATGCAATTTTAAAACACTCAACAAATTTTTTTCTTATAAACCATTTATCATAGAGCTCTCTAACTTTTTCATTTACATTTTGGTAATGTTTTCATAGCATATTTTGCCATTAAAATTAATGCATTTGACTTGGATTTACTAGAATTTTATATAATTCTTTAGGAGAAAATTCTTAAATTTATCCTTGATGAGTAAGTTAGGAAGATGATTTAGAGGAAATCTTAAAGCATCACCCATCAAATTTAGGGCTAATTCTCTAGGTCTGAGATACTTCAATTACGGTAAATTGTCTATTCTTATTGACAAGAAGTGAAAAGATTAGCAACAACTCATTATTGTAGTTGTTGTTTAATTCCATATTCCATCGGTCCCATAACCATTATATTGCAAATTAGAAGTTTCATCAACATCATAATCAGATTGAGGGCTAATTCTCTAGGTCTGTGATACTTCAATTATGGTAAATTGTCTATTCTTATTGACGAGAAGTGAAAAGATTGGCAACAACTCATTATTGTGGTTCTTGGCAATTGACATCTTGCATACATTTCTATAAGAGCATTACGCATTGATAGGTTTCTGTAACCTGTTCTAAAACCCCAGTCAAGAAGAAGAAGACTAAAACGTCTGCTAAAATTTATGTTTCTATTACGCTTTGAAAGATACCCAAACACTATTCCAGAGCCATCCTTTTGGCAATGGTAGGGAATAGGGTGGAAGAATTTGGTTGGTATGTGGATATCCATAAGATGATCCACCTGCATAGAATTGGAGGCAAATTGCTAGTATTTCCTACTCTGTATCAAAAAGAAACATCAAAGTGAGAGGGAGAAGGGAAAGAAGCCGATAAAGTTCTGCTGGATGATAATGAGCAGGGCTAATGATTTATTGAGTTCCATCTTCAAGTAAAAGCATTAGGAGTAATTTGAGAGAGTTTGGATCTGCATTTATTCCACTCTGTATTTCTGAGGGCTGTGATCCCAAGGGACCTCGGTTGCCCTTCACTGGGTGTTGACTGCAATCGAGCATGGAGAATGAAGAAGCGCAGAAGAGGCAGGGGAATGTTCTTATAAATCCCACATGCAAGACGTGGGTTGAGTAGAGGGTGTTTAGATCTTAACGATGGAGACAATTGTGTTGCCGAGCTCAGTAACGCGAGCCTGTAACCCGAGTGGGGGCGTACAAGGTTGGAGAACAGGAGAGTCGTGGAGTGCGCGGAAGGGAAATGTGCGGCATGTTGTTGTGGCACGCCCTGTTCCAAGTAGAGAGTGTTTGCAAGGCCCTCCCTCGAAGGTGGGAGGACTGCCTTGTGACTTAAAGTGGAGGGGACCGCGTGAGCCTGGTTTCACAGAGCAACGACAACCTCCCTCTCCCTACAGTGGAAGGATAACGAGCTGCTTGTCCCTCTTCCCACAATCCTCCACTCCCACTCCTCCTCGGACTTTCAACCTTTTGTAAGATCCCACGCCTGTTTCATTTCAATATTAAAATATGCGTTTTCTGGCTAGAAGATCTACTATTTATCGACTTCAGCGTTCCACAATTACAAGTTTAAACAAACCTTGGAATTACATCGCTCATTGCTAACATACACTCCCTACAAGACTGCTACTAATTACAATAAAACACTACTGTATTTTTTTGAAAACACACAAAAATGTACCAGCCGGGAATCGAACCCGGGTCTGTACCGTGGCAGGGTACTATTCTACCACTAGACCACTGGTGCGGAGATGAAGCAAATCCAAAGAGATGGACTAAGCGAAGATAAACGAATATTACAAATGACATTTACCGCCGCTGTAAACAGAAAAAACGAAACGCAAATGGAGATGCGGGGTATCGAACCCCGTGCCTCTCGCATGCAAAGCGAGCGCTCTACCGTTTGAGCTACATCCCCGACAAGGTAAGGAGCTTGGCCTTTCTGGGGATCATTGAGGGTACATTTCCTGGTTTATCGTCATTGGTTCGAAACCGTAAACAATGGGGATCGCTGTTCACAACGGGGTCAGTCTTGTAAACTGAAGGTCCGTAGGAGGCAAGGGTGGTTTGTTTGCTTGGTTAGCAGCTGTGCTCGGTTGAAGTATGTATACCCATCTGTTTTGGGTAGAAGGCGATGCAGGAGCTAAGGTTATACACTTTAATACCAGCTAACCCTACTTTTGCCCTCTGCGGATAAACATGTCTTTACTTGTGACGGACTGGCGTGCCTTTGCTCCCACATTGCCAATGCGTACAACATTCAGCACTACATATACAGAGTTGCAGAGCATCAACAGTGTCTCTTCTGAGACATCCGATAAAATTGGAATGGTACAGAGTAAATTAGCATGGCTCCTGCACCACGAGGATATGCATAAATTGAGAAATGGTCCAATTTTTTTTCCTTCCCTCTCCCCCGTCTAAAATTTATCTAAAAGATTTATCAAGGATTAAACTTGGCTCAATTGTACCTTTGGGGTATTTGAATCTTGGTTGACCTTATAATTAAGGTACATGTCATTCTCCTCGACCAATAAAACTACAACCTTTTGTGATTCTCTTTTGAATTACAAATTTAAATAAAATTTCACAAATAATGACGCTTGATACATTCTATGATTTTGAGTTACAAATTCGTAAAAAAATCTTATTTATTCACTCATGTTGCACATGAAAGTCCATAATATATATTATTTGGGGTATTTGAATCTTGGTGTTAATTAAGGAACGTGCCATTGTCGTCAACCAATAAAACGACAACCTTTTGGTGATTCTCTTTTGAATTACAAATTTCAAATGGGATAGGATGGTGATGAAATTGAAGAATCAATTCATACCAATAGATTATGAACTTGAATTGTTGAAGAGACTGTAGAACCTAAGACAAAAAGAAAGATTTGTGAAGGTTTATACCGAAGAATTCTACAAGATGATAATCAACGCTGGCCATAGTGAAGCAAACAAAGAAAAGGTTGCAAGATATATTAATGGGTTGAGAACAAACATTCAAGAGGAATTAAGCCTAGTAAAGATGACATCTATTGAAGAAGCATATCAATTTGCATTGAAAGTGGAAGAGAAGCTGAATAAGAAGTGTGGAGGTGAAGGACATAGAGAATTTGAGTTTCATCAAGGGAGTACCAGAAAGAAACCTAAACATACTGGAAGAGTAGCTTATATAGAGGAAGAACATGCTGGATCCCCTAATTCAGTTGGGAAACCTAAGAAAGGAGAATCATTGGTGATGAGAAGAGCTTTGATGCATGAAGAAGTTATTGAGGAACCATCGCAGAGGAAAAGTCTATTCAAAACTAGATGTAAGTCCGAAGGAAAGGTATGTAAAGTTATCATTGATAGTGGTAGTACTGACAATTAAGTTTCAGAGGAGATGGTAACCAAGTTGAACTTGAAAAGATTGAAACATCTGAACCCCTATAGGATAGCATGGATTCAAGATGAGTATAAGACATTGGTGAATGAACAATGTTTGGTGAAATTTCATATTGGATCTTATAAGGATGAAGTGTTGTGTGATATTATGTCTATGGATGCATGCCATTTACTGTTAGGAAGACCATGGCAATATGATAAGAAGGAAATTCATGATGGAAGAAGAAATACCTATACTATAACATCAAATGGAAAGAGAATCAAGTTGATACCTTTGGAGGAAGAGGATAAGACTGAATTTTGTGGAACTACCAGACTATGTTTCGTAGATGGAAGGAAATTTCTTTATGGATTGAGGCATGAGAACATGTGTTTTGCATTGATTCCAAAGAAAGGTGGAAGTTCAAAGACAACAAAGAGTGAAGATCTACCACAAAAATAAGTGGAAGAATTGTTGACGGAGTATGAAGACATCATGTTAGAGAATGTACTAGATGGTTTATTGCTAGTCCAAAGTATCAATCATCATATAGATCTTATACCGGGAGCAGGTTTTCCAAATAAAGCAGCACATAGAATGACATCGACAAAAAATGCAGAGCTGAACCGACATATACAAGAGTTGTTGAGGAAAGGATTGATCAAAGAAAGTTTGAGCCCATCAGTAACTATTGTACTTGCAAACTATTGTACTTGCACCTAAGAAAGATGGAGAATGGAGAATGTGTACTGATTCAAGAACAATCAATAAGATCACTATCAAGTATAGATTCCCATTGCCAAGGATGGATGACATTATGGACTGCTTGAGTGGAGCAAGGTATTTTGCAAAGATTGATCTCAACAGTGGATATCATCAGATCAAAATCAAAGGAGATGAATGGAAGACTGCATTTAAGACTAATGAAGGATTGTATGAGTGGTTAGTAATGCCTTTCGGACTAACCAATGCATCAAGCACTTTCATGAGATTGATGAATAAGGTGTTGAAGAAATTAGTATTAGTTGTGTTGTCTCTATTCTTTATTGAGACTAGAACATTTTGTGATTCTCTTTTGAATTACAAATTTAAATAAAATTTCACAAATAATGATGCTTGATACATTCTATGATTTTGAGTTACAAATTCGTAAAAAAATCTTATTTATTCACTCATGTTGCACATGAAAGTCCATAACATATATTATTTGGAGTATTTGAACCTTGGTGGATGACGTAATTAAGGAACGTGCCATTGTCATCAACCAATAAAACTACAACCTTTCGGTGATTCTCTTTTGAATTACAAATTTAAATAAAATTTCACAAATGATTCAATGCTTGATACATTATATGATTTGAGTTACAAATTTATAAAAAAATCTTATTTATTCACTCATGTTGCACATGAAATTTAGTAACATATATTATTACTTGATAACAGTGGTGCTCAGATTGATTGTAACAAAAAGTGCTCAATTAATGGTTGTGGATGACCTTCCTCTCTTTCATAATTTTGGTGGATAATCGACACTACTTTCTATATTGAGACTATTGTTGTGGCTATGATAGACTCTCACTAATTGATAATTTGTACCCACTACTCCAAATGTTTATTGTGGAGATACACAACTTTATTTAGTAGGTACATGCCTTATTATTATTTATAAGATACAATGAATCCAATCCTACAATACTATGTTTTTTATTAGGTAAGCATGGATTTTGAAAGGGCCCCGATCCCTTTTGCAACACTAAAGATTCAACAATAAGCACAACATGACAAGGAACAACAACAAAAAATAAGCCATGCGGCCAACAGAACCAAACTCAAAAGAACAACAAAGGAAGAATAGGCAACACCTCCTTTAGAACAGGTCATCAGGCCACGGGACAGTGGTGTAAGGAAATGTATGGCAACATAAAATGTAGATTGTTCGAGAAAGGGGTCGCTAGATGGAGGAAGGTCAAACTAGTTGGAGGAAGTTGTGTTGGAATAGTAATGTGGAGGCAATGAATGTTTGTAAATTCAGATCATGAATTTAACTAGATGTTAATTTAAGGAGACAATGTGTGCAAACCTTGGAAGGAGGCCATGGTATAAATGAAGAAGAAGGTTCACAGCTGTGGAAAAATGAAATGGACATCAATTTGAAAATAAATGTGCAGAACTAAGAGAAAAGGCAAAGAGGACAAGGACAGTGAGATTGGAGGCGCAGACATACAAAAAATTCATCGCTAGCAATTCATTGATGGAAAATTCACCGTCATGGAAAATTCACCGTCATGGAAAATTCACCGTCAAGTAAAATTCACCGCCAACAATTCGTTGATGCGGAAAATTCACCGCATTAATATTTTTAATAAAATCAAAATTTTCGAAATATATATTAAAAAATATTAATGTAGTTAATTTTCCATCGTGGTGAATTGTTGGCGATGAATTTTACTTGGTGGTGAATTTTCCATCGGTGAATTGTTGGCGATGAATTTTCCTAGAGCCAGAGGCGCCATGTCAAAAAGAGGAGGCTGTGTGGTGCATAAGAGCAAAATGTGAAGTGTAATACAATTAATTGTGGCATGAAGAAAAGAGTGGTCGTCCTAAGGTGGAGTCAAGGAAAACATAGCCATTAGACAGTGAGTGTATACTTGCAGGTTATGATTCTTGGTGCAAAGCAAGGAGACGGCAAAAGAAATTGCCAGTTGGAGTAGAGTGGAGGCTGAAAGTGTAATTTTGAAAAGAAGGTCAAGTTGAGTTTCCGAGGTTGGAAGCCAAAGCATCGAGAGGGGAAAATGAAGAGTCAAAGTTGAAGAGTCAGGGAGGCAAAATAGTTGCCTGATTTTGTAATGTAATTCATGAAATCTAATTTAATCAATTTATTTGATTCTTTGCAAATAGGAGTTTATGCTGAAGCAATTGTAAACCGATTGTTAATTTAACACAAGTAATTGTCAAATTTGGGTAAATCATTCATGGATTTTGTTGTAATATGAGTTTTGGAAGTTGTGTGAGAGAGTTGGGTTTTTCTTCATCATCATCAACTCCCATGTAGCCCTATTCACTAAATTTTAAGGTAAATTGGTGATTTGAACTCCATTTATGAAAATTTCAAACAAGTTATATTTTGGATGTCAATAAATTTGCATACCATTAAGAGATGCACAATTTTAACTAATTAAAGAGTGACCGTATAGATGAAATGCAAGTACTTTATTTTTTTTGTGAATTACAATTTGCATGAAATACAAATACTTTGGTCTTCTTGTTGAACACAATATACATGAAATGCAAGTGCTTTGTTCTTCTTGTTCAAACCCATAGACATATTTGAAATGGAGTACTCTTTGGAACTAATTGATTCACCAACCCTAGTACCAAAATATTGTGCCATTTGCAACAACAAAGTAAACAAACATAGTAGCAGAGGGGAACAAAGTAGCAAAGTAGCACATGAGACAATATTAGAAGCTTGTTTGACATATCTTCTTATTTGAAAGCTTATTGTAGCACTCCCTCCAAATTTATACCCACTAGTCAAGGAATTGGTGGCAAAGAAAACACCAACATATATAGAAATTCAAAAAAAGGTCAATGATTGTATACCTGGCCTCAATTTGACTAAACCGATGTTCTCAAATTTTCTACAAGTCAAAGAACAAAACTGCTTGCATTTGGCAAAACTTCACAACATCGTAACCTTGTTATATATCATTTTATAATGACTATTATAGAAATGCATATTAATTTGAATCTTTTCAAAAATAATATATATATATATATATATGAATTTAGAAACTTATTATGAAATGTAATAGTAAATTTAAGATTTTTGCAATCATTACTAATAGCTATCATTGTTTTCTAATTTTACATTCAATTTTCAATACTTATATATAAAATATCCATATGACTAATGAAAGGTATTTAAATGATTAGATTTGTCATAAAATTTTCATATGACAAGTACAGTGACCATCAAATTCCAAACATGCTTATAATCATTAATTTTTTTGGGATCCTTTAATCAAACCTAAAGATCAATATACCTCTAATATTGTGTTTTCATTATTATAATAGTTTTATCATATTAAAAAATATATAAATATATATAAAATAGAAAGCAAAAATCAACTTAAAATAAAAAAATAATATCCATCATTATCACCAATATCCTAACAAAATCATAAAATTTCCCAAATCCATAGTTCCCAAAACAGCCAGTGCAAAAAGCTGTTTCCGTTAAAACGTACGAAACGCCGTTTTCCACTATTAACCGCCGTTTATGGGTGTTTGCTGACGTTTCTTTTTCCCTCCAAGAATTATATCATTTAAAAAAAATACATACCGTTTGTTTCTGGATTTTAACTTCTTTTTTATAATAATATATTGATTTTTACAAAAAAAAAAATTGATTTTTCTAAAATATCACTATCTTTTCTCTAAATGTAATGGAAATTTTTTAAGTGCTGTTAAGTTTGAATATATCATTAATTATAATATTTTAATACTTAAAATTTGATTTAATAATTATAAAAAATTAAAGATTTTTTAATTAATTTTTAAAACGATTTAAAGATTTTTTAACAATTTTAGTATTTTGATTATCTTCCTTGAGAAGGTAAACTTCCTGTTTCATTATATAAATGAGTTTAACTCACATTACTACATTATATTTCTGTACAATGGATGAAAAAGTTATAGAAAAAATTCAAAGCAAAATGAGAGAGGCAAAAATTGAGCAGTCATTGGGTGGCTATAAGATTCACCTCCCTCAGCCAGCCAACACCATGGAAGGTTTTGAAGATCTTAGAAATGCTCTGAAAGAATCAGACATCAGGCCACTTTGCATATATTGTCAGGCTCAGCAACCCAATACTAAGTTCAGGTATTTTGACAATACTTCTTCCACTGTTTTACAAGCAAGGTACAGATGCAATGACTGCCACAGGGACTTCACTTTAGGTGGGAGACAATATGCCATTAACAATCAGAACAAGGTAAGTGTTCCACCTGGAGATCCAGATACAAGGCCAAAAAGAGAGCTTCAAGATTCAGATACAGGACCAAAAAGACTGCTTGAAGATTCAGAGAACCCACAACTTGTATTGGAGAGAAAAAGGACAAGGGGATCAGACAACACACTTAATCAAGGCACTACTTCTTCCACTTCTCCTCAATCTCAGTGCCCACAAGATTTCTATGAGGGGCAACAACAACATTTGCCTCATACAACTCCAAATGAGGAGAATATATTGGCTTCTTCTGGCATGGAAATAGGTAATATTGAGCCTAGTATTGTTGTTTTTCCTCTTCAAGATAGTAGTAGGGTAGCTGTGATTGGAGAAGTTACACCATTAAACTTCCAATATATAACCACTTCTATACTAAATGATAATGTAAATGTTAGTCCCTATGAATATATCAAACAAGAAGAGCTCTTGCAAGCTATAGCAGTGTCTGATCATGCTTCCTCACCAAGGAGAACTTGTGACAAGGGACATGTTCACCCTTCCCCAACAAGGAGACCTCATGACAAAGGATTTGGTGATGATAATGATGGTGATATAAGTAATGTCATTGGAATAGAGAGCAGATCACCCAATGAAAATGAGGTTTATTCCAATGAAGGTGATGAATGGAAGGCTATGCTAGAAAGCCCTGAGAAAGATTTTGATATCTGCACACTACTTTCTAATAAGAAGAAATGACAGGTATTTATTTTGATAATGCATGGTTACAATTTTGTTGTTTATATCTACTTTTAGTAGGGCGAAATTATATGTATTTTTAACTTAAATTATAAGTGAAATGGTTATAATTTAGTATACTACATTATGACAACAATTTTGGTCAAGTATCAAGTGAATTCAATTCTGAGATATGTTTTATTTGTTTTAAGCATGACAATCGGGGCTTAAATTTGATGGCTGTAGTATTTAGTCATTTTAGCTGTAAAATACAATTAAAATTTTAGGAAGACAGTATCACTTGAAAGGAAAATTTTTTAGTTAAACTGTCAAAATTTCTATGTAATTATTCCTATATATGTTTTTTCAATCTACATATATTTTTCTTCAAATAGATAACCTTTAATATTTGAAAGGCAACTTCAAATAAATGACTGTCACAAAAAAATTTCTTGACAGGCAGGGTCGACCATCAAATTTAAGCCCTGATGACAAGTATCGTTCTTAGTAAATGTTACTTGTTCATCTTATTAATCTATAAACACCAAGATATTTTAACTCATCTCAAATCATGACATATAAAATAACAAGTTTCTAAGCTATTTGTCTATGATTTTCTTTTTCAAAATAATTTCGAAAACAATCAAATTATTCTCAAGTTTTATGGTACAAAATTATAAAATCTTTTTTAATGTTCTAATTTTTTATCACATTGCACAACTAGTACATACCATGTTTGTCAACAAAATTTTGAGCAATTCTTAGGTTTTATAGAAGCTATCAAAGTCTCATAGAATTGGTTGATTCTATAAATAATTTTATCATAACACTAGTTATTTATTTTTAGTTGAATTGATAAGTGAATACTTTATATTATAACTTCATATTATTCAAAAAAATCTTTATTTAATTATATTGACTTATTTTAATATTTAATTTTAATTGTTTAACTTTTTTAATTTAACTATATATTAAATATTTGTGTATCAATAACTAACTTGTCAAATGATGTGGTTGCAACTATTCTAGTAGAACTAGATGTCTATGCAAAATGTGGGAACATAGATAAGACGTGAACTAAATAGCATGGACCTTATCATATATAATTGTATATACAATATGGTAGTTGCAAGGAACTTAATTAATGTAAAATTGTGTCTTATATTATGTTGTTTTTTTTTCATGATTTTTATCATACATTGTTGTCTTGTATAATCTCTAAGTCCATTAAAACCTATTTAAAAAAGTAAATAGAAAAGGAACAAGTGTTGAATTTTTTTGGTGTGCATTATTTTAAGTGTGACATAATTTCTTACCATTATTTGATATATTCTATATTTCAATATTGGCTTTCCAATTTCTCAATTCATTCACCTACAATATATAATAATTGGCTACATTTGATTAATGTTTTTTCTTTTTTATGTAAACTTACTTTAAAATTTCTCATGTAAAAAAGAAAGCATTGCCAACTCATTAATTATTCCTAACAAGAGAAATGCATTTTAGTTTAAATTAATGGATTTCATAACTTTTGATGCACATAATATATTCTATTCATTTTTGTCCATACTCATCCCTATAGCCCTTGGCAAGGACTAGTTACATCATAGGAAATGTTTATATGACAAGTGTACTATGTCAATAAATTTTCAATATACTATTTAGTTTGATTTTGATTTCAATAGGTGCGAGACAATCTCTATATATTATAATTTATATTCAATAATAAAGTTGATCAATAAGACATTTTTTTTATTTTTTTTTGGGTAATGTCCACAAAAGCTCACATTATGAATGCATACAAAAACCAATATTTTTTAAACTCAAACATTATAAAAAATAGTGAAGAGAGCACAAGTGTTATTGCCACACGTGATACTACATGACACTAAATATAAGTAGAAGAACAAGTCACCTAATAGGATGAAAGGTGAAAGATAAGGATATAAAAAATGATGACTAGGTGCTTGCATTCCCATGTGACACACCTTATGCAACAATTGAAGCAATTTATTGAATTATTCTAGGTTGATAATGTATTCAATAATACAGAGGAAAAAATATGATATTTACTTATTCATCAATAAATACTTTCTTGAAAACATAGATCTATTAGAATTTAAATGAAAAATATTGAAAATTATATTAGATATCTATATACAAGATAAAGTGAATACTGTCTAAACTAAGTAATAAGTCAAAATTCTTAGCTAAAATATTTTTTTTTTTTAAAGTAAATAAGAATTTACTATGAATATTTTTTAGATAATTAAAATAATTCTATGTATTTTCTTAATCTCATTGTACTTTATGATTATAATTTTGTATGTGAATTCTTGCAATAAATTTATTGCATCTATGATTAATAATATGATAGTATTTAATTTCAATGTTTTTAGAACTAAAACGATTTCAATATTAAATAGTAATGGGTTTTCATTTTTGAACTAGTTTATATGAGACAAGTTTTAAACAATCATATTACTATATCAATTATATTAAATAAACACATCGTTATGACAATAATAATACCATACATCATAGTAATATAAAGACATAACAATTCCAAGAGTTTTTAGTGAATATATAATAATATTTTATAATTAAAACAAGGAGATATACACATATATATCATATTAGAATACTATATTATAACCAATTTTCATCCATCCATCCACCCACTTGTACATCCATATATAATCTAAAATAATATTAAATTAAAATTAATATAATAATATTCTTTATTTTATCACATTAATTCTAATTAAAATTGATTTAAATTTTACTAGATATTAAATTCAAAAGCTCTAAATTCATATTAAATTTTGATTAAATCTATTCAATTCATATATTCTCCCATGTCATACTTATATATATTTATTCTTGTTAAATTGTTAGCAATTATAATGTGTCCCTTTTTCGAAACTATTAAAGGTTTAACAACAAATTTTATGTGACTAGTCACATTACTATATATATTATCTATAAACTATATATAAAAAATGAGATTTAACCTAAAAAGAAACCACTGAAACATAGTATACTCTCATCCACCCATTAATAAAACCAATACCATATCACCACAATAATTAAAAACAAGCTTATATATCTAATGTTATTTTTAAAAAAGGGGGTAAAAATTTATTGAATCAAAGAAGCATTAAAAAGTAACAAGCAAAAGCCCATAAAAGCAACCAACCAACCCCGCTACAACAGTCCTCGAAGGAACCCAACCAAGGAACTAATTACAAATGAAGGTCTTCTGTGATCATCTTTTTGAGGGACACAGAGAATTATGAGGATAAAAGTCCCCAATCATCAACATTCCACCTCTGCATGTGCTCAGAAGCCCACTTTGCCAAAAGATCTGCCACTCTATTCCATTCCCGCAAAATATGACAGAAGGAAACAAATTCCAAGGAGTTGGACAGATTCACAATCTGTTCGATCACCTTAGCTAGTTTCTAATTAACACCATCAAATCTCTGCTCATTTAGGATATCAACTACAATCTGTGAATCAAATTCATAGACGATCCTCTTCCACCCCTGAGAACAACCTCTTTCAATAGCATGAAAAATAGTCAGAGCCTCCATGAAATTGTTAGAATGGTGACCCTTATAAATAGAGAAGAAAAGTACCTCCCCTCCATTACTATCTCTACCAATACCACCGATCCCAGCATGCCCATGATTCCCCCTAGAAGATCCATCAACATTTATCTTCAGAACTCCTAGAGGGGTTGGTCACCATCTACCCTCCCGATGTACCTTCTTCTTGACTCGTCGAGGGCTACTACCAACCAAGCAATCAAACTCCCTGCCCTCCAAATGAAGCTTCCTCACATAGGATAGATCACTTGGATCAACAGTCATCGACAGATCATACTTAGCTACAATAGTCTCTTGGATCTTGCTAAAGATCCTCCTCCATAAAAGGTCTCCTGCCTGCTTCACATCTTGAAAAATCCTCCTATTTATCTCAAGCAAAAGGTTCCAAATAATAAAGGTAGGGCCAATAATCTAAGCAATCTGAAGAAAAATCTTCTTAGCAAGGGGTCTTCCCAAACTTTCCCAAAATTATATCAAAGAAGAGGCATGAACACAAGGTTGTCCCCAAACTCCCCACCAAGAATGCCAAATATACCTAGCATAAGGACACTTGAAGAAAAGGTGTGAAGTACACTACTCACTATTATTGCACAAAACACAGATGGATGGGCCCTAAAAGCCTCTTTTTTGTAGATTTTCCCAAGTGAGACATCTATTTTGAACAACCAACTACAAAAAGAAATTACACTTTGGCCAAGAAAATTTATTCCAAACCTACTTCCACCAAGGAACCCCAACATTTCCATACACTTACTTATCAAGCTCCAAATATCCAGAGGAAACTGAGAATCTACCTTTTGGATTAGGACCCCATGCCAAAATATCCTTATCTCGAAGGGAGCTGCACATTCTACCAGCCAAAATGCTAGCAAGCTCTTTCCTCTCCAACTCAGAACCTCTTGGAGGCCACTCTTGGGGATCCTTCCAATGCCACACATCCACCTGTCCCAATGACTGAACAGTTTTAAAGTCCTCCACCTTGCACCAATCCGCATTCGTCAAGTTGTCACAAAGAGGTTGCAAATAAGGAAACATAGAAATAATGGAAGGATAACCATCCAAGGAATCAGACCAAAAGAGGGCTTCAGACCCCTTATTCCGGATCCAAAACAAGCCCTCCTTAATCAACTTAGCCCCCTTTTTAAGAGTATCCCAGATCATAGACCCTTTTCCTTGGAGACCATATCAGGGAACATCATCAGGGTCCACCCCACTAAGGTGCTTAAAATTGAGAATTATAGCCCAATCCTAATCTTGGCAAGTACACCAACACTTGTACAACTTTGCAACTAAAGCTTGACCCATCAAACTAGTAGACTTGAGACCAAGACCCCCTTCCTGTTTAGGCCTGCACATAGACTCTCACTTCACCAAACTCCACTTAGAATTAAGAAGATTACCCACCCAAAGGAACTGATGAGCAAGGACATTAAAATCCTTAACAAAACTAGCAGGAGCCACTTGTACAAAACACCAGTAAATAGGAAGAGATTGAACCACAGATTTCAATAGAACCACATGACCCCCTGAAGATAGCCACTTATGAGTCTAATGACTAATCCTCTTGCAAAATTTATCCTACACATCTTGGCAAATGTCTTTTGGTTGAGGGTCCATAGTGAGGAGAATTCCCAGATAAACCAAAGGGAGAGTGCCTTGGTCAAACCCCTAGTTGGTATTTAAACCTTGAAAAAGATAATGAAATGTGTTGTAAAACCCTATCCCTAAGTGCATCTAAGACTAGAAAATTTGAAGTAAGATGCAATCCCATTCTAATATGGAAGAATAAAATGCATAAATGAAACTAGAATGATGCAAGACTCATTCCAAGAGACCCTAAATCACCTTAGAAATGAATCTTAATAACATGCAAACCTTCCTTAGGCTAAAAATAGAGAGAAAATGGAAGATGGAATCACTTAGAAAACAAGTCATTAGGCTTGGCTTGATGGCTAGGTGCATCTCCCCAACCTAGAATTCTTCATGATTCTCCATAGGCATCCATGATCAACCCTTGACAATGCAATATCTTGGACAAAAAGTGAGCTTGAAGACCTAGAAAAACCCTAGCTTGCTGCCCTAAAGCTTCAACTTTGTTGTAGATAGACTAATAAATCTTCTCGTGAAAGATATTCAACACTTGACTCTTGAATTTGTTTGTTGAAAATGACTAAATGTTGTGAAAAATGCCCTAAAAACTTATATTTATAGGCATTCAGACCTAATTATTCATTATTTAGACCTCACAGGCCGACATCCATAAGAAATTTGAATTAAGTTAGTTGTTTTCCTGCTTAATTAAAAAATCCCTCAAAAGGGATTAAGTCGCCACCCTGGGCAACTTAGTCCCACTAAGGGTTTTTGAGGTGGGTTTTCTAGAATTTGAATAATTTGAATGTTATTTGTCAGGATTTCTATGATTTATGGGTGGAATAAGCCTCAAGGTCCAAAATAATGAGTCTTAGGTGTTGAAAATTGAGGTGTTTATGTAGCTTAATACTCTGTAAAAATTTGTGATTATTGATCTAAATATGTATTCTTTGTTATAAATTCTTTGTGGGTGATTATTTGATTAATTCATTTTATCATTTGTAGAATGAAGGAAAAAGGTTGTAGAAGAATTAGATAGGATATTAGAAGATACACAACATATACCGTGGAGAAACCCTTTTGGGAAAAAACCCCACTAAGAATCAATGTATTATTTAATCTCTGAAGTAGATTACAATAATTCCAATCCTTGCTTGAGAATGCTTCTTTTTCCTTCACCAAATCTTCTTCACAACCTGCAATAAAACTGATACAAACACTCTTCAACTTGCTTGAGATAAATAGGCAATAATTAGCTTTGTAAACTCCAAAGAGTTACAATTACAAAGCTCAATCCCTATCTCACAAAAGGTACACCTATCTCTTGCAAGTAGAGTTCTACCATGAAGAACAATGCCAAAACATGTGCTTCATCCATTTGGGCATCCCAAATTGAAGACACAACTGAACGTTGATTCCATAGATATCTTCAAGGATTATCCTCAAAGTAGGCACCCAAGAATGGGCCCACTTAACTCAGCCTTCTGAAATATCTTAGCATGTAAAAAATTTAACTCCAAGAAGCCATCTTGGGCACCCAAGGTGGGTCCAAGTCATTCTCTGTTAACTGAAACATATCTCTCCACCATTAATGCAAGAATGGTCATCCCCTATTAACTGAAGGTAGTCACCTATTATCTGTCATGCAACTCAAGTCATTAGTCATGCATTCCAAGTTAACTGAAGTCAACTAGCATTCAACTAAAACTAACTAAAGATAACTGTTAACCATAGCTAAACTGAACTGAACTAAACTGATTTTGAACTGATCTAAACTGAATTGAACTAAACTTCATGCATGTAAACATCAATCCCTAACTCCTAGGATATTTACATGCATTCAAAAATGCTATCTTTTACTCCAAACAGTTAACTTAACTCAAGGTGAGTTCCACCTTCCATGTGGGTGCCCCATGTACTCCTTTTATTTAGGAACTCATCTTGGACGCCCTCACATGCTCAGGATATTATTTAGATTTAATTACAAATTTCAATTAGCATGATTATTTCATTCAAAATTAATCTCTTTCTAATCCTAGTGTTTGAGAACACTTTCCAAGGACTTAGGAGATACATGAAATAAATAATGTTTAGGATTGCAATTAAATGACATCCTATTTCCAACATTCTCCCACTTGACATTATACATTGCAATTATTCTAAACAAGGAATAATAATTTTAAATCAAGTACAGGACTCAAGGCGAATGACCTTCCTGCACTAACTAATCAATCCATGCCAACTTCAAATGCAACCTGCATAATCATGAAGCTCAAGCAAATGATTAAAACCAAGAGAACTTATCTGTAGGAACTAGTTTCATAAGATAATCTATAACATTAATTAAAGTGTCAACTTTCTCAATTAATACCTTCCCATTCTCAACCATTTCTCACACAAAGTAATATTTTACATCAACATGCTTAGTGCAAGCATGATACATAGGATTTTTCGCTAAACACATAACACTCTGACTATCACATTCAAGTTTAACTTACTTGCAATTAAAACCAATACCTTTCCCAAGTCTCTGTATCCAAACTGCCTCTTTGGAGGCATGTGGAACCATCGAGTGTGTTGAACTCACATTCAACCAAGGTGTAGGCTTCTTGGTCTTTACTGTTGAAAATAGATTTTCTTACAAGTAACCATTCTAACATATATCTCTTACCATAAGAGAACTCAAGCCTCACCTATTTCTCCAAGTATCCATGAGGACCTATAACCAACCAATCCATGCCAAATTTGAAATGAAACACAACACTTTCATGAAGTGATCAAGCAAATGATTAATGTACCCAATACATAAGAGAACTACACAAGATCAATGCCAAAGCTCCAATCTTGAACATAAACATGACATCCATGATCTAACCATCTCTTCCTAGGGGATCACATGCACCAAAACATATATACATCTTGGTCTCAAGAAAACATATAATATGTCAAACTCTAAACTAGTATCAAGAGTATACCATGACATCATAACAAATACACTCTAAACCAAGAAACCATATCTCCAATCACATGAAGATAACCTTACCAATGATGCATCGTTGTCACTGCCAACAACTCCCACTGAACCATGGTATCGAGTCACACATGGCATCGTGACTACCATCCTCTCTATGAAGATCACTCTGAAACATGAAGCAAAGAATTATCATAAAAAATATTAGCTGAAATAACCAATGCATCATTACTGTCATCCGAGGATTCCTCTGTAGAAGAATAAAAACTCTCTTTCTTGTTCTTATAGTCCTTCTTCACATGTCCCAGTTTCCCATAGTTCCAACACTTTACCTTACTATTTCCTTCTGTCTTACCCTTCCTTTCCTTGTCTCCCTTAGGTTCCTTTTTCTCAGGCCTACCTTTTACAAACAAGGAATCTTGGATTTCTGTTTTAGAATTCCTCCTCATCTCCTCTGATAAGAGAGTGGGAATTATATTGTCCATCTTTGGATCTACACCACTACCACTAATAGAAGCAATTAGATTTTCCCAAGACTCTGGTAAAGAACAAAGTAACAAAATGCATTTATCTTCATTTTCTAGCTTTACATCTACATATGCTAACTGACTTAGAATCGAATTAAAAGCATTCAAATTATTTGCAACAGAATCACCTTCTTTCATCTTTAAAGAATACAAATGTCTTTTCAGATACTACTTATTAGTAAGAATTTTAGTTTGATAAATATCATCTATTCTCTTCTACAACTTATATGTAGTAGTTTCTTCTAAAACATTCAAGATAACAACATCAACAAGACATAATATTATGGTCCCTCTTTCCTTCTTATCAAGCTTAGCCCAATCCTCATCTGACATCGTTGTAGGTGACTTTGTCTCATTACCAACAACTAACCACTGATCTCTCTCTTCAAGGAGATCCTACATTTTTAGTTTCCACATCTCATAATTATATCCATTGAATCTTTCAATATCTAAACGAGAATTTAAACTCATTGTAACAAACTTATTTTCTAAAATCAGCAATAACAAAAAATAGTAAAAGCTCCCACTACAGCCAAAAAACCTCCAATCTTTTAAGAGAAAGGAGTCCCAAAACTCTACCCAACCTCAACTCTAATACCAAATGTTGAAAATTGAGGTGTTTATGTAGCTTAATACTTTGTAAAAATTTATGATTTATGATCTAAATATGTATTCTTTGTTACATATTCTTTGTGGGTGATTATCTGATTAATTCATTTTATCATTTGTAGAATGAAGAGAAAAGGTTGTAGAAGAATTAGACAGGATATTAGAAGATACACAACATATACCGTGGAGAAACCCTTTCGGGAAAAAAATCCACCAAGAATCAATGTATTATTTAATATTTGAAGTAGATTACAATAATTCCAATCCGTGCTTGAGAATGCTTCTTTTTCCTTCACCAAATATTCTTCACAACCTGCAATAAAACTGATACAAACTCTTTTCAACTTGCTTGAGATAAATAGGCAATAATTAGCTTTGTAAACTCCAAAGAGTTACAATTACAAAGCTCAATCCCTATCTCACAAAAGGTACACCTATCTCTTGCAAGTAGAGTTCTACCATGAAGAACAATGCCAAAACATGTGCGTCATCCATTTGGGTATCCCAAATTGAAGTCATAACTGAACCTTGATTCCATAGATATCTTCAAGACTTATCCTCAAAGTAGGCACCCAAGAATGGGCCCACTTAAGTCAGCCTTCTGAAATATCTTAGCATGCAAAAGAGTTAACTCCAAGAAGCCAACTTGGGCACCCAAGGTGGGTCCAAGTCATTCTCTATTAACTGAAACATATCTCTCCACCATTCATGCAAGAATGGTCATCCCCTGTTAACTAAAGGTAGTCACCTGTTATTTGTCATGCAACTCAAGTCATTAGTCATGCATTCCAAGTTAACTGAAGTCAACTAGCATTCAATTAAAACTAACTTAAGATAATTGTTAACCATAACTGAACTAAACTGAACTAAACTAAACTAAACTGAATTGAACTGAACTAAACTAAACTGAACTGAACTGAACTGAACTAAACTAAACTGATTCTGAACTGAACTGAACTGAATTGAACTGAACTGATCTGAAATGAACCGAACTGAACTTCATGCATGTAAACATCAATCCCTAACTCCTATGATCTGTACATACATTCAAAAGTGTTTTCTTTTACTCCAAATAGTTAACTTAACTCAAGGTGAGTTCCACCTTCCATGTGGGTGCCCCATGTGCTCCTATTATCTAGGAACTCATCTTGGACGTCCTCACATGATCCTATTATTTATAATTAATTACAAATGTCAATTAACATGATTATTTCATTCAAAATTAATCTCTTTGTAATCCTAGTGTTTGAGAACACTTTCCAAGGACTTACCTAGAGATACATGAAATAAATAATGTTTAGGATTGCAATTAAATGGCATCCTATTTACAAAATTAGGGGCCTATAAATGGTACGTTTAAGGAATGATTAATGTAAGGGTGCCAAAATAGGGGGTGATCCCACAATATTGGTTTACAATTTTTGGCCAAACTAGACATTGAACTGATTTTTTCTAACTAAATCTTTACTTTCAGGCACCTATAGCAGCTAAATCGTGAGGAATTTGAAGATGATGCAAACTAGTGATTTGTGAAATTTTGTTTATAGATTGTAAATATAGTTTTTTCAAAAAATTTGAAATCATATTGTACTTCTTTTTCCATCTCCTTTGAAAACTAGTTTTTTTTAGTAAACACCATTTTTAAGGAGTGACGCTCACCATATAACACATAACTTTTTTTCCATGAAGGATAAAATTCTATTTTTTTCAAATTTAGATTTTTAACTATGATATCTAGTGCTTCCAATTGGTTTCATAGTGTTTTATTGAATATTTTTTCCTTAATCAAGTTTCGAAGTCAAACTAGTTACAATTTAGACATAGGCGGACCATATAACATATAACATTTTTTTTTATGTATATGTTACTTGATTTTTAGCTTTAAGCTGAAATTAGGTTTAGTGTTTATTCTTTAGTGTTGTTCATTTAAACATTTAAAAGATAAACCATAAGTCTGGTAGATTTAATATGCATGGAAAAATATTGTCAAATGAAAAAAATTACATTTTTATTCCAATGTTGCAATTACAACAAATGAGAAGAGAGAACAATATGTGTACAAATGTAATATTTATTGATAATCATGAAGTGTACATGTCCCTCACAAGCCAAGGGACTAACTTTACTTATTCAATGAAAATAAAGAAACAATTTATACATGAATAAGTGAAACACAATGTGCATATAAGAGTGGAGACCAGTCATTGCCTAAGAATGATTGGTTGTAAGTTTCCCTCTTACCTTGCTGCTGCTTCCCCAAGCTGCTTGTGTGCTTCCCAACTCCATAGTGCTCGTAGCTCCTACATATGGAGAAACAATGATATTAGAGAAAGGCTCTAAGCAATGAAAGATCTCAATCCTTACATACACCTATGCATGTATAAAATGATCCATAAGTGCATTAAATAAGCATGCAAACCTTGGATGTCCTGGAAAACAATGAAGTCATCAAACACATCCAAAATATGCATCTATTTTTATAACTTGTTTGCTTCATGTGCAGATTTAGGACAAATTTGGTTACTATTTTGATTTAGTTAAATACAACATGTGGGGTAAATGTGGCTCCCACGAGGGTAGAGCTCAACATGATTTGAAAGAAAAAGGAAATTGAGCAACTTGATCAGAGATTTACCTATTATTTATGCATTAAATCAATATATGAAATCACACCAGTTGATCAACTTTCATTATTAGATTCAAAAGATGCATCAAGTTCAATTATGCATCTCTTAAATAATGAGAGAGCAACCCAAAGTATTCTCATGGTCCCTCCCACCTTTACCCTATTGGACAGCCACACATCACATAGGACGGTGAGATTTTAGGTCACCAACATAGGGGAAATGTGTCTTCCCACAAGAATCAAAGTGGGGAGACAGTTATGTATTACACATGATAAAAAGGGAGACAAATGTGGTGGAATCTGATAGTAGATTCATGCAGGACAACAAGAATCAATGAACAATGACAATTCTGTATGGCAAGAACAAATGCATTCTGAGATAAGAAAAAGGCATGGTAACAATAAATAGAATGAATACAAAGGAAAAGGGATTGCAAATTGTAGTTGAGAGCATCATGACATGAGGTCCTAAAGTAGGTTCAAAACATTATCAAAGACATCACAATCATATGAACAAACTCTGATTATCGTCACTTGCTTCAAAGGTTTGCACATTCACATCTAGTGAGCAATTTTATGGAGCAACATTGGTATTTTTGCTACACATGTGACTTGACTGTTCACAAGGGATGTTGTTCTATTTGTGACTGGGTCTTCCATTGAGGCTGCAGGGTTGTATTTTCACATTTAAGTCATTCCTTCTGTGATTATGGAGCAGGAGGAGTGAGGGGTTCAAGCTGCTTCTGTCTAAAGCCTCAAAATATGTTCCTCTAGTACCGTGTCTTCCATAAGGGATAGTAGTGTTGAGCCATTCTTGCCTCTTCAAGAGGACATGGATAATCTACAACCATCTGATAATGATACTGATTTTGATGATGAAGGCTTCATGAAATATGAGCAGTGCACACAACAATATTATCAAGGGTTTGATGACAACCTATTAAGAAAATGCAATGAAACAAAGGTGTCATAGTGGTATGTGTTTATGCTGAAAACTGAAGAAGCGAAATGATTTAATCTATAAATTCAAATCAAAATTTCAGCATATCATCAATAAAGCCTTTCCAAATGAATACAAATGCAAAATGCAAACTAAACTATGCAAAACTAAAATAAATGCATTCAAAGGAAAATCAGCTCCATTGTTTTCCTATTTCACCATGATTCTTGATTTATGCATTTGATGCTCTCAGATTTTTATAAGCACAAGTGCAACAAGAAGCTGTGATGAGTGGAAGAGAATTGAAATTGATTTTTTAATAAAAATGTGTATCAAAAATGTGTATCCCCAAAAATTGAGAAGGAGAAGGTTTTTATAGATAAATGCATAATGTGAAAATAAGAAATGAGAAATGAGTGGAGTGATTTATGCCATGATTCATGTTTGGAAGCTCAAATTGTGCAATTTTAAACTAATTCCATGGAAATTGATTGATGAGTTTAATGTGCAACTTTAAGCTAATTTCATGGAAATTGATTTATAAATTTTAAATTATTTAATGAAATATGGATGCATTTTAATGATTAATGTAAATGAATAATCATGCAAATAGTGAAAGTGAAATGATTTATGTAAATGGATGAATATGAAATGATTTATGAATATGTTAATGATTAATGAAATGATAAATATTTATGAAATGAATTAATGAAATATGCATTTGGATAAATAATGGATAAATGACTAAATGATTATGTAAATGGATTATGGTTATGAATAAATGCTTATAAATGCTTATAATATTTTAATGTTTTTATGGAGATATGATTATGCAATGGATAAAAATGATTAAGAGGACATTTTTATGCATCTACATTTTTCCCCTCTTTGAGACAATGCAACTTGTCGCGTTGTTTCAAAGAAAAAAAATTTGATTAACTGATACATGCCCCAAGGATATCTTGGTAAGGATGATGATAAGGATGATATGCCCCCTCGAGAGATTGATCGAATGGATTGTAAGAAGATTAATCTCTCGATAGATCTCTAGAAAATGATTAGATACCTGATATTGCACAAGTGATAAAGCGGTGATGTACATTTTGATGAAAATGCACAGTTGATGGGCGTAACTGAACAATTGATTAAAATGATCGGTATAGCCAGGTTGATGAGCTGATAAAGCTGATTGAGATAATTAAGCTGATTGAGAATTATGCTTATGCAAGACAAGGTGTTGCAATGATGGATTAACTGATGAAGGGGACATAAAATTTTGAGAAGCAGGTTGATTGATTTGAGATTTGATTCAAGAGACATATATCAGTGAGTTAAGCAATTGATTGATTTCTCTGCGACAAGAAAGATGAAGAAAATGAAATGCAAGATGGAAGAGAATGAAGGTGATGAAGCCTCTTGTGCCTTTTAAGTTCTTTTATCATCATTGAGCTTATTATGTCGCAAATTAGTATAAGCGTCTAGATAACATGAACATCTAGACGACCTGAATACTGTTTGCATTTTTATTTAGTAATGAAGTATAAGCATCTAGTTATAAGAACCTTAGATGACCTGAATACTTATTGCATGGAAGACACTATCAAACAAGGAATTCTCTCATCCACATTAGACTCATAGGTCCTCGATGGTTTTAGACAACCATGTCCTAAGACGAGTCATCCTGTGAATAAGAAACAATCCACAAACAACAAACAAATGAACATGCCCCATCCTTGCCTCTCTAGTCCAAGACATCCTGAAGAAGCTAAAAGACATGTCACCAAAGATAAAATCATAAAATAAGCAAAGATCAACAAACAAACAGGGGTTTTGCTTCGATGTAGAACTGATTCTTGTTACAGTTTATGCGGTTGGTTGGATTTGTAAGATAGGTTGATATATATGTTATAATGTTTGCTTGATTGTCAGCACTTGCATGTTTTGATTTTGTTGAAGTTCAAAGCCGTGTGGTGATCTGAAAGTGTCACTGTTTTTTGGAATTTTTTATTTTTTGGGATTTTTGGAATATTATGATTTTTTTTGGGATTTTTTTAGACATTTTACGATTTTTTTGGATTTATTTCAGGACATTTTATGATTTTTTTGATTTATTTCAAGACATTTTATGATTTTTTGGATTTATTTCAGGACATTTTATGATTTTTTTGGATTTATTTCAGGACATTTTATGCTTTTTTTTGGATTTATTTAAGGACATTTTATGATTTTTTTGGATTTATTTCAGGACATTTAATGATTTTTTTTTGGATTTATTTCAGGACATTTTATGACGGAAATAGACGAGCAGATAGACAAAGAAGGTGGTTTCTCTGACCGCGAGATGCTCAGTATCTTAACCCATAGCTAAGGTTAAGGAAATGCCCCAGTGAGGGATAGGACCAACCTAGTATGCATGGCAAAGCGAGCAAGTGAGGGGAATGCCGAACAATTCACAAGCCATGGTGAGTGTGAAAAGGTCATTATGAAGTGGAGGGTGAATGAAAAGGAAATGAAAAGATCAAGTAGAGCTCCAAAGGAAAGAGAAGCGAAGCCTCTACACATAGTGCCAATTTTTTGGTTTTCACCATGGTACCTGCTCAAGGCGCCACCGAAGTGGTTTTCACCATTGAACGAATGGATTTCTCTTTTTTTTTTTGTATTTTTTTCATGACTTTTTTCCTCTATTTTTTTTTGTATTTTTTCAGGACTTTGAAAAGATTTCCCTCTGAAGCATTTAGGTGTAAAACTTGTGAATGTGCATACTGTTGATGGGATCACTAAGCAATTCACCTTTTGGAGTAGATAACTGGTATGCCCCAGATCCATACACAACAGTGATAACGTATGGACCCAACCAGTTAGGCTCAAATTTACCCTTCTTTTCTCTATCTTGTTGAGTGCGAGGATTTTCGCGAAGAACAAGATCCCCAACCTCAAATGTACGTGGTTTCACTTTCTGATTATAACTTCGATGCATCCGTTGCTGGTATTCTCTAAGATGATTGAAAGTAGTTTGTCTTCATTCATCCAATAGTTCCAACTCCTGCAAACGGGAAATTCGGTATTCTTCATCATTGATTTGATTGCACAAAGAGACACGCAAAGAGGGCAACTCAACCTCGATGGGCAAGATGGCTTCAGAGCCATAGACAAGGGCATATGGGGTAGCACCTGTGGGAGTATAGACACTCGTGTGATAAGCCCACAATGCAGGATTCAATTGAATATGCCAATCTTGACCAGCTTCATTGACCGTCTTTTTAAGAATTTTGAGGATGGTTTTGTTAGAAGCCTCAGCTTGGCCATTACCTTGAGGATAGTAAGGTGTGGAAAAATGATGTTGTATATGAAATTTCTCACAGAGTTCACAGACATCCTGATTTTTGAATGGACGACCATTATCTGTGATGATGGATAGAGGAACGCCATAACGACAAATGATGTAGTTCAGTATGAAGGTGGCTATTTGTTTTCCAGTGATATGAATGAGAGGAACAACTTCAATCCATTTTTTGAAATAGTCGGTGGCAACGAGAATGAACTTATGACCATTGGATGAAGGTGGATGGATCTTGCCCATGAGATCGAGTCCCCACTGATAAAAGGGACATGGTGTAGTAAGAGACTACAATTCTTGTGCAGGAGCATGTACAAGTCTCCATGTTTTTGACATTGCTTGCATTTTTTAACAAACTGATAAGCATCCTTTTCCACTGTAGGCCAATAATAACCCATACGCAAGAGTTTCTTGGCTAAGGTAGGACCGCTAGAATGTGCCCCACATATACCTTCGTGTACTTCTTGTAAAGCAGTTTTGACCTCATCATGCTCAAGACATCTAAGTAAAGTACCATCGAGACCTGGCGATAAAGGGTATCAGCTAAGATCACATAGCGGGAAGCTTGGCGGATAAAGGTTTTACGAGATTTATTGGATAGGTTTGATGGCAAGGTGTTATCTTGAAGATAGGTATAAATATCCCCATACCATGGGGAATTAGGACCAACAATGAGACAAATCATTTTAGATTGTGGTATATTGTAAGCAGGTTCCAAAAGAGGTTCTACTAGGAACTCACAGTAAGTGGCATTACTTGGCATTTCTACAAGTGAACCAATTGTTGCCATTGCATCAGTAGCTCTGTTGTTATCTCGGGGGATCTGCTCAAAAGAGATTGATGTGAAATAGGCCTTGAAGTCATCCACCATTCTTTTGTAAGGAATCAATTTTTCATCTTTTGTTTTATAGTCATCATTAACTTGTCTGATCACTAGCTAAGAGTCACCAAGAACATGCAACTCAAGGATCTTCCATTGCACATCTATACGGAGCCCAGAAAGTAATGCCTCATATTCTGCAATATTGTTGGTACATGGAAACTGTATCTTATAAGATTTAGGTATACAATCCCCTTGCGGAGTGACAAGGAGAATTCCAGCGCCAGAACCACCTTGTGTGAAGGAGCCATCAAAATATAAAGTCCACAGATGTGTAGATTCCATGTTGAAGATTGATTCATCAGGAAACTCTATAATAAGAGGATGATCATCTATCACAGGAGCATCGGCGAGTTGATCTGCGATAGCTTGTCCTTTGATTTCTTTTCTTTCTATGTACTCAATATCAAACTCGCTAAGAATCATCACCCATTTAGCTAATCGTCCTGTGAATGTTGCTTTGTTCAAGAGGTACTTAAGAGGATCAATTTTTGCAATGAGCTTTGTCTGGTGTGTAAGCATGTAATGTCTTAGCTTCTATGATGCAAAAACTACAGCAAGACATGCTCTTTCAATAGGATTATAATTGAGCTCGTATCCCACTAGAGTACGACTGATGTAATAGATTGCACATTCCTTTCCTTCAGAGTCATGTTGTGCCAAAAGTGCCCCCAGTGTTGTGGTGGTTGTGGATATATATAGAAGCAAAGGCTTGCCATATGTAGGAGGTACTAATACTGGTGGTGTCATCAAATATTCTTTGATTTTCTGAAAAGCTTGTTCACACTTGTCATCCCATCTAAATGAAACATTCTTGTGTAATAGATGCTGAAAGGGTTGACATTTATCTGCAAGTTGTGCTATAAAATGACGAATAGACTGAAGTTTTCCTTGTAATGATCTCAACTGTCTGATATTCTTAGGCGGAGGCATTTCAAGTATAGCCTTTATTTTTGTAGGATCAACTTCAATTCCTTTAGATGATACAATGTATCCAAGGAGTTTTCCAGAGGTTACCCCAAAGGCACATTTCTTTGGATTCAATCGGACCTTGTATTGTTCTAATCTTGTGAAAATTTTATCCATGATCTCTAGATGTCCAGCTCTGGTGTAGGATTTTCCCAACAAATCATCTACATAGTCTTCCAAATAGTTATGCATCATGTCATGGAAGATAGTGGTCATTGCACGTTGGTAGGTAGCTTCGGCATTCTTCAACCCAAAGGGCATGACATTCCAACAGAAGGTTCCCCAAGGACAAGTGAATGCTGTCTTAATTTGATCTTCAGGAGCAATTTTAATCTGATTGTAGCCTGAGAACCCATCCATGAGGGATAACATTTCGTGCCCTACTGTCAAATCCACTATCATATCAATGTTTGGAAGTGGGAAGTCATCCTTAGGACAAGATTTGTTTAAATCTCTAAAATCTATGCAAACTTGGATGCCCCCATCAGGCTTTGAAACTGGTACTAAATTTGAAATCCAATCAGCATAGTCAACAGGTCTGATAAATCCCACATCTAGCAACTTTTGTAATTCAACTTTTACCAATAGAGCAATGTGTGGGTGCATTTTTCTCAACTTTTGTTTAACAGGTTTTGCCCCCGGTGGCAAAGACAAGTGATGCATTACTAGATCTGGATCAAGTCCTGGCATATCTGCATAGGACCATGCAAAGTTAACTTGTCTTTCCTTGTAAAACTACATATGCTCTATTCTCTCTTCAGGTGTTAATGATTCTGCTAAATGAATTATCTTTGGTTTTTCTTCTATGCCCAGATTTGTTGGTACTATCTTCTCCACCAACATAGATGATTTTTCATGATATACTGCTAAGGGAAGTGTTTCAAGCCTTCCATCCTCAGGCGCCTTAAAGAGGTTTTCACCCTTGGATACGTCCTTTATTTTTACTTTTTTTGGGTCTAATAGTGCCGCAAAGTAGTTTTCACTAGAAGACCTATTTATATTTTCAATAATTTTGTGACTGAAACGCTTGGCACTCCCCCCAAAATAAGCCACATTGTTGAGTTCTATGATGAATCTTGCTTTATGATCCTCAAGGGGTGTGTCTTCTCGTGCACCTAGAAAATTTATGATTTCCTCATCATTTTCAAATACATCCAATTGTGGTGGTCCCTTTTGATCGAAATCAATGAGTTCAGGGTGAACCAAGGGTAAAGAATCATGATTCGAATCAAGATTTTGAATGGATTCAAGGGTACAAATATTATGATCAGGTTCAGGGGTAGGGACACTATCATAGTCATAAATTTCAATGAAGTCATCGATGGCACTTTCCTCATTTTTCTGTGTAGCATTAGAGGACTCTACTTCCTTACTTTAAGCACACGCGGTACTCAAGGTCTTATCTTTCTGCGCATCATATCCTAAACCAGCGACTTTTTGCGTACGAGTAGATTGTATTGGTTCCAAGATACCCTGTTTCTATAAGCCAAGAGGACTTTTACCATCATATCCCATTTGTTTCATAATATCAAATCCTTTACCATATTTTTCAACATGTATCTTTATTTCAGTCTGTTCTTTTTCTGTACCTTCATCTTTGTATAACCATTTTAGGAGATCAACTTCTTCTGTTTCATTATAAAGGGCTCCCCATTTTTTGAAAGTAGTTGATTTACAAATCATTGTAGTATTTTCATTTGATGTGGTCTTAGTCATTTGTGGTTTGCCATAGGTGTGGGGAGATAAAGGTAGCTTTCCAATGCAAAGGGCATGATTCAAGGTATATTCTCCCACTCCTTGTTCTTTTACCTGTATTTTGATCTCGGCTGCATTGGATTTTGAGGAAGATGCTTTTAAGGACTCATGATCAACATATGCTTGGGAAGGAAATGCTTCACGGTTGCTTGGGATTGTGATTTTAGTTTTAGGGCTTAGATTATGGCAATACATGAAAGGGTTTGGATCTCCTTGTATTGTGATTTCAACACCATTGTGGGGGAATTTAATGCACTGGTGGTATGTAGAAGGTACTGCTTGCATTGCATGAATCCAAGGTCTTCCAAGGAGGATATTATAGGTCAATGGGAGATCAAGGACTTGGCAAACCACATCCTTTACCACAGGGCCAATTCTAATTGGTAGAGTAACTAATCCTTTAGATGAGCGTTCCTCTTCATCATATGCCTTTATGGTAATCTTTTTACTTGGATCAATGCTTTTTCAGAGAACCCTAATTTTGTGATCAATTCTTGAGTACAAATATTAAGGCTTTCTCCTCCGTCTATCAAAACTCGCTTGATCTTAACATTATGGATGAGGACATCAATGTGTAAAGCTACGTTATGTGGTTGTCGAAGGGATGAATCATCATTTTCAATAAAAGTGAGAGAATGAGGAGAGGTGATGTGTCCAACCATAGCTTGGAATTGATCTACATGTAGGTCTGTAGGCACTGTAGCAATAGCAAGCGCTTTATCTAAGATAGCTTTATGCTCAGGAGATAGGCGTAGTAGCTTGAGTATAGAAATTTGTGCGGGTGTTTTTCCTAAGTGCTCTATGAGGTTGTATTGCGAAACAGGTGTAGTAGGTTTTGCATTAGGACCTTTAAGGGTAACAGTGCCTTTGCGGGTAGTAACCTTGCAATCAGGTTCTTTTCCTTTTATGATGAAAGTGTTGACATGATTATCGACCTCACTGATGTTATGTATGGTATAATCATACTTAGCAGTAGTATAGTTTACACCATCACTAGATTCAAGAGCCTTTCCTTTATCCTTGTCATGCTTAGGGAAAGGGTTTTTAAACACCTCGCAATTAGAGTTACCAGAAGGAGTGTGTCCGTCAACTGCTATCTTACTGTTATCAATAAGGTCTTGTATTAAATGTCGAAGTTTATTGCAGCTATTTGTCTTATGTCCTTTGTGTCTATGATAGTCACAAAAGTGATCTTCATTCCACCATGGGGGTTTGACTTGTGGATTGTATTCCTTGATTTCGGGTAATGTTATAATATTGGTTTCAAGAAATTCTTTTAATGCAGATTCAAGTGATTGTCCCAATGGTGTAAAATTTCATTTAGGGAAACTTCTTTGTTTTTCTTTTCCTTTATCTGAAGATGGACCTTTGAGATTGTAAATAGGTGATGATGTTTTAGTTGTTTTTGCATCGACAACTCCGTCATTGACTACATTATTGTTCTTAACCCAAAAAGGGGTCTTGTTGTTTGAATTCAATTTTTGATCTCTATCATTATTAAGTTTAATAGTTCCATCATCGATGAGGGTTTGTTCAATTTGAAATCCCATTTTTATGGCTTCATCAAAGGAATCCAAGCATTTGAGGCGAAGTTCCCTTCCAATTTCTTTGTTCAAATTTTGACAAAAGAGGTCAACCAATTCTTGATCAGGAATGGAATAATGCAATCGTTTTGTTAAATGTCTCCATCTTTGTAAAAATGATACAAAAGATTCACCTTGTTTTTGTTTGGTGTTGAAAAGGTTTGTCATGGTCACTTTAAGGTCACAATTGAAACTATAATTGGAGACAAATTTATCAGCCAATTCTTGAAAATATTTGATGGTTGGGGCTAATCTTGAAAACCATTCCATAGCTTCTCCTCCGAGACTGCGAGGAAATAATCTCACAAGGTATGTTTCATCAACTGCAAATTCCATGGTAGTGGCACAAAATTGTCTTAAGTGGTTCTTAGGATCTCCTTTTCCATTATATTTGTCAAGTTTTGGTATGTCCCAATGGTTAGGAAAAGGTGGCATTGGTATGCTTGGATCGAAGGGATAAGGACATATGTCCTCAATGGAGAATTTGTGAGTCGATGGTTTACTGTTCTTGAGAGTAGCCAATTCTTGTCTTAATGTTCTAAGCTCATCCAAAATAGGATTGTTTGTAGGTACAGGTTTTGATGTCTTTGAAGATCGCTTGTAACCAGGTTGTAGATAAAAGGGTCTATGATCTTTGATCCTACCATCATTGTTTGTTTTGGGATTCTTAGATTCACTAGATTTAGGTTGGTCATTCATTGTGAGTAATGATATGTCAAAATCAGGAGGCATTTTGATTCCTTCATCAGCAAGGGCCTTGAAGTATTGTTGTGGGTTACGTTTGACTACCTCCGTAAGAAGTTTAGTGAATCTATTATCATTAAGAGCTTCATTTATGGTGGATTGTGTTATTTCTTCACTATCAGTTTCACTTATTTCACTAGTTGCAACACTAATGTGATCTTCCCCATCAAAGTCTTTTCCCCAAGGGTTCCCTTCTTCTTGAAACATTTTTGCTCTTGTTCTAGGGGTCATAGGTGATTTGTTATGATTTTCAATCCAAGGTAATGTATGAGACCTAAGACTAGGATGCCAATGAAAAGGATATGATTCTAAGATGGGATATGAAAATGGTATGGTATGATATGACAAGCTAAGAATGAAAAGCTAAAAGGCAACTCTAGGTCCAAAGTTGGTTATAATGTAAAGGCTTTACTTGTGTTATGATGGATAGACACAAGGACCAATAATCAAGAGAGGGTATGTAGGAGATGATGGACTCCAAAAGGAATTCCCTACTCAAGGATAATGGTATGTTTCCCTAACTCAAGGATGGTGAACCTCAAGTGATGCGGGTGATAGATAGCCAATAGTTTGATTTCAAGACCTAGGAAGAGTAACCTAAGTGCAAGCTAAAGGTTTTATTTGATCAATGATGAATATACAAAGGGCTAAATTCTTAGAACATGCAAAGGTTAGGTGAGATGGTCTTGATATGCAAAAGGGGTTGAACATGAAATAACTAGGTGGAATGATATATGTATGCGAGGACTATGTAATGTGACCTATGTAGCAAGACTAGGAACATGCAAGAACTAGGATGAAAGGGGTATGAATATGTAAGGACCATGAATATGCAAGGACTAGGTGGAATGCAAGGATTGAAAGATCAAAACTGAAGGATGACGACCCCAAGAAATCTAAGTCATAGGTTCAAATGGGATGTTTATGTTGTTGGACCTTTTGAGGTTTGCAAAGTTTGAGATGTTGCAAGTTTCTAGGTGTGATGTTTGTTTGAGGTCAATTGTTTGTGTTCAGATTTGTGAATGTGGTGAATACTGCTTGAAAATCCATAAAACACTTGACAAGCACGATGTTTTGGTGTATGCAAACGCACATGAGACAAGCACAATCCTAATAGGCCAAGGGTTTGTATACTTGATATAGCCCACCAATATACCTCGGATTGGTGCTAAACACCTTTCCTTCTCGAGAGTGGATAGCTTAGAAGTTTGGTGGCATTAGCTCCCCTCCACGGCTCATTAACGTCATTCGAGCACACCAACTTCGGATTCTTGGGTCATCACTTCCCAAGAACTGCTATCTCTACTCAAGGGAGTCAGTAGTGAGTATCTTCGGGTATGATACTGTACCTTGCACTATACCAAGCAACGGCTGAAAATGGTTGGCTTCTAAAACAATAGGTGTTTAGTTAGGGCATCCATTCAAGTGGCCACACATGGGGCGAGAGATTAATCACCAATTAGGTGGCACTCCAGCCTAAAGAGGTTACGCTCAACAGGGTTTATGGGAGTACTACTCTGTCCGTGTGACACATCCGCACTCGTGGTACTTGAAATTTCCTCAAGCACCCATTTTATATCCCGGCTGGAAGTGGCTTGGCTTTAGCTTGTTACCGGTCGAGTCGTCCCTTAAGGTGAGTACTTTTTCCGTTAAGGCAGACCCATTTCTAGAAATAATAACCATTTCTCTTACACCCAAGATCACTCGAAAGCGCAAGGAGAGAGGATACTTCAATTATTAAGTCGTGAAGGTGACAAAAAATAAGGTGGGTCTGGTTTTCTGATCACCTAGTTTTTACAAGGTGAGAGCATAATCACCTACCACCTTCAAGCACAGTCAGACAAAATCAAGCACATGTTCATTTTAATGCACCAAAAGAAGTGTTTTATAATCTAAAAGACAATTGGTTTCAAAATCATGTCTTCGACGAACGTCCTGTATCAAAATCTCATTAGTAGTTTCATGCCTCCTTTCTTTGACAAGCGTATGTTTTAATTTTCAATTCTTTGCCAAACGAACCTAGCAAAAGAAACCAAATTAACAAAATTAGTCACAAAACCAAAACTTAACCAAAATGAAAACTAACATAGATCCTAATGAAATTAATTTAATCTAAATTACTTCTAAATTAAATTAAAATCTAAATTTAATTTAATTTTAACTTTAAAAATCCACACTAAAAGAAAAGAAATCTAAAACTAAAATCTAAACTATATTAGTAAAAAATTAAACTAAATTTGAGTAACTAAAAATCTAGACTAAATTAAAAAAAATCTAACTAAATGAGAAGTTAGAGACTGAATTAAATCTAAATTAAAAGGCTAAGGATCTAAATTAATTAGTAAATCTAAAAATTAAAAATCTAAATTAAATTAGAAACTAAAACTTTAAACTAAATTAAAAATTAGTCTAAGTTAATTAAAACTAATCTAAATTAATCTAAGCCTTAAAATTAATCCAGTTCTAAAAATTAATCTAAACTAGATTAAATTAAATTAAATCTGAAATAAATCTATATTAAATCTACATTCTAAAATAAAACTAAATTTAAAAAGATCAAAATTAAAAAAAGCAAAATCTAATTTAGAAAGAGCTATTAAAAGTTAAAAGCTAAAAACAAAAGCTAAATCTAATTTAAAAATTAAAAGCTAACTCTACATTAAAAGTTAAAAGCTAAAAACTAAAATCTAATTTAAAAGTTGAAAACTAAAAAATCTAATTTAAATGTTAAAAACTAAAAATCTAATTTAAATGTTAAAACTAAAAATTGACACTCAAAATTAAATTGCAGGATAATAAAATGCTGAAGACTGATACATTTTTAAATTATGCCAATAATTTTTTGCTTTTTTTTGTTTTTTTTGTTTTTTTTTGCTTTTGGTGATTTAAAGTTTTTATTGTATTTTGAAATGCTTTCACAATGTAACTTGCTACAAAGAAATTGATATCATATTTTTCCTTTCAGCTACAAAATGAGACAATGCATATTATATCAAATCTGGAATTGTTGATCCTGCAAAATATATATCATATTAAGATGTGAAGAAGTCAATATGCTGTAGATGTCAAGAAATTGTTGCTCTGCAAAATGTAGATCATATCAGATTTGTCTTTCAATTTTCCTGCAGATCAGTGTGCATGCAAAATGTGAAAAAAATATTCATCCAGTCGTTCATGTCGGGTTCACCATTTGTTTATGTTGAAAACTGAAGAAGCAAAATGATTTAATCTATAAATTCAAATCAAAATTTCAGCATATCATCAATAAAGCCTTTCCAAATGAATACAAATGCAAAATGCAAACTAAACTATGCAAAACTAAAATAAATGCATTCAAAGGAAAATCAGCTCCATTGTTTTCCTATTTCACCATGATTCTTGATTTATGCATTTGATGCTCTCAGATTTTTATAAGCACAAGTGCAACAAGAAGCTGTGATGAGTGGAAGAGAATTGAAATTGATTTTTTAATAAAAATGTGTATCAAAAATGTGTATCCCCAAAAATTGAGAAGGAGAAGGTTTTTATAGATAAATGCATAATGTGAAAATAAGAAATGAGAAATGAGTGGAGTGATTTATGCCATGATTCATGTTTGAAAGCTCAAATTGTGCAATTTTAAGCTAATTCCATGGAAATTGATTGATGAGTTTAATGTGCAACTTTAAGCTAATTTCATGGAAATTGATTTATGAATTTTAAATTATTTAATGAAATATGGATGCATTTTAATGATTAATGTAAATGAATAATCATGCAAATAGTGAAAGTGAAATGATTTATGTAAATGGATGAATATGAAATGATTTATGAATATGTTAATGATTAATGAAATGATAAATATTTATGAAATGAATTAATGAAATATGCATTTGGATAAATAATGGATAAATGACTAAATGATTATGTAAATGGATTATGGTTATGAATAAATGCTTATAAATGCTTATAATATTTTAATGGTTTTATGGAGATATGATTATGCAATGGATAAAAATGATTAAGAGGACATTTTTATGCATCTACAGTATGAACAAGGATAGTCATATATAGCAGCAAAGAGAAAAGGTCTCATTACAACATGGCAGTCTTGTTTTCTTGCATTCTTTGTCCTATTCATTGTTACATTATAATAGTAAGAAGCTTATAGTGATATGGTAGGTGAACAGAGAAAGACATGACACGATTCAAGAGAGTTGACAACCCATACCTGTACAGTCATAAAGGAAAATGAATGAGCACAAAGATGAGATCATCTAAAGAGGACAATGATGATATATCTTGTAAGAGATTTAAAGGAGCAAGCCCAAAGGTTGAGAACATGTCAAGGACAAATTGTTAGGGTTAGAGATGGCAGATATCTAACAATTAAATGCAGATTTAATTAATAAACAGAGAAACTAATACACACACAAAATAAATCATAACACAGAAATTTAACGTGGTTCACCCAATCCGGGCTACATCCACCAAACCGCAGCCATCCAATACTTTTATTATCTAGTGTAAAACTTATTACAATCTTGCAAATAATCGCGTTTTTTCATCATACAGTAATACCCATTCGAACCCCTTTTTAACAAGCTTAGAAGCTTCCAGATTTTAGGTTCTACAAAATCAAATTTTTCCTTTTTCATTGATTTTTCCCTTTTTCAGTCATGACGCGAAAAAGTAGGAAGAAAATTTTTCTTGGGCCCCCGAACCCCCGGCAAGGATAGGGGCGGGGTGTATAGTATACCATGGGCTATACAAGATAGCATGATCAGTCGCCACATACCAACAATCTCCCACTTGGAGACTGGCTCCACCAACACAATCTCCCACTTGGAGACTGATCCCGACACTGCTACAATTATAGCTCCCATTGGAAATAAGTACCTTGGACCCTGCGCTGTTATACTTGAATTCAACCTTGAAGACCAACTGAAGCTAAAGAGGAACTCAGCTTCTCCCTTGTCACTACCTTCGTAAACATATCCACTGGATTGACATCTGTATGTATCTTGTCTAGCTTGACCTGTCCATCCTCCAACACTAACCGAATGAAATGATATCTCAATTGTATGTGTTTTGTTTTAGAATGCAAAGAAGAATTATTTGCAAGATGTATAGCACTCTGACTGTCTGTAAACAAGTAATTTTCAGCCCGTTGTTTTCCCAACTCCTCCATGAAAATTGCAGCCATATCATCTCCTTTACCACCTCTGTTGCAGCAACATACTCTGCCTCTGTGGTGGATAAAGCAACCACCTTCTGCAATCGAGAAATCCAACTCACTGTTGTCCCACCAACTGTAAATACATAACCTGTGGTACTCCGCCTGGTATCTATATCCCCTGCCAAATCTGAGTCAACATAGCCTTTTAAATCAGTATTAGAGCCCCCAAAACATAGACAATTATTGGATGTACCTCTCAAGTACCTGAGAATCCATTTTACTGCATTCCAATGCTCAACTCCGGGATGACTCAAATACCTGCTAACAACTCCTACAACATGTGCAATATCTGGTCTTGTGCATACCATGGCATACATCAAATTATCTACAGCTGAAGCATATGGTACCTTGGACATTTTTTCTTCCTCCTCTTGTGTCTTTGGACACATCCTTAGTCAATTTGACATGACTAGGCAAAGGTGTGCTGACAGCTTTTGCATTCTCCATATGAAATCTCTGCAACACCTTTTCAACATAATTAGCCTGAGATAAAAACAATTTTCTGTTTTTCCTATCTCTACAAATTTTCATACCAAGGATTTGTTTTGCTGCCCCCAAATCCTTCATAGCAAAAGATTTTGCTAACTGTTGTTTTAGCTCACTTATGTGATCCATGTTAGACCCAGCTACAAGCATGTCATCAACATATAAACATAAAATAATGTAGCTGTCATTATCCAACCTCTTAAAATAAACACAATGGTTAGAATTACACCGACTATAGCCTTGCTCAGCCATAAAACTATCAAATTTTAAGTACCATTGCCGAGGTGCTTGCTTCAAGCCATATAAACTTTTCTTCAATCTGCACACTAGTTTCTCCTTACCTTTGACCTCAAATCCTTGTGGCTGTTCCATATATATTTCCTCTTCCAAATCACCATGGAGAAAGGTTGTTTTAACATCAAGCTGTTCTAAATGCAAATCTTCAGCCACAATACTTAAAACAATAGAATAGAAGTCATTTTAACAAAGGAGAAAAATCTCATCAAAATCAATACCCTTTTTCTGCGGCAAATCCCTTTACAACTAATCGGCTTTAAATATTTTCTTACCTCCATCTTCCTCTTTCAACCTATAAACCCCTTTGTTTGGTAAAGCCTTTTTACTGTAGGCAACTTGCATAATTCCCAAGTCTGGTTTTTCAGCAAGGAGTCCATTTCTTCTTCCATTCCATGCTCCCACTGAACCTTGGTATCCACCTGCATAGCTTCATCATAATATTCTGGTTCACCAGCATCAATTAACAAAATAGTATACAAAGAGGGAGAGAATCTTTCTAGAGGTCTACTTATCCTTGAAGATCGTCTAACATGAGTTTGTGGTATTTGTTGCTGTTGTTGTTGCCCAGCATGAGGAACCACTGAAACATCATTGTTTGGAATATCATCCAACACTACATAGTCATTTTCTTTCTTCTCATGCTGCAGCAATAGATCTTTGTACAACACTTTCTCATTGAATATGACATCCCTGCTTCTCACAATTTTCTGATTTTCAAAATCCCAAAGCCTATAACCAAATTCATCAATGCCATATCCACAAATACACATTTCTTTGATTTTGCATCAAGCTTGGTTCTATTTTCAGAATCTACATGTGCAAATGCTTCACAACCGAAGGTTTTGAGAAAAGAATAACTCACCTTCTTACCTTTCCATGCTTCCTCTAGAATACCACAACCCAAAGGATTAGAGGGACCTCTATTAATTAAATAAACAACAATGTTTACATCTCTGCCCACAATTTTAAAGGCAACCCAACATGCAATCTCATAGTCCGTGCACGCTCCATTATTGTTCTATTCATGCGCCAGCCACTCCATTTTCCTGTGGAGTCCTTGGAACCATTTTTTGTCTACTGAATACCATTAGAGGAACAATAATCTTCAAAATATTTGCTGTAATACTCACCACCATTATCAGATCTGAGACATTTTATCTTTTTACCCGTCTCATTCTCAACCAAGCTTCTCCATTTTTAAAAGTTTCAAATACATTAGATTTCTGCCTAAGGAAATAAATCCATACCTTCCTAGTTGCATCATCAATGAATGTAACATAATACAAAGAGCCACCGAGAGAAGATACCTGAGCTGGTCCCCATACATCCGTATGCACAAGCTCCAATTTCTCATCTTTCTTTTGCTTCCCATCCTTGAGAAAACTTACTCTCTTTTGTTTTCCATACACACAACTTTCACAGAAATCCATATTAACACATTTTAGACTTGGTAAAACATTATTTGAATGAAGTACTTTCATACCTTTTGCACTCATATGCCCAAGTCTATTATGCTACAGTGCTGATTCAAAATCCACAGCAACTATATGATCTTCTACTTGCTGAACTGTAGCAACTGTTCCTAAACATTGACCCTTTTTCGTAACAATTAAAGTAGAAGGAACAGTATTACCTTTACAAAGATATAAGGTGTCTACTTTCACACCTTTTGCTACCACTAAGGCACCCTTTGTGACCTTCCAATTTTTATCACTAAATGTAACAACACAACCTTCATCATCTAGTTGCCCTGCTGAAATTAAATTTCTGCTTAACTTTGGAACATGCCTTACATCACGTAGTAGCCAATGATTCCCATTCTGCAACTTAATCTTGATTCTTCCCTTTCCAACAATTGATAGGGTTTGTTATCTCCTAAATAAACCAACCCAAAATCCCCTTGGACATAATCAAGAAAATAACTTCTATGGGGGGTAGCATGAAATGAAGCCCCTGAATCTAACACCCAAGAATCGTCAACATTTTCAAGGGAAAGAATCAAAGCATCCTCATCAGATTTATTACTTACCACATTTGCCTCTTTACTTCCTTCCTTTCTGTCTCCTTTATTTTTTTGAGACCAGCAATCTTTCTTCAAATGACCCGGCTTACCATAGTACCAACAATCCTTCTTGTTTCTAGATTGGGACCTTCTGTCCTTTGATTTTCCTCGTGACTTCCCACAATTTTCGGAATCGTTTCCTCTCTCCTTTGTTCTGCCCCTACTTTCAACATTCAAAACACTGCCTGATGTGGATGTTCCACTTGAGCTTTTCCTATGAATTTCCTCGCTCAAAATAACACCAACAACATCATCAAACTTCAATGTATTCAAACCATAAACAAAATTCTAACAACCATTACCAAGCTATTCCAGCTTTCAGGCAAATAACACAGAATCAAAAGAGCCCTAACTTCTTCATCAAATTTTACTTTTACAGAAGTTAATTAACTGGTGACTGTATTAAACTCATTCAAATGATCAGTAACTGACCCACCTTCTACCATTTTCATATTAAATAAATGCTTCATAAGAAATACCTTATTCGAAGTGGAAGGCTTTTCATATAACTTCGCTAGGGTTTCCATCAACTCTTGAGTTGTCTTTGCTATTGTAATATTGAACGCCACTGATTGTGCAGGAATAGGTGAATACTACCACAAGCCTTTCTATCCAAGATCTCCCAGTCTTCATCTGACATTGCTGCGGGTTTCTTGGTTTTCCCTTCCAATGGCCGCCATAAATCCTTCTGATAGAGATAGTCCTCCATCTGCATCTTCCATAACTGATAGTTCTACCCATTAAACTTCTCAACCTTCTTACCCTCGTCTTCCATTGCTCCCACTCAACCGTGAGACTCCCACTTAGTCGTGAGACCTTCCTACAGACGATAATCAAAACACAACCCGCTCTGATACCACTTGTTAGGGTTAGAGATGGCAGATATCTAACAATTAAATGCAGATTTAATTAATAAACAGATAAACTAATACACACACAGAATAAATCATAACACAAAAATTTAATGTGGTTCACCCAATCTGGGCTACATCCACCAAACCGCAGCCATCCAATACTTTTATTATCTAGTGTAAAACTTATCACAAACTTGCGAATAATCACATTTTTCATCATACAGTAATACCCATCCGAACCCCTTTTTAACAAGCTT
This sequence comes from Sequoia sempervirens, assembly GCA_007258455.2. Lineage (NCBI taxonomy): Eukaryota > Viridiplantae > Streptophyta > Pinopsida > Cupressales > Cupressaceae > Sequoia > Sequoia sempervirens. Next base: position 283,597,705 of record VDFB02058242.1, on the reverse strand, counting down.
AGAAGCTTCCAGATTTTAGGTTCTACAAAATCAAATTTTTCTTTTTTCATTGATTTTTCCCTTTTTCGGTCATGACGCGAAAAAGTAGGACCCTAGCAAGGATAGGGGCCAGGGTGTACAGTATACCATGGGCTATACAGTATAGCATGATCAGTCGCCACATACCAACACAAATATGATAGTGTGAAGACTTCATGGATGAAGAAACCTGGGGTAGATCAAGGGCAACAAAACCATCAAAAGAGCACATGAAGGAGAGGAACTCAGTCATTAGATAGTGAACTCAAAAGGAACAGTCACTTGTAGGTTTTCCTTATTTTATCATGATTGTCTCTAGATACATATGTTGTTCTTTATAAAAACTTCCATTTGCTTGATATCCATGGATCTCTTGAGTGTGCATATGAATATGCAAACTAATGTTTCATCAATCCCACTATGTCCTACTTGTGATGGATGCAATATATCTTGACTGGGCAGTACCATAGAAAGACAATGAACTATGTGACTGACAAGGGGCAGTGGTACCAAGCAAAGTTTTCCAAAAATGTAGAGACATCTCACTGTCTTATGGGAGTTTCTACAAAATTATGAGTAGAGTTAAGAGACTATGAATCATAAGAGAGTATGTCAGTCACTCAAGGACAAGAACATTAAATCACAGTCATAGGGAATGTTTCAAGGGAAGATTTAGGTCTAAAATGATAGTGAGCAACTCAGAGGAAGTAGGGTAGTCATTGCATTAGGAGAAGACAGAAAAAGACAATGATCATCAACTGGAGCAAGGCTTTCTATGGAGTTCAGTTAGTCTATAGAAACACAAAGTTTATCAAGAAGGAAGTTCAAGGTAATAGTATAACAGTTTTGTAATGGTAAGTAATGAAAACTACAGTCAAAGAAGTGCATTTGCAAAAAAAACATCTGATGCTCACATAAAAATACATTGTTGCTACAAATTGGAGTGTTCTATTATGCTCACATTGTACAATGACATTGAATCATTTTGCAACAAAATCTGAGGTTTTCTTTCAAACTAAAAGGACCCATCTAGGTTCAAGATACAAAAGCTAATGCACATAAACAATGTTGAAAAAGAAGAAGAAATGACAACTGGAACTCATTTCATGCAGGCCATGACCAAGTAGACCCCTTTTTCTGCAAAATATGGAAAACCTACTTGGGGTTTCAAAATATGAAACAACATTGCTATATTCTATAGAAAAGGAAGTGTATTTACAAGAACCCACTTGTATTTCTACAACAAAATTTGAGTTTCTTCAAGAAATCAGGAAACCCACTTGGGTTCTTTTGAAAACATTTGCAGATACAAAAATATACGTGCTACAAAAAACCCACTTAGGGGTTTTACAATTATATTGCAAAATAGAAAAGGAAATATAGAAATACAGAGGAAACCCATGTTGAAATTTGGAGGCCGAGTTCACAGGCCATTTTTTCTCTTCTACATATCAAAGACCCATATGGGTTGTCAAAAAAATTGGTAATACAAAAGAGAATCGAGAAGACATTTTGGGGTTTTCAAATGAAGCAAAGCCACACATGAAATACACAATTTTTTTTCCATGGCCGCGGCCAAGAAGATTTTTTTTTCTTCATGAAAGCAACAAAAACAACAATGGGTCATCCTTATTAACAAATGCAAAGAAGAAAGTAAACATTTGTTGTTATCTTTTCAAGGTGGAGGGCTCAAAATAGCTTTCTTTTGCTCAAAATATGAGAATGGAGTTGATTTAACTCACCTGGAGCTTTTGCTCACAATTTTTTTTCAAAACTTTCAATCTTTTGCTTCTTACAAAGCTTCATTAGAGTTCTCATGTCAGTTGTGACAAAATGAAACAAAAACAGAAGGAAAAAATAATACATATGGGTTAGAAGTATGTCCATGGCCGTGACCTATAGATTCAAAAATGGCCTCCAAATGGTGTAAAATCCAGATTTTATGCAATAGAAAAACATTTTACTTACTGTCAAAGTGTTTCTCTCAGGAATTCTCAACAAAACTAGTGTGAATCTCCATTGTTTTTCTTGTGTTTGCTCAAACCCCACAGCGGTAGTCATGTTCCAGATTTTTCAACAACAAAATGATGGGCTTGCCTCATTGTTTTGGCTATTTTGATGATTAGGGTTTGACCCTATTCGATGGGGACATGATTTTCTCCCCACATTTTTTAAAATTAAAAGCATGCGTTAATGCAATGGGGGCCAAAAACTTATGTATCGAATTAGGCATTCTATGCCTTAAGTTCTTTTCCCCTTGTTTCAAACTTTGCTAAGTTCAAAACAAAACATGTGGAGTATGCCATGTAGCTTATGTGATATGCCTTTGTTTTTTACCAATAATCATGTGACTTGGAATATGCTTTCCAAGAAATTTGGAGGTCGGCCATATTGGCCAAGTATTTTGGAGCTTTATGATGCCTTTGAAAACCAGTGAGTATTGACCATGTGTAGACTAAAATGCAGAATGAGGTAAGAAGAGATGGTCAAGTGCCTTGATGCTTTTGAAAGCATTTGGATATGACATTATATGTTGCATTTTATTTCAATGTATAAGATATCATTTAAGTGATTTAAAAATCACTTTTATTATGTCTTTTTAATGCAAATGTAATATAATTCAAGGAGATGGTGGACCCCCTTATTTTATGCTTTGAAATGTAAAATGACTTGTTAAGTGATGTTTTATGAATCACTTAATCAAGATCATTATCTTTAATGCTTTTTGAGTCTTGTGTTTTCAAAACACCCATATTGCACGAGGAGAGTGTGGGTCAATACTTGTGTGAAGACCAATGATGACTTGCATATATGAGGGATGTGTGAGGGGCTGTTTTGACTGATTTTAGAGGAAAAGGGGCTGTTTGGAGGCATTTTTGTCACATTTTTAGTGTAACTATTGACTTGGCTTAGCTTTTCTTCATGTGGAGGATAGTTTGGAGGGTTTCTAGAAGGTTCTTTTTGGCCTTTTTTGTTGCATCTGACTAGAATCTTTTGGAAGGAATTGTGTGAGGGGTTTTGGTGGGTTTTTGCTTAAGTATGTTCATTTTGAACACTTTGAGCTTAGTTATTTTCTTTCTTCCTGCAGGCATTGTAGCTTTTTTGGAGTTTTTTTAGGTAGAGGACAACATTTTAACTCAAATTTGTAGACTTATGTAGCAGTGTAACACCTTTTTGATCAATAAGTTAATATATTTTACCTTCTCATTATGTTGTTTTATTGTGAAAGCTTTAGAAATGGTTGATGAAATCTCATGGGAGAATTGTTTTCCCTTTGATTTTGTCCTATTTTCTTTTCCTTTATGCAGTTAATATGAACTTGCAGGTCATAACATGTGTTGAGTTAGTTCAGGGTAGAGCCTAAGTTGTGAAGATGTATTTTTCTTCCTTCTAGATGTTGTCCTTGGCATTTTTAGCCTTGTTATGAAATACTAATGCAAAGAAATATGAAGTTCTGAGTTGTGTAAGCCATTGTTAAGTTGTTGATCATTCCTATGTGTAAAAGTAGCTGTGTAAGTTTGAGGAAAACACATTAGGTGCATCACCATAGGGGTTAGTTTTCTTTTCATGTTTCTTTCTCCCCTTTTCCTAGCAAGGAATAGTTTAGGTGACACCATCAAAAGGGGAAGCTGACCCATAATCTGGAGATCTGCTTTCGAATAGGACACCCACAACTTGAAAACAGTCCCATGTTATATCCAAACCTGCTAAGTTGGTTCACAACTTGGCATTAGGGTGTAGATTTGGATCCCTAACAGTATCAAAATTCAAATTTTTTTTGTTGGATCAAGGATTTCAATATCTAGTGCACTCATATTTTTCATTTTTTTTTTTGATAATCTTCTATTTTGCTACATGTGCAAAACAGAGAGCTTGATTTTTGGTGAAAAACCTACATCCACAAGAAATAAAAAAATAAATATAATAATAAAAATAAATTTATTTAAAATTATACTTTTTGGGAAGCTTATAATAAGGACTACATACTTACAAAAAATAAATTTTAAATGAATTCATTTGATCCCCCAAAAGGTAAATCAAAAGTGGTTTTTTATCAACATTTTGATAGGTGTAAAGGAGACTCTGTTATAGGTATGGTTTAAAACTAGCGGGGTTCTATCCAAGGGCGTTTGATCTAAGGTAGTTTGATTAAACCATAATCAATTGGAATGCTTTAAATGGAACTTTTAAGGCTTAAATCATTATATTTTCTAAAAAATGTGATTTAAGCAAAAATTAGAATCTCCCAGAAATTGTAAAACAGCTTTGTGGGATTACCCTAGGTCCAAATTAAGCGTGAAATTGCCTCTTTCTTCAAGAGTACAATTTTTTGCGACACAGAGAGATAATGATGAATTTTAACTAGCTAGTGAGTGGTTATGGTTGCATTATATCTCTAGAGTAATTCTTAAAAGCTTCTTTAAAGTAGTTGGACTGGGATAATACATTATTGAGAGGCCCTCTTTTATCAGAGAGTAAATGCCTTAGTTTCTTGAATAGCTGTGAACCTTTATTGGAAAAAAAATGATTTTGAAATGAGTTCTTAAATGAGCACAAAATCAGCAAACACTAACCCACTGTTCTTTGAGGGTTTGAGTCAAGAATGAAAGAAAATTTTTCCTAGGAGAAAAAGAACAGTAAATAATGTTCATTAGGATTGTAACAATCGATAAATAAAAGAAATTACTTTTTTTTTCATTTCTTGAAATAACGAGAAATTATTAAACCAAAAATGTGTTAATCAATAGAAGGTAGATATCCACCAAGGTAGTCGTCTTGTTTTTATTAACCATTATGAACAACCTAGTCCAGTCATGTCAGCTTAAAGATACCCTCATGAGTCAATATGCAGTAGCATAAGAGACAAACATGATGGTTAAAATTTCATTATATGATTCTTGCTAAGTAGGGTGATAAACTTGACTACATGACTTTGTCATGTTGCAATTATTTTAAACCTTGGCCAAGGTGATGCTACTACCTGTTAGTGTTAGTCATTTTTTTCCCCAATTATGCACCCCAGTCAGAGCTCATACTAGTTAGGAGTTGCCTATAGTGTATGACCGACTAGGGATTGTGTAGGGTCAAACACTAGTTTTAGATGGCATTAGAATCTCTTTCCATTACTTCTCTGCGAAGGGTCAGGCCTTTCCAATAGGAAGTGGCATGGGGGACTAGTAAGTCCGTGGATGGGCGAAAAAGTGCCTGCTAATATTTTTCCTTCTCCACAGTTTCAACAGTAAAAGATGGTTAAAGTTCCAGATGGAATAGACAGATTCAAGGAAAACTGTAATCTCAAACTCTTTATATCTTTGTAATGGTTACTTACTCTAAAATTTTTCCTTCAGTTATCTTTCATGCATTTCAATTTGAATCCGCTTAAAGTTCATGCTTTTTTTTTTAATAAAAAAGCTCCTTTTTTTAAGAAAAAAATATATTGCTGCTCTGTATCAGTTTATTTATGCATTTCAGTTTATGCAAGTTTATATCATAATTAAATATTACACTTTTATTAGTTGGTTAGTTTTAGTATGTTACAAATATGTGCTCAAAGATAATAGATAGATAGGAGAGCTAAATGATAAGAGATATTGGTATGAACTTGATAAGAGATGATAAAAGATAATGCTAGATAAGGATATATAATTGTTCTCGTTAATGGTATAAGATTGCTAGGGGATAATGTGTGGATGAAGGGTTTTATTTATTTGCTTCACTTGGTATTTAATCAATGCCGAAGATTAATTAGAATAACTAATGGATGTGAAAAATTGAGAAAGGGTAGGAGCTAAAATTAGGAAATGGATTGTATTGATGAAGTGGGGTAGTTGAAATAATTAAATGAATTTATTTAATTTAAGCATAGTTGAAATAATTAAATAAATTTATTTAATTTAAGCATAGTTGGAAATTTAAAAAAAAAATAGTTTTATTTATTTTAGAGGGAAAGAGGTAATTAAATAAATTATTTAAATTTATTTAATTACAAAAGAAGTGTTAGTTAATTAAATATTTTTAAAATTATTTAATTATAGTGGAAAAAAGAATTAATTGAAATTATTTAATTAATGTTGGAGGGAAATGATAAATTAATTAAATAATTAAAAATTATTTAATTAATACAGATATAAGAAAAAATTGAGATAATTAAATAGTTAAAAATTATTTAATTATTATAGATGAAAAGAGGAAATGCTAGCTTAGTTAAATAATTAAAAAACTATTTAATTAATATAGATAGAAGAATTGATGAGAAAATGATAAAAAGGAAAGATGGAAATGTGTTAGTCATTTATAGGTTTCTACATTTTTCCCCTCTTTGAGATGATGCATTTTATGACATTGTTTCAAAGAAAAAATGTTGGTTTAAAAAGAATTATTGGTGATGTGCCCTAGTATTCCTCAATTTACTAAGGGATGGAGGTAGGTTGCCCCCTCAAGAGACTGGTCAAATTCTTTTTTTTTCAGTCAAGCTCACAATAGGAAAAAAGATAGGTTCAGTGGATTAGAGGAGGGAAAATGGAGCTAGGTAGAAGAAAAATAGGCTAGAAGGGTGGTGGGATGAAGAAAAATGGAGGGGAGACAAGCCATATTTATGGGATGATACCCCATTTTGGCAACACATATGCATATTTTTGGTGTTCTATGATGATGCTTTATGATGCACACATGTTTATGTTTTGATTTTCCTTCTATATAACTCTATGAAAATGATGATTATATGTTGATGATGTATATATTATATGTGATTTGATTTTTATTTCTATGTGATTCTATGATGATGATAATGATATGATGATGATGCATATGTTATAGATATGATTTGATTTTTATTTCTATGTGATTATATGATGATTATGATGATGATATGATGATAATGCATATATAAGATGCCATATATTTTTGTGTGTAGTTGTGAATACAACAAGATGCAATGCTGATAATTAGACTGTTGATCAAATGTTTGATGAAGCCTATAAATGGGAAATGGGGTGGATGGAAATATGCAAGATGAATGAACATGAAAATCAAAAGATACTTTATTCCTTGGTTATGATAAATACAATGTAAATAAAAATCCATATTTTGATATAGCAAGTGGATATTATCCACCAAAGTATAAGGATACAAGATGATGTTGTATCCCTTACATAGACTTTGACTTTGACGTAAAAAAAAGGGTTTTTCCTTATTCATACAAGACCTAACAACTTTTATCAAAATATGTGAGGAAGATAGACTTAGAGCATCACAATCCTATTGCACAAAAGGTATCAAATGGCCTTATACAAAGGATGATACTAGAAACTATTCCAATGCACACAAGGTAGGTATTTACCTTAGTACTATTATAAGAACATACCACAAACATGACATACTAAAACATAGAAAAAGGTGATCCTAGGTCTTAAGTGCTTAGAATAGTAAGATTCAAGGCCTTTTCCTAGGGTTTCATTGAGATGGAGATCAACAAGGTGAGTAGATTGACTTTTAGCTATGAAAGTGAGCCGATCAGACTTGGATCTCCATCCTATTGAGGATTATAATGATTTGGTATTGATTTGTTATGATTAACCTAATTAGATTATGTGCCCTATTATGTAAAATGCAAGATCTTGACAATGCACAAATCTGAGAAGTGTAGAGGATTGTGTACTTGTCTAGAAAAATTGGTATTGATTTGAATACAAGGAAAAAGCTACCTTAGGGTGTATGAGTCATTGTCCACCTTTCCTACTCTATTTTTGAGGTCCTCTAATGAGTGTTATGAGCTTTCGATTATTGGTTGTAGAGTTGTCGAAACAATGTCGGATAATTTTGTAGGTGAGTTTTCATGAGTTGAAAAGATGCAGGGCTTCAAATACAACAATGAATAATTTGTCTTCAAGCTCCCTTCAATCCTCTTCAAACCTAAAACTTGCATAGTCAAAGAGAGGGAAAATATTGGGCCATTTAGGGTCTTTCCTCAGTCAAACCCCGTGTAAGTGTTTCCACTTCCACAATGGCAATGTCAATGATAAAATGATAATGGATAGGAAGGAATAATGAAATAAAAAAGTACTACAATTCACCACCCTTAATGGATTCCTTGAAGGATTGAAGTTATGCACACCACCTCAAGGTCTTGGATATTTCTTTCTTGATTTTCTTGAATGCTTTGGAAACCTACAACACAAAACAATGACAATATGACAACATGGACTCACATACACTTTGACATGATGTTTGGATATTGAATTTTTGTAATAATGCTCTAAAATGTTTCTCTTGACTTGCTCTTGACAATAATTCTTGCTCATAAGATCTCCTTCTAGTTTCAAATGGTGAAAAGGCTAGGTATTCATAGGCATTTTTCCAATTTCTAAAAAATTAGATCCCAATAGCCGACCTTTGCAAGTTGGGTTTTTGAATGTTAAAATACAGACATTGACATATTAAAAAATGGGTCTCAACACAATAGGATGACTTATATTCCCTAGGGTTTCCCAATCCTAGCCCCACTTTTCAAGACATGAGGTGTCAGGGGAAAAACATTAAATGGATGCATTTGTTCAATTCTTGCAATTTCTCAAAAAATGGTACAAATGGTGCTATAAAATGCATAATTTAGGAAAATAGGGACTCAATTAGGCCCAATATTTTAGGGGGGACAAAACATAGTGTTAAATTATTAAGGGTGATAATCTACAATGCTACACATACAAAATAAATTACCATGCCCCATTCCAAGCTTCTTTATACACACCAAGATATAGAAAGATCAAGGTGGCATTAAGTGTAAGAATGAGACAAAAGATAAATCAATAAGGAAAAAGATCGACAGAGAAAACAAGTCAACAACTAGATTGTCATAAATCTTGCCAAAAGATAAGCTCAATTGTAGATAATTCCTATTGTAGGAAAGATACATCTGTTAAGGCCAAGATTTGTTGGATAATAAATGCATGAAGTTAGGAAACAAGCTATGTAGGTAGTAGACTTAGTTCAATAGTAGTCTCTTGCTTAAGATTTTCATGAAAGCTCAATGTTTCACATAATGCATAGTTTTTTTTATTTGAGTGTCAAGTGTAGGTAGTATGTGTAAAATTGTAATCTCAAGATAGTGACACAAATCCAATCTAATGACTAGGTCAAGTAAAACTACCCCAAGTTAGGTATAGGATTATTTATTATGAGGTGGAAAAGCATACTTGAACTTTATTAGGATAGGTAGATAGGTCAAATAATAGATACTAATAATTTATGAAGCCATGGTAGGTGTATAAGTGAAATATAGTAAGTTTATTATGGGTTAAATATACACACTACTATTAAGAACGCTATTAGGATACCCTAAGGGTTAGGAAAAAACTTGTGATGAATTTTGTTGATAGTCTCTTTAAAGGTTTCCCTTCAAGTGTAGCAAGTTGGTAAACTCCAAATCTATATGTTTCTATGATGATAAAAGGTCCTAACCATTTAGGCTCAAATTTTCCTTTCTTAACTCAATCTTACTAATTATTTTGATTTTATTTTAAGGCAAGATCACCTACTTCAATCCTATGAGTTTTAATCTTCTTGTTGTAACTATGGGGAAGACAATTTTGACAAACTTATAAATTATTTAGTGTATTGAGACATATTTCATCTAATAACTCTAGATCATGCAATCTAGATACTTGGTACTTCTAATCTTCAATGAGATGCTATAAAGAGACCCTTAGTGAAGGAAGCTTGGCCTCAATAGGAAAAATAGCTTTGGTACCAAATACAAGTGGATATGGAGTGACACCTCTAATGTATAAATGCTAGTACAATAAGCCCATAAGGAAAGATTAATTTACAAGTTCCAATCAAAACCAACTTCATTGACTATCTTCTTAAGAATTTTTAGTATATTTTGGTTTGAGGCCTCAAATTTATTGTTACCTTGTTGATAATATGAGGTATAAAAGTTATGTCAAATATGAAATTGTTGGCACAAGTGATGAACATATTAATTTTGAATGGACTACCATTTTTAGTGTTGATGGCAAGGGTGATACCATACCAAAAAATGATATAATTTAAGATAAGCTTTGCTATTTTTTCTAGTAATGATGGATACTGAAAAGGATTTTATCCACTTTGTGAAATAGTTAATTATAGTGATAATGAACTTGTGAACATTTTATGAGGGGGATGGATTTTTCATATGAGGGTTAGTCCCTATTACGAAAAGGGTAGAAGAGTGATTATTAATTGCAACTATTGTTCAGTTGTGTGAATCAAATCCTCATTTTGTTGGTATTGGTGAACTTTCTTAACAATTTTTGTGTATCTTATTCTATAGTTGGCCAATAGTATCCTATTTGTAGAAAATGTTTAAAAAGGGTAGGGCCACTGTAATGTGCCCCACACACACTTTCATGTACCTCATGTAATGTGGTATTATCTTATTTTGAGTTTAGACATCTAAAGAGGATACCATTGAGACTTATAACAATCTATAAATGTTTTATTTTGGGTACTAGATAGGCTGGGTGGAAGGGTGTTGTCATGAAGGTACATGTAAACATCATTATACCATGGGGAGTAAGAACTAACAAGTTCACATACCAATTCAAATTTTGGGACATTGAAGGCTAGGATCAAAAGTTATTCTGCCAAGAATTCACAACACTAGTTATTATGAGGAATATATAAGAGATACCCAATAGTGGCCATGACATCAACCACTTTATTATCAACCTTAATATTTGTTCAAAAGAGATTTTTGAAAAAGTATTTTTTAAAGCTATCTATCATCCTCTTGTAGGGGAGTACTTTTTCATCCTTTTTAATAGTCAAACATTTACTTGTCTCATGAATAATTGTACTAAAAAATAATTTTTGTGCATGGGAAATCTAGTTGATATGCCTTTGGGATATAATCTCCTTATGGGGTGATAAAAATAATTTTGGCTCCTAAGCCATGTTGAGTGTATGATCCATAAAAGTATAACTTCCACAAGTGTGTCAAAGTGAGTGTGAAGATATTTTTGTCAAGCTTTCTTAGTATCATGACCCATTTTTCCATATGGTCAATGAGTGCAGCCTTGGATAAGAGGTACATTAATATATCAAACTTTGAGATTATATTTATCTGATGATTAAGCATATAGTGCCATAGTTTTTATGATATAAAATGATAGCTAAGCACAATCCTTATGTTGGATAATAATTAAGCTCATTTCCTACCAATGTATGGTTGATATAGTAGACATCCATTTCTTTTCCTATGTCATCATGTTGTGCAAGAAGATCACCTAATGGAGTTGTGGTAGAAAATATGTATACCATAAAGGTTTCTGTCATGCCCACATTAATATGGATCTAACACAAACATCATAATTTTTTTTAAAACAACACAGGCTCCCAACCTAACACATACACTCCATATCATCCTTGCACACCATGATTTATAAAGTCTAACATTAATTGATATTATTATCTTGAATGAGGGAGAACTCATAGTTTAACCAACTATAGGTTCTTGTTGACCGACTCCTATGGTCGAGTTTTATAGATGGTCAAATTTAAACCCTTTCAATGTCTTGAGGAGATAGCATGATCAACAATTTTATTACCAATAAAATTATCATTTAATCAATATATGTGTCTTTGTATTTTCCTAAGATGCCAAAGTTTTGATTATAAGGGAAAAACAGGCTTTTAAGGGACCCGAAACCCTTTACAAAATGTTGCACTAAAGATACAACACTAGACAAACAACAATAACAAAAAACTCAAAAACACAAAAGGAACAAACAGCTACACCACAAATAAACAAAGAAGACCAACAACCAAACAATAAGCAATAGTGGAACTAGACCACCCTTGCGGCCTTCCGGCCACCATGAACAGATTTAGCAAGGGACTGAGCGAACTGATTATGCTTAGGAAGACCTCTCTTCCTCCTTTGAACAACCATCCAAGAAAGATCATCCTCTAAAAGATCAGAACAAGGGGACATCAGAGGCAAATCCAACAATGGAAAAGAAGGAAGAGCAGTAGGAGTATCACTCCCACAGCCAACAACAACAACAGGAGCTAGAGCCAAACTAGCAGTCACAACAACAACAACAAAATCACCAACAACAACAACAACATTTGCACCAACCACAACAACAACTGTGGAAAAACTAACATTTTTAAAATCAACTTCAGATGAACTAGCAACAACAAAAGAACCACCTCCTCCAACAACAAAACTAGTAGCCAAACAACAAATAGCTGTAGAATAACCAATAACGCCAATAGAACCAGTGGCAACAACAACAATTGTAGAAGACCCAGGAGCAACAACAACACAATGTAGCTGAGAACTAACAACAGAAGGAGCCACAACTTTAGAGGCCATAACCTTATCCCCATAATCTTCCCCATAATCATCCCCCACAGTAAGGTGCTCACGAAGAGCATCTTGATTTAATTGATTTAATTGAAGAATAGTTTACCCTAATATCTAGTTATTTTTATATCCATGTAGATTAATATTAAGAGCTTTGATAACAATAATACTCAAATATAAATTTTTAATTATCCCTCAAAATATCTTAATGAAATTACTAAGTTGGTTCACCTTACTCTTTCAAATTTTAAAAAGCTTCACATTGTGAATTAACTAGGTAAGGATACTTAGATATACTTGACTTTTCATTTTAAATAGTTTTGCTAAATTTAAATTAACCATTTTATTCAATATTTTCCTTAGATACCCAATAGTTCTCATATTCCTTATAAAATAATGTTAATGTGAAATGGTTATCATGCATAAATTTCATTAATCATATGTTATTAATAACCAATAATGAATATTTAACCTACATTGTTAATACTTTGATTGGGTAGGAGTATGGTTGAGAATGACAAATTAATCCAACACTACCATTATAAAATATCTTATGTACATACACTTAGTTGAGTCAACGAATAAATTTTATCTAGGATGCACTAGATTGGATAGTTCAATTTTTTTTTAAATATAATAAAATTCACTCAAGAATAATTTCCTATTCAAAATTTAAATCAAATCCTTTTTTAATCCATATTCATAACTTCAATATTTATGCCAATTTGTATATGTGAACAATTTTAACTAAGCTCTTGATTTTAATTGAGGATAAATTAATACTTATTAAATTGATAGCCCCCTTTTACCTAGGTGGAAACAAATGAAATGATTTGGTAAAACCATTTTAAAATAATCACTAAACAATACTTTAAACAATTATAATTTATCCAATATTAAATCATGCATTAAAATTTCTATATTCAATTTGCATTAAATTGATAAAATAATTTCAAAATAGATCCTTTCACATTTTATAAGGCTTAATTTTTCATTTGATAAATATAAAGTTAAGGAATAAAGTGGAATTATAAAGTTCCATTAAGTCTTTTTAAGTTACAACTTAAAGGAGGGTCCTAACCTCATAGTCCCGTACCATGGACTTAATCATCATTAGTGAATTTAGATTAAATCAAATGGAGTTTTAGGAAATGCAAAAAGAAAATAGGTTGAGCATTCAATCTCATCCATTAGATGAGATTGAATCTACACCCTTAGATATTAGGGCAACATTGAGAAACCCTAAATCATAAAGATAAACTTATTAAAATATTTTTTCCTCTCATTCTCTCATTTTTCACTTTTTGTAGGTTAGAGAAAGGAATGTAGGTTAGAGAAAGGAATGGATGAAGAATGGAGGCTTCTTGCAAGATCCACCATTGATGCACCTTGACTTTTTCAAGATTTTATTTAAGAGATTTTTACCTTTTATTGCAAGTTTCCTCCAAGTTTTATTTTTATTTTATGCACATTCAAATATGTATAAATGCTATATTATTTTTTTGTTTCTTCTTCAACTTATAAGAATTTCTCTTTATCTCATGTTTACAATTTTGTTTTTGTTTTTAAAGGGTATTATTTTATTTTATTTCAAAATCTTGACTATGTGATCGCAACATTATATGATATATATTCATATGTATACATCTAAGTATATATATCTAACATTCTATTTTATTAACAAATTTATCTATTATTAAAAATACAGATTTAATCTTAAATACCATATTTATTTATTTTTCATTCCTTGCAATTCTATATATTTCCTATAGACTTGTGTATTTTCTATATACATATGTTTCAATTTGAATTCATTTAAAATAAAATAAAATGGAGGGTGGGGGTTGGTGCCTCCCATATGCGAGATGCCTCCCACATGGGATTTGCGGCTCCCATAAGGGGTCACCTCCCAAATATGTGGAAGGTCACAACAGGGGAAGATCCCTTGGCCGTCCCTTCCCATTTGTTTTATCTATTTTTTTTAAATTACTTATATAATTGTATAAAATGTCAATTAAATATTTTTTTAAATTTATTATATTTTAAAATAAAGTATGCAAGTTTATATTAACATACAATTTATAAATATATAATATATTATATTTTATATATAGTTATCTATAAAATTATAATATAATATAATGGATGATTAAATATATATTCATGAGATACCTTTGAGGGTAAAGTATTCACACTAAATATTCTACTTCACTAATTCAACTATATATATTTATATAGATATAGGTTTTCATCTCTATGTATTTTTTTTGTTCTATATGAAGTTAAATTTGATTTAATAAGTTAACTATTTCTCATTTTGAACAAAATATTTGAAAGAAATAAAATGGCTATTACCCCTATAAAATATATTGAGTCTTCATGGTAAAAACAAATAGAACTTGCAAGTACCTAACTACATATTTGCTCAGCATAATGAATACCTATATTTTACACAATATACAACTTAAATAAATCTCTCTTCATTAAAAGCATAGGAAGTTATAACATATTGTCTAACTTATAAGGTTACAAGAAATATTTTCCATATTGGAATTGTGTAGCAAACAACTCCAAAATCTCTTCCGAAGAGAAATCTAAGAAATAAGTCGGTAATATGCCGATAAATAGGAACTTACCCTATTTCATCTTTCTTCTTGTTATAACAATAAGATTCTAAACTCTCAATATTATACATAATATTTAGAACTATTATGAGAAACATGCCAATAGGGGGAGTAAAGCTCTCCACCCTACCATCATGGCATCATTAGGCCATTTCAAGACCCTAGCCATCCCCCGAGCCAAGAGAACCATTTCAAACCCACACACAAAGGTTGTAACTCAACATAAAAAAATTACAACCCAAATATAGAATGATAAACATTATAACAACTCTACCATTTTCAACTTATTAACACAACAAAAACAATAGGTTTATTAAAATTTTCATTTATCAATCACTCTTTCTCTCTACCAAGCTCTCAATTTTTCTCCTTCCTTCCTCTCCCCAAAATAAACATGTCAAAAGAAAAAAAAAACAACTTAAAAAAGAATGATCTCCTTCATAAGATCCCTCCCAAAATAATCAAGTCAAAAAAATAAAAAGAACCCTTTCCCATTATTCCATGGGATATTAATAGGGATTCCAAATTTGGTTCCCTTAAATGAGAGGGTGACAAGTGTCACTCTCTCATTCATCCCTCAAACTCAAATCCCCACATGTTATCACACTTTAGTGTGATATTTTTGGGGAGATGAGAGAGTTTGGAGTGTGCTTCACTCCAACATGAAAGTCCTCTCATCATCAAGAGGAGGTGGGTAAAATTTGAACACTCCACCCCTTGAGTCCTTTCTCATAAATGCATTTGGAAGACTCAACACTCTACACCTTCAAAAGACTCAAAATCTGCCACTCTTTCTCAAGGGTAATTATGAGGGGTCATATCTTGGATATGATCCAAGATATGGCCTTAAATGATCCCCCAAACTTTAGTTACTTAACCTAGGGTCCTAAAAAACATGATTATACCCTAAAAATAAGATTTTCAAGCCCTCTTAAAATCCCTTTAAAGAGTGAGTCCGAGTTTAGACATAATTGATACTATCATCCTTTATCCCCTCTCACAGAACCTGATGACACAACTTCACAATTAATTTAAACACAAGACACAATTCACACATAATTCACAAGCATTATCATCATAACCATAATTACACATGACCCATAGTCCTTAGCCCTCTAAACATTTCCTAGGTTCTAAGGTCCCATTTATAAATTCAAAATAAGTAAACCACAAACACAATATTCAATTGAACCTTAATGTTAACCCACACATTGAATCTCTTTTTATTACATAAGATCACATTCAATAACTTCAACCAAGTGAAGAATTGGAAAGAGTTTGAATGGTTCTCACTTCTTCCTATTGACACTTATCTCATATGTAATTTTCTCAATACATGATTGGTCAAGAAATCATGGTGATCACTTGCTCACAATTTTAATAAGATTCAATTCAATAGTTAGTGGATAAAAATATATCTATATGTATACCTTTTACCTTCCTCGATGTAGGATAGGAATTCAAATCTATATTTAACAATAATGAAATCCTAACATTAACTTAATTATTTAACTACACTATTTAATGGATCCATGAAAAATCATGTATTACTAAATATCATTATGCAACTTGATAACCAATGCATATAACTTACTGATGCAGGAGCATCCATAGTAACTTGCAATCCTGTATTAACAAAAAAAGGTTGAATTTTTTATTTGAGCAATTTTGGATTTTTGAGGTAAATTAATTCTCACTTGGATTACTTATTGAGGGTGGAAAACTATTTATCTGCAAATAATTTAATTTGTCAATTAAATTATTTTGCAACTTTGACAAGTTGACTAGTGGGATTTAAAGAAAAAAGGAAAATAAAACATTAAAAATTGCAAAATAAATAAAAAATAAATATGGGAGTTGGAAATGGGATAAGGGATTTTTTAAAGAACAGAATCATGACCCTAAAAAGTAGGGGTAGAGAGGTGGGCGCCTAGGTCTTGGTTGTTTTTTTTTTTGCTTTTTTGAGATTTTCAAATGGAGAATTAAAAGCGTAACCTCTATCTTTGACCAAGTGGCTTGGAAGGGGTATTATTATGCTTTTACTTATTTTTGGAGTTTTGAATGTGCAGCTAGAGAAGTGGGCATACTTGGGTAAAGAAGGAAAAAAATTGAAATCTAAATTAATTCTCTTAGCAGAGTAGTGGTGAAAGAGGAATCTTGAACCAATAAGCAAAAAGTTTGAAGGAAAATTTGAGAAGATAGGATAGAGGGCGTAGATTTTCTTTGGAGGATTTTTTTGGCGATGTTATTTCTAGGTTGGATTGAAAAACAATAGCCATGGAAGTTTGAGATTGACAGGGATGAAGATTCAGAAGTTGCAAGTGTTGCTCTAGTGCAGAGAGATGGGATTTTGTTGCAAAAGCTCACATAATTGAGCATATGAACGTATTTTATTGCATATTTTATGTATATAAGAAATTCCATAGCTTCATATCAGTTCATGAATGACTGAAAAATCATCTATAATCAGATTTTGTTAATGAGGCATACCATTGGTTTCCTATGCAAATAAGTTTTCTGAAGTTGTTGCAATCTTTTATTTTTTGTTTGAGGGTGCTGTGAGAATTTTTGAAGAGGAATTTTTTAGTGTATTTTCCTCTTTACATTAGTGGTATTAGAGATTCAAGATTCTAGGTGTGTGAATAGACTGTTGAAGAGAGGCAACTTGCACCAAGATTGAGCTTGTGGGTATTGGAGAAAATGGATGGGAGAGGAGCCCATCATGGCAGAGGTAGAGGAAGAGGAAGAATGGAAAACTTTATCCATGATAATGATTTCAAATCTTTGAGAAGAAAAGTGGAATCACTTCAAGAAGAAATAAGAAGAGGGTTTGCATGAAGAAGGGAACCAAAGAGTGATGAGGAAGAAGCTTCAGAGAATGCTAGCCTAACAAATGAATAGAGAGAAGAAATTGTAGTAGTTGAAAATGAACCATTGTTGAGAGCTTTGTCAAAAATGGGAAAGAGATTGAAGATTGATGTTCCTACCTTCAATGGAAGCTTGAAACTAGAAGAACTTATAGACTGGATAAATGATATGGAAGAGTATTTCGAGTTTGAAGAAATCAAAGACCTAGATAGAGTCATATTTTCCAAGACAAGATTGAAGGGTCATGCTTCAATTTGGTGGAGAGAAATTCAGTTGGAAAGAGGAAGAAAAGGAAAGGAGAAAATTACAAGGTGGGATAAAATGGTAGAAAAAATGAAAAG
The DNA here is from genome assembly GCA_007258455.2 of Sequoia sempervirens. NCBI lineage: Eukaryota > Viridiplantae > Streptophyta > Pinopsida > Cupressales > Cupressaceae > Sequoia > Sequoia sempervirens. Next base: position 283,579,502 of record VDFB02058242.1, on the reverse strand, counting down.
GCAATTCATACTAGTGGATTATGAGTTAGACTTACTCAAGAAGATGCAAGGAATGAGACAAGGAACAAAAATAATGTATTATACTAAGGAATTCCATAGGATTCTTATCCAAACCAGGCATTTAGAAGCCACCAAAGAGAAGGTTGAAAGGTATATAAATGGTCTGAGACCAAGCATTCAAGAGGAGATGCCATTGGTGAGAGTTCTGTTGCAAGTATGAATGAGTATGGTGGTGTTGTCATTAATGTCAACACAATATAGGTTGTTGCAAAGAAAGGAAACAAGTGATTGTAGGTTGTGCATGTATAGTTGAGATACTTTAGAGATGTTGTGAGTACATGGATCTATCTTTATGATGTTGTAGGTGTGGTGATATGATGAGTTACCAAGTGCTTTTGAGAAATAGTGAAGACAAAATTGTGTGTGTGTTCAAAATGCACTCTGGTTTGTGCTCTGCATTTCTTCTATGTTGATCCTATGCTTGTGCAGATCTGAAGTGTTGTTTAAGGGCATCCTTGGGTGATATATCCTGGATTAGAGCTTCTAGTTTCATGAAGAGTGAAATTTGTGTTCACTGGTTTGTGAACTGGTCTGGAAAAGTTCTTTGTCTGTGGACTAGGAGAAATGTATCTGCTCTGCAATCCTTTGCTAGTTTTTTTTAGGTCTTGTGGATCTGGTAGAAGGCTTGTAATGGTGTTATATATGTTCTTTCAAAGGTGTTTGTGGTTTGGTGCTTTAGAAGACTAGGTTCAAAATTATTGTGTGTGTTTGTACAGTCCAGATGGACTAATGGAAAGTATTTTTTGTATGAAGGTTGTTGCATTAGCTGCAGATGAATCTGAAGGCATACAAGATGTGTTCCAGTATATGATGGCGTGTGTTATGTGGTATGCATGTTATCCTCTTGTTGCAACAATGTGTAATTCAAAGTTCATTTGTGTTTTCATTAGGTTTGGCCAACCTAATGTCTACACGTCATGCGAAGGATAAGTATCAATTAAGAAAGTGTGTGATTTGAGATGTTGTTTTGGGTCTTGGTTAAGTGTTGGTTTGGTCCACTCTCATTCTCTTCCACCGTGGGAATGTTGAGTTGCTGACCTAATTTGAATTTGTAATATGAAGTGTGTGTAGCTGACCTTGGAGAAAGTTTCTAAGGTTGAAGATGGTATAAATATAAGACAAGATGTTAAGGATTGAATGCCACAAGTGTGAGAAGCAAGAGTGTGTGAAAGTGAATTAAGGTAGCAGTACTTAATGTGTTTAACTCCTGAAAGCAGTGAGCTGATGGTGTCTGCAATTATTTGATCAAGGCCGTAGATGTGTGCAAGTTGCTATGGTATATTTTCTATTATCTTTCTTTATTTGTAGGTAGTGAGCCGCCCTTTTGGATAGTGAGTCCTATTTGTAGGCAATGAGCCTTGTATCCAGATAGTGAGTCCTATCTTTGGCAGTGAGCCTCTTTGTAATTGATTTTGCAATTAATCTCATATTGTGAGTTAATCCTCACCGTGGTTTTTCCCTTATTGGGTTTTCCATGTAAATATGGTGTTTCTTGTGTTGATATTGCTTTCTGTTATTTTCACTTCATGCTCATACTTAATAATAGATTAAAGTGGATGTGGAGTTGATAATTGTTTGAGATTTTTGAATGAGATTAGTGACAACTGATTCATCCCCCCTCTCAGTTGTCTTATGCATTTCAACAATTGGTATCAGAGCCTAGTTCCTATGAAGAAGCCTAACAGCTTGAGGAAGATCTTGAAGATTGAAAAAATGGATGATAAAGAAGAACTCTAGGATGCTCTTGAAGATATTGACAAGGTTAAAAATGAAAACAAAGATTTGAAAGAAAATATTGATGAGGCAAATGAATGCATCAATAAATTGAAAGAACAATTGAAGAAATTCAAAGAAATACATAGAGAAGTAAGTGAGAAATTAAAACAAGCAAATGAAGAGATCAATGGATTGAAGGTGCAAGTGGAGGAAAAGAAGAGAATTGACGAGTGTCTGAATATAGTGGTGAAAAGTAAGATTGATAAATGCTCAAGGCTTGAACAAGAAGTGGTAAACCCGAGAACAAATCTAGAAAAAGCAAGACTCTATAAAGATGAGTTCAAAACAAGCTCCACCAAGCTTGATGAATTGATTTCCATATAGAAACCAACTAAATAAAAATGTGGTTTGGGAATGGAATCAGGTGAAAGCTCTAAGGCTATGCTGACCCCAAACATAGTGGAAAATCAAAAGACTCAAGATAAAGGAAAACATACAATAAATCCAAGAATCTTTACTAGAAGACCGCCTATTAGACAACCAAATGCTCAAAGGTACCCATCTTTCAATGGTGTTTATTTTTCATGTAATAAATTTGGTCACAAGGCAATAGAGTGTAGAAGTAGAATAAACTAGTATGCTGGATCCTTCTCTGGACAATGTCTTGCATGCAAGAAACTTGGACATAGGGCTAGTGAATCCATAACTCAGATAATGAATTAATTTAATGGAGGAAGAATGAATCAATATTTTGTTGGCTATTGCTATGCATGTAATAAGTTTGGACACAAAGCTAATCAGTGTAGATCAAGGGTTAATGGAGAAATCAAAAAAATGTTGTTTGCTACAACTACAACAAACTAGGACACATTTTAAGAGTATTTAGAAGTAAAGGGGGGAAACCATCTGATCTGGTAAAGACGAATGAACTAGTGAAGATAATTGACAAGAATGGAGTTAAGAAAGAAATGAACAATATATGGAAGAAGAAAGAAGAGCTAGTGATATCAAATGTGTCTGTGCCCTCATCTGGTGCAAACAATTCCTCCAACAATTAGACCTAGCACTGTCTTAGGGGGAGCATTAACAAAAAATTATTCAAACCCCCTAGATATCTAGTGTGTCAGACATTGGCACGAAGATATGTTGTAAAGAATGAATAAACAGAGCTTATGAAAAAGGAACCAAAAGAAATGTTGTAGGCATGATTATTTGTGGAGAAAATTAGGGTTTTTCAATGCAAATGTAAAAGTTGATGAAGATATGCATAGATTAGTTGAAATAAGTGAAGTTGAACCAGATAAACCTATTTGCAGACAAATACAAGAATAGAATAAGGAAAAAGAAGAGCATATTGAAGAATAAGAAGCTCCATAACCTACTCTTAAGACCCCAAAATATGTATAGAAAAAACATCCTGAAGAACAAATAATTGGAGATAAAAGTGAAGGTGTAAAGACAAGAAGCAAAGTGGTGGCAACTGAGGTAAATGTAGGTTTAATTTCCATGATAGAACCTAAAACAATGTGTGAAGCATGCAAATTAAGATGAGAATTGGGTCAGAGAAATGAAAGAGGAGTTGCAAGAGATAGAGAAAAATTAGACATGGGAATTGGTTCCTAGACCTATATAAACAAGAACATAATTGGTTCAAAGTGGGTGTTCAGGAATAAGTTGAATGGGAATGGTGAAGTAGTAAGAAACAAAGAAAGACTTGTATGCAAAGGTTATTCAAAGGTTGATGGAATAAAATTTGAGGAGAAATTTTCCCTGGTGGCAAGAATGGAAGCTATTCAAATGTTTTTGGCATTTTATGCTCACAAAGATTTCAAGGTATATTAGATGGATGTTAAGTCTGCATTCCTGAATGGAGAATTGGAAGAAGAGGTGTACATGGAACAACTGAAGGGATTTTAGTTATCAGATAAACTAGACATGGTCTATAAGTTGAAAAAGGCACTATATGGACTTAAATAGGCTCCTAGAGCATGGTATGAAAGGTTGGACACATATTTGACACAACAAAGGTTCAACAAAGGCTCCACAGACAGTAATATCTATTTCAAAATTGAAGGAAACATAATGCTGATTGTGGTTGTGTATGTTGATGATATTATCTTCAGAGGAAATGAGGGTATGTGCAAGAGATTTGCAGAGGAGATGCAAAAGGAGTTTGAGATGTCTATGATTGGTGAGTTGAACTTCTTTCTTGGAATTCAAGTGAATCAAACTGATAAGGGAATATTCATTTTACAATCAAAGTATGCTAAAAAATTGTTGAAGAAGTTTGGAATGGATGATTCCAAACTAGTCTGTACGCCTATGGTGGATGGATGCAAACTGAGTAAGAATGATGATTCTCCTAAAGTTGATTAGAGCATGTACAAATCTATGATCAATGGTGGACTATTATATCTTACTTCTACTAGACTGGATATCATGCATGCAATATGTTTGGTTTCCATATTTCAAGCAAAACCTAAAGAAACACATGTTACAACTGTGAATAGGATATTCAGATATCTAAAAGGCACTCTGGATTATGGCCTGTGGTATCCTAAGGATACTGATTTCACTTTGAGTGCTTACATTGATGTAGATTGGGCTGGTTGTGTGGATGATCAGAAGAGTATAAGTGGTGGTGCATTCTTTCTTGGAGGAAGATTGGTTTCATGGCTAAGCAAGAAACAAGATTCAGTCTCTTTATCCATTGTAGAGGTTGAGTACATTGCAACAACATCTTGTTGCACATAGGTATTATAGATGAAGCAATCATTGAAGGATATAGGATGGATATGTGATGAGCCTATCTGTATCTTCTGTGATAATACAAGTGCAATAAATATTTCAAAGAATCCAGTAATGTATTCAAGGACAAAGCACATATCTATTAGATATCATTTCTTGAGAGAAAAGGTATTGGAGAATGAAGTCAGGATGGAATATGTGCCTACAAAGGATCAAATTGTTGATATATTTACTAAGAATCTTCTAAAGGATACTTTTGAGTATCTTTGGGAGAAGTTAGGGGTTACTGCCCCTCCTTCTTTGAACTAGGTGCACATGGAGGTGCATTAGTCTAGTGGATCTACAAATTCTTCATTTTTTTGGACTAATGACTGGGGTCTACTCCTCAGGGGGAGTAGGAAATATCATTGTTGCAGTATGAGATGTGGGTGCACTCCTAAGGGGGAGTGATCAAACTCTTGTTATTTTTCATTGATGTCAAAGGGGGAGAGAGAGTCATGTGAAAAAGAAAAAGTTGAAAGGAGGAGAGATAGAGAGAGAGAATGTTGTAAGGAAAAGAGAGTGTAGGAAAGTTGTCTAGGTTGTCTAATCTAGAAAATAAAAGAGAGTGTGTATTGTGTCTTTGGTGTTTTTTCACATCATGTGTTTCCATCAATGACAAAGGGGGAGATTGTTGCAAGTATGAATGAGTATGGTGGTGTTGTCATTAATGTTTTCATTGATGTCAACATAGTATAGGTTGTTATAGAGAAAGGAAACAAGGGATTGTAGGTTGTGCATGTATAGTTGAGGTACTATAGAGATGTTCTGAGTACATGGGGCTATCTTTATGATGTTGCAGGTTTGCTAATATGATGAGTTACCAAGTGCTTTTGAGAAATAGTGAAGACAAAATTGTGTGTGTGTTCAGAATGTGCTTTGGTTTGTGCTTTGCATTTCTTCTGTGTGTATCCTATGTTGCTTGTGCAGATCTGAAGTGTTTTTTAAGGGCATCCTTGGGTGATATATCTTAGATTAGAGATTTTGGTTCGATGAAGAGTGAAAGTTGTGTTCACCGATTTGTGAACTATTTTGGTAAAGTTGTTTGTCTGTGGAATGGGAGAAATGTATCTTCTCTGCAGTCCTCCACTAGTTTGTTTTAGGTCTTACGGATATGGTAGAAGGCTTGTAATGGTGTTATCTATGTTCTGTCAAAGGTGTTCGTGGTTTGGTGCTCCGAAAGACTAGTTTCATAATTGTTGTGTGTGTTTGTACAGTCCAAATGGACTAATGGAAAGTATTTTGTGTATGAAGGTTGTTACATTAGCTGCAGATGAATCTAAAGGAATACAAGATGTGTTCCAGTATATGATGAAGCGTGTTATGTGGTCCACATGTTATCCTCTTGTTGCAAAAACATGTACTTCAAACTTCATTTGTGTTTTCATTAGGTTTGGCCGACCTAGTGTCTACATGTCTTGCGAAGGATAAGTATCAATTAAGGAAGCGTGTGATTGATCTAAGATATTTTTTTGGGTCTTGATTAAGTATTTGTTTTGTTCGCTCTCATTCTCTTCCACCGTGGGAATGTTGAGTTTCCAACCTAATCTGAATTTGTAATATGAAGTGTGTGTAGCCGACCTTGGAGAAATTTTCTAAGGTTGAAGATGGTATAAATATAAGACAAGATGTTAAGGATTGAATGCCATAGGTGTGAGAAGAAAGAGTGTACAAAAGTGAATTAGGACAGTTGTACTTTAATGTGATTGACTCTTGAAAGCAGTGAGATGATGGTGTCTGCAATTCTTTGATCAAGGTTGTGGATGTGTGAAAGTTGTTGTGGTGGATTTTTTGTTATCTTTATTTATATGTAGGTAGCGAGCCTCCCTTCTAGACAGTGAGTCCTATCTGTAGGCAGTGAGCCTTGTATCTAGACAGTGAGTCCTATCTTTGGTAGTGAGCCTCTTTGTAATCATTTTTGAAATTACTCTTATATTGTCAGTTAATCCTCACCGTGGTTTTTCCCTCATTGGGTTTTCCACATAAATCTGGTGTTTCTTGTGTTGATATTGCTTTCTATTATTTGCACTTCATGCTCATACTTAATAATAGATTAAAGTGGATGTGGAGTTGATAATTGCTTGAGATTTGTGAATTTGATTAGTGACAACTGATTCACCCCCCCACTTAGTTGTCTTGTGCATTTCAACAAGTTCTAACCATGGAAGATGCATATCAAGTTGCCTTGAATGTTGAAGAAAGAGTGAACAAAAGATTTGAAAATAAACAAAAAGGAAGTAACTGTGGTGGAAAGAGTGGATGAAGATCATACAAAGGAGATGATAGCAATTAGAAAAGTTAGAAAAATACAGACCAAGGCAGCAACAAACAACATAGGAATGAAGATTCTTATGGGTTAAGAGATCAAAATTAGAGAGGTAGAGGAAGATCAGGTAGAGGTTTTAGAAGAGGAACCTTCAGAGGCACTTGTTTCAAGTGTGGAGAAGAAGGTCATATCGAATATGACTACCTTCATGAAGATGAAAGACCAAGAAGGACTGAAAATCAGAATAGAGCAACAAACATCAATGCAGAAGATGCAAACTCATCACATTCAAAAGAAGCGAAAGGTGAAGTTTTGATGACAAGAAGAGTGTTGATAAATGAAGATAATGGACCTACACAAAGGAAAAGATTGTTCAAGACCAAATGAAAGTGTGAAGGAAAGGCATGTAATCTCATTATTGATAGTGGGAGCTCACAAAAAATCTTGTGTCTGAAGAAATGGTAAGAAAATTGTAGCTAGAAAGGAAGAAGCACTTGAATCCATATCATATAGCATGGGTACAAGATGACAAGAAGCTCTTGATCAATGAACAATGTGAGGAAAAAATTAAGATAGGAGGCTATTATGATGAATTTTTATGTGATATTCTTCCAATGGATGCTTTTCATATTCTTCTAAGAAGGCCTTGGAAATATGATACAGAAGCAATGCACGATGGTCATGCCAATACTTACACAATAACCAAGGATGGAGTGAAGCATAAGTTGAAGTCTTTGAAAGAGGATTTAGTGCAAGTTTGCAGCAATACAAGAGTTTTTTTGGTTTATGCAAGAATTTTTGGAAGGTATGAAACATGAAAAAGTTTTTTTTGCTTTGATTCCTAAGACTAACAATGAAAATGTTGAAGAAGTTCCTATAGAAGTTGTAGATTTGCAGCATGAGTTCAAGGATATAGTTTTTGATAATGTGCCTGAAGGAATTCCACCAATGAGGAAGATTAGCCACAAAATTGACTTAGTGCTAGGAGCGAGTTTTACAAACAAGGCAGCCTAAACAATGTCACCTACATAGAATGAAGAGATCAATAGACAAGTTGTTGATTTGTTGAAGAAGGGTTTGATAAGAGAGAGTTTAAGCCCTTGTGCAGTGCCTAGTGTTTTTTCACCAAAGAAAGGTGGAGAATGTAGGATGTGCATGGATTCTAGAGCAATAAACAAGATTACCATTAAGTACAAATTTCCATTACTTAGGATTGATGATCTCATGGATTGCTTGAGTGGAGTAGAGTACTTCACCATAATTGACTTGAAGAGTGGATACCACTAAATTCAAATAAGAGGAGATGAATGGAAGATGAAATTCAAGACAAAGGAAGGTTTGTAGGAGTGGTTAGTCATGCTATTTGGGCTAACCAATGCACCTAGTACATTTATGAGGTTAATGAATGAATTATTGAAAGAGTTCTTGGGAAGATTTGTGATTGTTTATTTAGATGACATTTTAATTTTCAGTAAGACTCTAGAGGAGCATTTGAAAAATATTAGACTTGTTTTTGAAAATCCTAGAGATGAGAAGTTGTTGATTAACGTCAAAAAGTGCAGCTTTGTGAAGAGGGAGTTGGTGTATTTAGGCTTTCTTGTTTCAAGGGAAGGCATCAAGATGGACCCAGAAGAGGTGAAAGCTATTCTAGAATGGCCAACACCAAGGAGTGTAACAAAGGTGAGATCATTTCATGGGTTAGCAAGTTTCTATAGAAAGTTCATCATAGGTTTTAGTAGCATATGTGCACCACTAACTGAAACTATGAGGGGTGATAAGAAGGAATTTAAGTGGATTACAAGGGTAGTGAAGAGCTTTGATTTGTTGAAGAATAAAGTGACAAAGCAACCTATTTTAACACTTCAAAATTTCAGCAAGGTGTTCCAAGTGCATTGTGATGAAAGTGGTAATGCCATTGGGGCTGTTTTGAGCCAAGAAGGTAAACCTATTTCTTATTTTAGTTAGAAGTTAAATGATGTTAGGAAAAGGTATTCAGTTTATGATCAAGAGTTTTATGCAATCATTCAATCACTTAAGAAATGGAGACATTATCTTTTTCAAAAAGAATTTGTTTTGTTTATCAATCATCAAGCACTCTGATACTTGAGTAGTCAAGGGAAGTGGAGTCAAAGGCACATGAAATGGGTTGGGTTTTTACAAAATTACACATTTTTTTTGAAACATAGTATTGGGAAGTCTAACAAAGTTGTAGATGCTTTGAGTAGAAGTCAAGGTTTTTTGATTGAAATGTAGTTTGAAGTTGTGGGTTTTGAGGAGCTCAAGGAAATGTATGAAGGAGATTCAAATTTTGGAGAAGAATGGAAGGCTTGTAAGGAGCCAACTGCAGCAAATAGAACCAAATGGTTGGATTGTTTAATCCAAGATTATATGTTGTTTAAAGGTAACCAATTGTGTATTCCTATAAGTTCCATGAGATTAAATTTAATTAAGGAGAAACATAGTGGTGGACTTGTGGGACACTTTGGTTTTGATAAGACTATTGCACTTGTTGGAGAAAAGTATTAACGACCTCAATTGCATCAACATGTAAGAAAATATGTGCAAGGATGTAGGGTGTGTCAAGTGGGAAAAGGGGTTAGTCAAAACATTGGTTTATATCAACCACTACCTATTCTCGAGAGGCCATGGGAGGAGATTAGCATGGATTTTGTTCTTGGTTTTCAAAGGACACAAAGAGGACATGACTCTATATTTATGGTGGTAGATAGATTTTCCAAAATGCCACACTTTATACCATGTAAAAAGAATAATGATGTTGTTCATATTGTAGATTTGTTTTTAAAAGAGGTTGAGAGACTTCATGGTTTACCGAAGAGAATTGTTTCTGATAGAGATACAAAGTTTGTTGGCTACTTTTGGAGGACCTTATGGAAGAATATTAGGACTGATTTGAAGTTTTTTTCAGCCTATCATCCATAGAGAGATGGCCAAACCAAAGTTGTGAATAGGAGCTTGGGAAATTCGCTAAGATGTCTAGTTGGAGACAAGCCAAAAGGGTGGGATTTGATTCTACCATAAGCTGAATTTTCCTATAACAACTTAGTGAATAGAAGCATGGGTAAGTCTCCATTCCAAATTATTTATGGAAATAGTCCAAGAGTGGTTTCAGATCTGAAATTTATTGACAAAGTTAAGAAGAAAAGTACAGATACAGATGATTTTGCTGATCACATGAAGAGGCTATGAAGAGGTAAGAGAGCACATTCGTAAAATGAATTTTCAGTATAAGACTAATGCTGATTTGAAGAGAAGGTATAAAGAATTCAAAGTTGTTGATAAGGTGATGGTTCATTTGAGAAAAGGAATATTTCCAGGGGATACTTATAACAAGTTGAAAATGAAGAAGATTGGACCTTTTCAGATTGTGAGAAAACATGAATTAGGTAACACATGAAGTAGAATTGCTAAATGAACTCCATATTTCACCAATTTTTAATATTTATGATCTAAACATGTTTCATGAGTTTGAAAATGATGAAGGTGCAGTAGATGTGCAGCAACAAGCATTAGTACCAAGTTCAAAGGAAGAGCAGATTGAAACTATTCTTGATCGCAGGGTGAGTAAGAGCACTAGGAGAAGGCAATACATGGAGTACTTTGTAAAATGGGTTGGAAGGACTATTGAGGATGCTTATTGGTTGAATAAAGCTAAGGTTATTCATCTTGGATATCCTCTTGAAAAGTGAAGGATCACTTTCTTTCTATCGTGGATGTTTGATGTAGGAGCATCCACGGTAACTTGCAATCCTATATCAACAAAAAAAGGTTGAATTTTTTATTTGAGAAATTTTAGATTTTTGAGTTAAATTAATTTTGGCTTGGATTACTTGTTGAGGGTGGAAAACCATTTATCTAAAAATAATTTAATTTTTCAATTAATTTCCTTTGCAACTTTGACAAGTTGACTAGTGGGATTTAAAGTAAAAAATAAAATAAAGCATTTAAAATTGAAAAATAAATAAAAACTCAATATGGCCATTGGAAATGGGATAAGGTATTTTTTAAAGCATAGAATCATGACCCTAAAAAGTAGGGACAATGAGGTGGGCGCCCAAGTCTTGGTTTCTTTTTTTGCTTTTTCAAGATTTTCAAATGGAGAATTAAAATTGTAACCTCTATCTTTGACCAAGCAGCTTGGAAGGAATATTATGATGCTTTTATTTATTTTTGGAGTTTTGAATGTGCAGCCAGAGAAGTGGGTGTACTTGGGTAAAGAAGGAAAAAAATTGAAATTTGAATTAATTCTCTAGGCAAAGTAGTGGTGAAAGAGGAATCTTGAACCAATAAGCAAAAAGTTTGAAGGCAATTTTTGAGAAGATAAAGGGCGTAGCTTTTCTCTAGAGACTTGTTTTGGTGATGTTATTTGCACCTCGGTTGGACTAAAAAAAAATATCCATGGAAGTTTCAAATTGATAGGGATGAAGATTTAGAAGTTGCAAGTGTTGTTCTAGTGCTAAGAGATGGGATTTTGTTACAAAAGCTCACATAATTGAGCATACAAATGTATTGAATGTATTTTCTTGCATATTTAATGTCTATAAGAAAATCCATAGCTACATATCAGTCCATGAATGACTGAAGAAAATCTATAGTTAGATTTTGTTAATGAGGCATACTATTGGTTTCCTATGCAAATAGGTTTTCTAAAGTTGAAATCTTTTGTTTTTCTATTCGAGGGTGTTGTGAGAATTTTTGAAGAGGAATTTCTGAGTGTATTTTCCTCTTTACATTAGTTTAAAATTGAAAAATAAATAGAAAATTAATATGGTCATTGGGAATGGAATAAGGGATATTTTAAAGTAGAGAATCATGACACTAAAAAGTAGGGGCAAAGAGGTGGGCGCCCAGGTCTTGGTTGCCTTTTTCTTGCTTTTTCAGGATTTTCAAATGGAGAATTAAAACTGTAACCTATATGTTTGACCAAGTGGCTTGGAAGGGATATTATGATGCTTTTATTTATTTTTGGATTTTTGAATGTGTAATAAGAGAAGTGGGTGTACTTGGGTAAAGAAGGAAAAAAATTGAAATTTGAATTAATTCTCTAAGCAGAGTGGTGGTGAAAGAGGAATCTTGAACCAATAAGCAAAAAGTTTGAAGGCAATTTTTGAGAAGAGAGGATAGAGGGCATAAATTTTCTTTGGAAGCTTGTTTTGGTGATGCTTTTTGCAGGATGGACTAAAAAAAAGCCATGGAAGTGAACCATAGATTTTTGGGTAGGGCTTATAGGCTACTCTTGCACTCTTAGAATGTTTCACCTAAAAGGAGAGAGATAAACCCCACACAAAAGATCTAGCTAGTTAACTCAAATTATGCAATGTATGATGTTATTTAGACTAAAAGAAATGAAATAAATGCAATTAGATGACCTATTTGACTAATTTTGTATGCAAAACCTAAGATTTATGCAATGTTGGAAAACACAATGTGATATGCAAACATGAATTAAGTATGAATAAATGCAAAACAAAATAGAAAAAGGCTAAATGGGAGTGCACCTGGGTAGAGATGGGAGAATTTGGAATCTTCTAAATGTTGTTTGAGACTACAGAAAATCACTGGTGGGACTCATTCGCCACTGATGGTGAATCAGTCATGCTTCTGATGAAAACTGTCAGAAACGGGTTTATGAGTGTTGGGATCCAGAATCTGACAAAATCTAGATTTCTAGCCTCAAGGTGGGACTCATTCACCATTGATGGTGAATCAGTCTTCTCCCAAATTTTTGAGAAATCAGGGGACAATTCTACAACACCAGATCTAAGGTTGTCTGCTTGTTGGATTGTCGAAGTCAAATCTGCAAAAAATGGACAAAATATCTTCTCCAAGCTTGAAATGAGGTTGATTTGACTTGAAGCACATTGTTGACTTGTTGAAAACTCTTCAACACCTAAATTCTTGTTAAATATGCATACAAAGGTCTGCAAATATGCATGCAAGAGGGGAAAAATGGTCGAGGGTTAGAGAATAGGGGTTTTCCTTGGTCAAACCCCAATTTGGTAATCAAACCTTAAACAATGAAGTGAAAAGAGTATGATAAATAGATAACATGCAAATTTCATAAACTTACCACAACTTTGATGCTCAAAATATGAAGATATATCAATGGCTGTTCCAAAATGCTTGATTAGATGATGCAAAGTGCTTGAATGCTTGATGAATGGTTGAAAAGATTGCTTGAATATGTTAGGATATGTAGGAGATGTAAAATGAGGAGAAAAAAAATATTTATACACACTTGTGCCTTAGTTAACCCATTGATACCTCATCACAGGCCGACATCAAGTAATTTTGAATAAAAACTCGAAAGGAAATTTGAAATATTTTGTTTGGAGCCAAAAGGGACTCATTCACCACCCATGGCAAATGGGTTCCACCTTGGACTTGAAAGTGGGTGTCGGGAATTATCTTGCATTTAATGTTGTTTGTCGGGTTTACATTCAAAAACACTTAATTAAAGCTTATGAGTGCATAAATGGGTCAAATAAAGCATAAGAAAGGTGTAAATAGTGAAATTATGCCTAGAAAAGTGTGAAATCTTGTTACAAGACTTTACAACACTTCAAAATAGGACTTGATAAGTGATGAAAAGGTGATTTTTAGGTGAATTGTAATGAATAGAGTCTAGAAAAGTGTAAAAATGTTTTACCAAACTTCACAACACCTTCACAAGATGCCACAATTTGAATTTTAAAGACCTAAATGTGTACATTCAAGCCTCATTACAACATAAAATCAGAGAAAAATGGACCAAACATCATGAAGAAAGACCTAAAAGGCCATCAAAATGACAAGGGGCCATTTTTCTATGACACATTTAGCCCCCACTTTAGTGAGAGGATGAACTTGCTTCAAACTCCCACTAAAGTAGCCATGCATATCGAGAAGAGAGGTCCAAATGCACTTATGTTAGCAAGATGGAATAACAACGATCAAGAGGGATGATCAAGCCCCCAGGATGAAGATCCCATGGTAAACTAAACATAAGAACAAAGGAACACACATGTGAAGAAAAGAAAGGATCAGATGAACCTTCGATCGTCTGCCCAACTAGTTGTGGATTAGATCTAGGTTGTTTGTGAGAAAAAGACAATGCATACTCACTCTCAGGCGACATAACTTTTGGCGGTCCATCGGCTGACAAGTCCCAAAAGGTAAAATACATACGCTAGTTGGTATGCACTCACAAAACACAAAGGTGGCTATGGGGAAAGTCGTACCGTTGAGCGAGCTTCCCGCTCAACTATATTAAAGTTGTACCCCCTGATAACTTTAACAAGGCGCCACAAAGGAAAATGTCGGTTTGTGCTTCATGAGACAAGAAAAGCTTTGTATGCTTAGAACTCATGAAAAAAAGTCAAGGTACCACAGGCATGCAAGTTGCATTATGCAAGGTGGCAAAAGTACAAACTCTAAAAATGCAAAAATGCAAAAAATGTCAAATGTAAAATAGGAAAAGATGTTCAAAGGAGTCTTGTTAAGTTCATGCAAGGTCTATTACTTAGGGAACATTGTGTCTAATGTCTCCAAGAAAGGGCCAATCAAAGAGTAGTATATTCACAACTTAGGGGATGCATTGAGTCGCATCAGGCCACTAAGAGAAATGCAATATGCTAAGATAGATCACACTTATGATGGACACCACACCCAATGTCATCCACAAAGTGACAAATGCATCGTATGAAACAAAAAGGCTGCACTAAGAACCAAGGATGCAAAATGAATTATTGTAATGTATGCCCCCCACTTTAAAGGAATTGCTACACACCGTTTTGTGAGCAATTAATTTATAGTAGCAAAGGAAAAATGAAAAAATAAATACAAGACATGAGAGCCAACTCGGAAAGCCCCTATGCCAATTCATATGTTTCTAAGTTAGGCTATGTCATGCAAATGAAAATTAAAACAAAAGAAAATGGAGTTGCCCCCCAGAAAAGAGAACACACCAAACACATAAGGGATCTATGGATTTGGGGTTAGTATGTTCATTGCTGCAATGTTTTTATTAAAGAGCTCAGAACTGTCATCATTCCCCAATGTACATAGAACTGGAAGAATGACACAAAGAGAGTGAAAAAAAAAGAAAAACAAAGTCCGTTTTGGGTCAACATGGAAGAGACATTGTGGTCTCAACGCTTTGCATCATCCCCAAAAGGAAAACACAAGCGAAAATTTAAAAAAAAAAGAAAAGGAAAAGCTTTTGGGTCAACATGAAGGAGAAATTTTGGTCTCGATGCCTTGTGTCATCCCCAAAAGGAAAAAAAAAGTGAAAAAGAAAAAGAAAAAGGACCTTTTGGGTCAACATGGAAGAGACATAGGGCGTCTCAACGCTTTGTGTCATCCCCAAAAGGAAAAAACAAGCGAAAACAAAAAAGAAAAAGGACCTTTTGGGTCAACATGGAAGAGACATAGGGCATCTCAATGCTTTGTGTCATCCCCAAAAGGAAAACACAAAAGAAAAAGTGAAAAAGGCAATGCACAACATATAAAAGAATAGAGGTACAAATAGAGGAAGTGCACAATGAGAGAGAAAACATCAAATGCATGATATGGGGGAACACAATATGCACATACAATAACAAAAGAAAGATCAAAGAAAAAGGCTAGTAAGGTGAATGCAAGTCAACTATCTAACAAGTCATCTACCTCCCAATCATGCTTAGTGTATTGTGAGGGCGGTTGACTATCCAAAGGAAGAATTTCAAGTACCGAACTAGGAGATGTACCAGGTTCCTCACTTGGTTGAGAATATTTATCATTTAAGCTCATGGTAGATGAAAATAAAGAGTTTAGATAGTTATGCACTTCTTCATCTATTTTTGCGATCTCCTCCTCCTCATCATCATCATCAAGATTGATTATGGTGAGAGGATGACGAGTTATTTCTAAGGAAGGATGTATTAAAATTTGTGGCTATTGTATTTGTTCATTTTGCTGTGAGGGTTGGACTGTACTATCTTGTGGCAAGTCAGGAGGGGAGGGTGATCATCTATTGCTTTTGTCAAGGGCGGAGGTTGGTTTTCTTTATTTTCTTCCATTCGAGACTGACAAGCAAGGAAACGATGATGATGCCTATGTTCCCTAGCACTGCGGTTTCATTTAATTTTATTTTGAATTTGTTGAGGTGTAAGAGCGGGTTGATCCATCGTAGGTGCATTTTCTTCTGAAGGGGGAAGAAAGGAGGAAATTGAAGAAGATAGGTCAATGAATTTCTCTTTAGCTTTATACACTTGTTTAATGTGAGGAGGCATGACAGGATTGGTGTCACTTTCTCTTGGTCATTTAAACGATGGAGATGAAGTGTTTATGAGTGGTTGTTTAGGAGATTGTGAGGTTTGTTCAATGTTAGATTCAGGCTGAAGCATGATTTCATCTAGGATAGGAGGAGTGGAAGCGGATGGGGACATGTTACAAAGAGACAACTCGGCTATGTGTTTGGCTTTGAAATTTTGATAGGCTATGAAAAATAAGTCCTTTCAAGGGGTGATGGGTTCCATAGGTTCAGTCCAAAAGGCTTCTAAGGAAAAATTACCTTTAGATGATAAGGGATTAAAGCCACTGTGGTGTATGGAAAATATGTCATTTCCATGTGGAAACTTCAAACATTTGTGAACAACTGAAGGGACTGCTTTCATTGAGCAAAGCCAAGGGTGTCCTAGCCGCAAACGAAATTGATCCGATTGTGGAATAATTGAAAATGTTACCTCCAAAGTTGTAGGTCCTATTTGTAATGGGAGTATGATCAATCCGATTGTAGGGCATGCAAAACCAATATGTGTTTTAATCCATGCAGTTGGTTTGTTATAATCATCTTGATACAACTCATGTAATACTAAAAACTCCTCCGTGATCACATTATTTCCACAGGCATGATCTATTAATATTCCATTGGTGGGCTTATCATAGATTCTGCCGGCTATGTAAAGAGGACCATCAAGAAGCTTTTGAAGTATATCTTTAGAAGAAAGAGTGATATCAAGAGTTTTTTTGGTTGGGCCCTTATGAGGGATAATGTCTATTGCACCCACAAGTTCATCCATAGGATTAACTTGGGTAACATTTGGAGTTATATCATGTTGTTCATTATTGGTATCAACATTCATTACATCAGTGTTTGAAGGTTCACTATCCTTGACAAATGAAATATTGTGTTTAGGAATGAGATTGGTGAAAGTTTGTAAATTTTGGTTAGGTGGTGCAACGGATTTAGTGCCTTGATCATTAACACTCGCAATGGATAAACAACCCGAATCAATGAGGTCTTGAACTAAGTGTTTTAGATGCTTACATTTTTTCGGTGTCATGGCTATTTTGGTGATGAAAATGGCAATAAGCATTGGGTTTGAAGGTGGGTGGTAAAGGTTTGGTGGTATCAAGTGGTTTGATGGTAGGCAAGGTGATCATTTGTTACTGGAGCAATTGATTCATTGTATTATGGAGGGTATTGGGTAAGGGGGTGAATTGTCTCTTCGGGTCCCCATAGGTGTAAGGCACCACTACTTTAACAACTACCACTTGATTTGGAATAGGTTGGGTTTGTGGTTGAGGAGGTAGATTGAATTGTAAAAAGCCTCTATTTGGTTTACGAAAGCTTTATGTGTTGATTTGGTTTTGTGGTTCATATTTCTTAGCTTGGTTAGAAGTGGACTTTGAATCACGACTAGAAACCAAGTTGTGATAATCACATAATGTTGTGCATAGATGCATAAATGAAGGGAATTTCATCAGAGTTAACTTATCTTGAAGGTTTGTGTGCAAGTTTTCGATAAACATCTTTTGCAGATGTGAATCAAGGATCTTGACATCAACTTGAGCATATAACGACTGATAACTTGAAATGAATTCAATTACTTTTTCATCGACATTTTGTCTACATCGCATTAAATCAGCCATTGTCCTTTTAGGAGTCATATGAACTTGGAAGTGACTTATGAAGGCATCCACAAGCTCATGAAATGAACGGATGGAATGATTAGGTAGGTTTGAAGACTACTCTAATGCAGTATCTTATAGGGTCCTAGGAAAAAGTTTAGCTAAGAGTTTATCATCAAGGACAAAATCATTACATAAAGTTGTATAAGCATTGACATGGTTAATAGGGTCTCCTTTACCTCTATATTTCTCAAACCTAGGCATTTCTATCCCTTGTGGCATCAGGGTTTGTAATATTTTTAAGGATAATGGGCTACTACGAACATGATATGTGGGTGGAGTGTTTTGACCTTGGCTAATGGTGGAAATTTGTTATTGCATGGATGAAACAGTATTAAGGAGCTATGTAATGATGGGGTTAGGGTAAGTGGTTTGAGGTGGAAGAGCAAAGGGCGATGGAGTGTATGTAATGTTAGGAGAAGTGAAAGGAACACTAAGAGGGGTGAAGGTGGTAGAGGGGATTTGTGATGCCACAATAGAACTAGAAATTTTGGTTGGAATTGCGAAAGAAGGGGCCACATGACTAACCCGTTGCATAGTTTTTGTAACCTGAGGAGTGGTATAAGTTGGTATGGATGCTATGGTTGAAGGGGGAGGAATGTGAGGTCCTCCTTGGCTTGCAACTATGTTTGCTGATTGGAAATTAGAAGAAGCATGTTTATTGTAAATCTCCATAATTATCTTCATAACTTGTACGCCATCATCACTTTCAATCAATCGATGAAGGTTTTCTATGGCTGGTATGGTAGTGGTGGAAATGTTCTCAAGGGACAAGTCTTGTTGTAAGTGTGCAAAATCCTAATGAATATTAATGACTTTGTCTTGTGAGATGGAATTGTTGTGTGTGTCAACATTCATTGGATGGAAAGGTGAGGGCATAGAAGTGGTATTTTCCATGCCTAATGTACCATTCTCCATA
The DNA here is from genome assembly GCA_007258455.2 of Sequoia sempervirens. Classification (NCBI taxonomy): domain Eukaryota; kingdom Viridiplantae; phylum Streptophyta; class Pinopsida; order Cupressales; family Cupressaceae; genus Sequoia; species Sequoia sempervirens. The sequence continues at coordinate 283,560,804 of VDFB02058242.1, read as the reverse complement.
CTAGGATTAGGAGCTCTTGAGATCCCAAGGTCCACAACAAAAGTGCTATCATGGGAAGCCATGAGTCTAGAACTTCGTCTCACTAAAGTATTATCAATGGGGCACCAAACACTCATACAAGTACCACAAAGGACAGGGTGAATGCTAATGCAATGGAATCTAGGAGTAAAAATGAAAATAAGGAATTTTGTAAGCTGAAATAGAGAAATAACATCAGAGAATAGAAATGCAGGAAATGCCCAGAAAATGCCTAAAAGTGCAGGATGAAATGTGCAGGTGGATTGATTCGCCCAGGGTGGCGAATGAGTCCCACTATGAGATTTTTTTGTGTTTGGAAATTTTTTTAATGTGATTCTAATGCTTTTTAGATGCCAATGAAGGATGTAGATGTAGATTTTCAGTTTTTTCAATGATATGCTATGCAAAAATGAAATCTAAATGAAGCTTTCACTAATGCAAGTTTATAAACCCTAGAATGCAAAAAAAAAAAATACCCTAGTTGAATGCTGATGCAAATGAAGTATAGGATGCAAGATGCAATTGAAATCAGAAAGGTAAAGTGCTCAATATGCAGGTTCACCAAAATGAACCGTAGATTTTTGGGTAGGCTTATAGGCTACTCTTGCACTCTTAGGATGTTTCGCCTAGAAGGAGAGAGATAAACCCAACAAAAAAGATCTAGCTAGTTCACTCAAATTATGTAATGTATGATGTTATTTAGAATAAATGAAATGAAATAAATGTAATTAGATGACCTATTTGACTGATTTGGTATGCAAAACCTAAGATTTATGCAATGTTAGAAAACACAATGTGATAAGCAAACATGAATTAAGTATGAATAAATGGAAAACAAAATAGAAAAAGACTAAATCATAGTGCACCTGGGCAGAGATGGGAGAATCTAGAATCTTCTAAATTTTGTTTGAGACTGCAAAAAATCACCAGTGGGACTCATTCGCCACTGATGGCGAATCAGTCCCGCTTCTAGTGAAAATTGTCAGAAACAGGTTTTTGAGTGTCGGGATCTAGAATCTGACAAAATCTAGATTTCTAGCCTTAAGGTGGGACTCCTTTTCCATTGATAGTGAATCAGTCCTCTCCCAAAATTTTGAGAAATTAGGGGACAATTTTGCAACACCAGATCTAAGGTTGTCTGCTTGTCGGATTGCCGAGGTCAAATTTGCAGAAAATGGACAAAATAACTTCTCCAAGCTTGAAATGAGGCTGATTTGACTTGAAGCACCTTGTCGACTTGTTGACCAATCTTCAACACCTAAATGCTTGTTAAATTTGCATACAAAGGTCTTTAAATACACATGCAAGAGGGGAAAAATGGTTGAGGGTTAGAGAATAGGGGTTTGCCTTGGTCAAACCCCACTTTGGTAATCAAACCTTAAACAATGAAGTGAAAAGAGTATGATAAATAGATAACATGCAAATTTCATAAACTTACCACACCTTTGATGCTCAAAATATGAAGATATATCAATGGCTGCTCCAAAATGCTTGATTAGATGATGCAAAGTGCTTGAATGCTTGATGAATGGTTGAAAAGATTGCTTGAATGTGTTAGGAGATGTAGGAGATATAAAATGAGGAGATAAACACATATTGATACACACTTGTGCCTTAGTAACCCATTGATACCTCATTACATGCCAACATCAAGTGATTTTGAATAAAAACTCGAAAGGAAATTTGAAATATTTTGAATTTGAAGCCAAGAGGGACTCATTCGCCACCCATGGTGAATGGGTCCCACCTTGGACTTGAAAGTGGGTGTCGGGAATTATATTGCATTTAATGTTGTTTGTTAGGTTTACATTCAAAAACACTTAATTAAAGATTATGAGTGCATAAAGGGGTCAAATAAAGCATAAGAAAGGTGTAAATAGTGAAATTATGCCTAGAAAAGTGTGAAATCTTGTTACAAGACTTTGTAACACTTCAAAATAGGACTTGATAAGTGATGAAAAGGTGATTTTTAGGTGAATTGTAATGAATAGAGTCTATAAAAGTGTAGAAATGTCTTACAACACTTCACAACACCTTCACAAGACACCATAATTTGAATTTTAAGGACCTAAATGTGTACATTCAAGCCTCATTACAACATAAAATCAAAGAAAAATGGACCAAACATCATGAAGAAAGACCTAAAAGGCCATGAAAATGACAAGGGGCCATTTTTCTGACACAGGAAGTTTCAAATTGACAACCTGATGAAGATTCAAAAGTTGCAAGTGATGTTCTAGTGCTGAGAGATGGAATTTTGTTACAAAAGCTCACATAATTGAGCATATGAATGTATTGAATGTATTTTCTTGCATATTTTATGTCTATAAGAAATTCCATAGTTGTTTATTAGTCCATGAATGATTGAAAAACATATGTAATTAGATTTTGTTAATGAGGCATACCATTGGTTTCTTGTGCAAATAAGTTTTCTGAAGTTGTTGCAATCTTTTGTTTTTATGTTTGAGGGTGTTGTGAGAATTTTTGAAGAGGAATTTTTGAGTGTATTTTCCTCTTTATATCACTTACCTTCTTAACTCACCTTAAGTATACTTGTTTTTGGTTAGAATTCTCCTAGTTTACCATCGATGGTGTTTGACCAATAACCTGTTTGAACTTTCTACAATCTTTAAAGGTCCTAGTTCATTCTCAATTATTATGTTTTTGCAAGAAACATAAAACACATCAAAAAATAATTCATACTAAAATTAGGTGCAAATTATTCCTTTCCTCATATCAATTTAAATTTTCTCTTCTCATGATTGTATGAAATCTAAATCTCATATACTCAAATAAATTTCTAACGGGCTTGTCAGTTCACATTCAATAAGGCACATTTACTACAATAATCATTTAAACTAGGTCATGGAAAATTAGAAGATTAAGCCTATAGTTGGGTCCAATCATTGATGGTCTCATATACCTTCAAAACTTGAATATATATAACTTTCTCAATTATACATACTCATTTTAACATAATGTTCTAAGAGAATAAAAAGTAGAGATTCACCCATTTTATGCATCAATGTTTCTAATGTTAAATCATATTTAAATAATATTGGTCAAGGCATCAAATAATTCGCTAATCTAGCATTATTGAGCTTATTAAGGGTTACAAAAGTTATAGACCGGGTTGGGTCTCATAGTTTCCCTTGAATGGGTGACATCAATACTAGAGGTGAAGTTAGATAATCCTTCATCTGTTGGAATTATTTATGGAATTTATCATCCCATTTGAATGTGATATTCTTGTGTAGGAGATGTGTAAAAGGATGAAACTTGTCAGCTAACTAGGCTATGAAATGCCTAATTTCTTGAAGTTTACCTTAGAGAATATGTAATTATTTTAAGTTAGTTGGTAGAGGAATTTGAACTATTTATTTCATCTTAGCTTGATCCACTTCAATGCTTCTAAGGGAAGTTATACCAGAAACACAATTTTTTTGGATTTAAACTCAATTGACACTCTTCTAGCCTATAAAATAAATTTTTAAGTACCGCTAAGTGACCTTCTCTTGTGATGGACTTACCTAGTAGGTAATTATACACAATATTCCATGATGGTATAAAAAGGTCTTGATATATCATTGTCATTGCTCTTTGATATGTGGCTTTGGCATTCTTTAGGCCAAAGGGAAATATGTTCCAATGTTATGTTCCCTAAGGACAAAAAGTTTGTTTTATGTTGATATTAGGGGTAAAATCATCAATTAAGGAGATAATTTCATGTCCAATTGTCAAATCCATAATCATGTCTATGTTGGGCAATGAAAAATCATTCTTAGGACATGTCTTGTTCAAATATATTAAACCAATACATATGTGAATGTCCCTACTAGGTTTAACAACTAGGAAATGATTAGATACTCATTTTGGATAATTAATGAGCCTAATAAATCCAACATCTAGCAACTTTTGAATTTCATATTTGACTAATAATGCTATTTGGGGATGCATCTTGTGAAGTTATTTTTATTGGTTTCATGTCTAGAAAAACTATTAAATGATAAACTAATAGTGAAGGATCTAGCCTTGCTATATTTGTATAGCACCAAGTGAAATACACATGTATATTCTAAGAAAATATTGTGAATTTTTTTTTTCTTGCGGTGATAGGGATGTTGCAAAAATGTGATTTTAGGTGTTTGTGCTGTACCAATTTTTATATCATATGATTCTTCCACTAATATGGAGGATCTCTTTTGATATTTAGAAAATGTGGGAAGATCAAATCCTCCATCTTCAGGCACCTCAGAGAGATTTTCATCTTTAGACAATGATACATTGTGCTTTTCCCTATGATATCATCTCACTATGTTTAATTCTTTATTTTTGTGACTCAAGGATTTAGATTTTTCTAAAGTATGAAATTTCATAAAATTATATAATGAAACCAACCTTATAATCTCTTAATGGTATAATCTCTCATAGTCCCATAATTTTGTAATGGATTCATTATTCTAGAATGTAATTATAGCTAGCAGTCCTTGTTGATCCCAATCTATAAGTTGGGGATGAATGAGTGAAAGGTCTCTGGATTATGATGTGGGAGTGAATGATATGGTAGATAAGGTACAAATCTAGTATTATTAGAATAGCTTGGTGATATGCATAAAGGAGTCTTTGAAGGTATCTTGATTAGTAAGTTTGAAAGGAAGCCAGGTAAGCATAAGTAGCTTCCTACACTAATCTAAGCAAGAGAGAGATGTAAAAATTTCTTTTTAACACCTTTACAATTATAGATTTAGAAGATGCACATAGATATCAAAATAGATAAAATAATAATAAAACCATCGGGAAAAAACCCACACTCCAAATCATGCAACTCAAATGTACTATCAACAATAATAGAATAGTTACAATATAGTCTCAAAGCAATGCTCAGGAGTCTTCACACTATGAAAATAATTTAGATAAATTTCAGAAACATAACAATGTGTAAGCTTCTTCAAACCTATCACCATAAAAATGCACTCAGTTTTCAAGTATTTATAACCTCTCAACATGAAAGAGGGTTCCCAAACTTACCATAATTGATTCCCATGCCCAAGGTGTGAACATGAGTTCATTATGACATGCTGTCATAATCAGAACTCATAATTATGACAATCTTCCAAAAATTAGCCCCTTTCCCATAAAATTAGCCACCAATATACATACAATGAGCCTGCATGCATGTATGTGTAGGCACCCTCATCACATGGGTCCCACCTATCATAGTTAACTGGTAATATGTCATTCTTGAGTCTTCCACTATCATAATCAATCATAAACCAACATAGCAAGTTGTCATATCTCGTTACATAGTAGCTTATGACAAATGCCACCCATTTAGGCACAAATCTAGGTCCTCCAAAGTGGACACCCACCTCCACTAATTTATCTTACAAATTGTACATATTACTTGCCATGTAGGATGACATATCATTGACATGTCCCACAAAATGACATAGATTTGGGTAGGCAATTAAACATTATAATATAAATAAATACATCACAAAATAATAAATAAATTCTAGGACTCAAAGATTGAGACACCCTAATCCCAACAAGTTTCAATAGTGATTAAGGTCTTATCTACTTAATATATGAATTGTGTTTTGTGGTTTAATTAATTGTGAAGCCATGTGATTAGGTTATGTAAGTGGTGTTAATGGATGAAATCTTGATTGAGTTTAAATTTTAGATTCATTATTTAAGGGTCATTTAGGTCTTAAAAATCTTATTTTATAATGTTTTCATTTTTTTTTTATACCCTAGGGTAAGTTCCTATGGGTATGGGGTTCATTTAAACCCAAAAATTGGTCAAGAGCTTTGATGTAACCCCTCTTAATAGATTTTTAAGAGAAGTGAAAAAATTATACCTTGAGATAGAGTGTCCAAGTGCACCTCCCTTTTCTTAATGAGGTTGAGGATTTTATTGGTTGGAGTGGAGGACACTCCTTACCTTCCTGTTATGCCCTACATACACACCCTAATTTTTTTCTTGGAAAAGTTGAGAACCCCCTCTGCTTTCCTTCATTTCATTGTTTGGTTTTGTTGTGTTTGTGCTTTGTTGTTCTTGTTTTTTCCTTTTCCCTCATTTCCTTGTTTTCTTTTCTCTCTATCGAAATTGGGTTTCAAAATGAAACCCGAACTTGTCCCTGAGAGAGTGTTCAGGTTCTAGGTGTTGTCCCAAATCCAATTTTCACCTATCTCCCCTTTCCTCCTTTCTGTTTCAAAATAAGGTTTTGGAATGGAACCTGAACCTTGCTCCTTTGGAAGGTTCTTGTTTTGGGTCCTGACCCAACTCCAATTTTTCGTTTCCTTGTCTTCTTTTGGTTTTGTTTTAGATTTAGGTTTTGGAATGGAACTTGAACCTCACTCCTGAGCAAGGTTAATGTTCTTGGTTCCAACTTGATCTCAAATCTCGTGTCCTTTTTGTGTGTGTTTTAGAATCAGATCCCGAACCAAACTGGATCCTTCCTCGTCAGGTCCATGTCCTGGTTTTGACCCGATCTTGATTTTCGCTCTGCCTTTGAGGGTTTCTTTGGTTCACATTCCATGTTCGATCCGGATCCTGATCCCTGCCTTGCTTTGTCATATTTTCACCTCGTTGTGTCTCCGTTTTGGTTTTCGTTTATTTGTTTCTCATTTTCGCGCCATTTTTGTCTGGTTTTGCGTTTGTTCATTTTCGTCTTCTTCGTTTCTTCATCATCAATTTTGTGTCGTTCATTTTAGTCTTGTGTCATTTCTTGGTTATTTCGATTTTGTGTCTGGTCCTTAGAGTCAAGAAAATCCAAAAAATTAAAAATTGAAAAATAATAATAAAAAAAAAGAATATCCAAAAAAATAAAAAAATTCCAAAATCCATAAAAATTATAAATTTGGAAAATAGATTTTTTTATAAATTTTCAAAATACAAAAAATTGAAAAAGGTTAAAATACAAAAATAAATAAATTAAAATTTAAATAAGGGTAAAACTAAGTAAATAAATAAATCCTTTATTTTAAACGATTTAAAATTTAAATAAATAAAATATTTTTATTTTAAAAATATTTTAGGACTTTTAATATAAAAGATTAATCTTTTAAACTTAAAATAAATATATATATTTTTAAAAAGGTTTAAATTTAAAATCATAAAAAAACTTTAAAAACCAATAAAAACTAAATAAATTCAAAATCAAAGTAAAAAATTAGAAAAAATTAAAAAAAATAAAAATGTTAGGAAGGGACTTTGTGTGATGGAATTAATCTGATTTGGGACCCTGCCGTAATGCAATTTTTTTTTTGAAACTTTAAAATGTAGGTCTATAGGAAATTAATGGACCCGTCTTGTACTCCACTTAGAAAAGGTTTGAAATGCTAGAATCAGATGCAGACAAGAAAAAAAATTTCGTGCTTTGATCCCACCTTCGACCCCGCACGAGCATTTGAAAATGGTCATTTGACTGTATTTATTAAATAATTAAAAATAAAGATTGCAAAGGGGCTCAAGTTTTAGAAGCCTTTGAAATAAGCTTCATGTACAAAAGGATTGAGTTCATTGGAAGTTGACATCCCCGCCACCTATGGAAAATGTAGAGATGTTTTCTCCTAGAATGGTGGTGAGATATTTCCCAAAAAGGATTTATTGAGGCGGCCCTTGGAACTTTTAAGCATAAAATCCTCCATGCATGTGTCAAGACAGGAGCTTTGGAAGCACCTATAAAAGGGATTCAGTTTTATCGGATGTTGTGGTTGCATTTGTCCTGGAAAAGTAATTTGCAACAAAAGAGCACATGAACTGTTTGATAGAGATATTTTCATCTCAAGGAAGGAAGGCTTTGATGGCGTGAATACATAAAAAGAAATCCTTGGGCTAATACAATTTTCAAGTGGTTGAGTTGCAAAGCCGAGTCCCATGAAAATGGTGGAAGCACTAACAAGGGTAGCGATTAGTATTAAAGGCTGCAGAAACCTTGTAGAAAATGCAATCGACAAGTGCAACTGCAGACTCGAGTGGTTGAACGAGATGTCATTTCTTGAAGCAAAAGGTAGTTGGCATAATAATTTTTTTTTACAGAATATCTCAAAAATAATGTGTGCAAAATGCATAAATATCAAAGTAGGATGTTGTTGAACTTGATGATCCTATCAACACGAAATTGATGGTCTCTCATATTAACATTATGGCAAAACAACAAAATGTTGAACCCTCATGCCATAGAAATGGACAAGCAAAATTCCTTAATGGATTTCATCTCAGCAAATGCCATATGCACACAATGGATTTAATTCAATTATGAATTAACTATTTTATTAATTAATTGTGCATCTGTAATGCAATTTCTTGATTCAATTAATTAATTATGTTCTTTTGTATGATTTGCAGGTATCTTCCAAAGACTAAAAGGGGGAACGACATTAAAATTTTAAATCTTTAAGAAAATGATTTTAATGTTATTTTGTTTTAAAATAACATTAATTTAAAAGGGGTTTTAACTATTATTTCAATTGGGAATTAAAGTCTATATGCATTTAATCGAAATAATAAGAAATTAATTAATTCTTGAAATTAATTATTAAATTGATTAATTTTATAAATTAATTAATCTGTTTTATGTTTGCAGGTACTTTTGCACATTGAAAAAGATAATAGATTGCGATGATGAACTTTGTCGAATATCTTTGAAGATGATGTGAAAAGGAAAATGATGAACTTTGCAAAATATCTTTGAAGATGATGTGCAAATCAGATGTGCAAAGGAAAGATTTTATGAAAATAAAATCAACTAGGAGTAAGCTGAAGGCATGGTAGGCCCACATGATGTCACCTTCGAAAAAGATGTTGACTTATGATGTGCAAAAGGAGGAACTCAAAGTTGAACTGGAAAGTTGCAACAACCAACTAAAGCAAATTGAAGTCAACAATGGTCAAATAGAGATCTGAAATAGAAAGTTTCCTATGATGAGTGGTTGCATGATGAAAAAGGCTACTTTTACATGTGTCATTTTGGAGGGAATAATATAAATTTGGAGCTATTTATTGTCAAATTTACTCACTTTGAAGAGGAGAGAGAGTTAGAAAGTTAGGGACTTAGGAAAATAAGTTAGCTAATTAGAGTTTTGCAGTAGGGTAGATACTAGTTTTTTTTTCATTCTTGGCATCTAGTGGAGTTGATTTGGAGACATTGGTTTCTATACACTGGTGAATTTTGCCAGATTTTTAAATGTTGCTTATCTGTTTCATTGCAGTTGAAGTAGCCAGAATCAAACCTACTTCAAGTTTTACTCTAGAATGGTATTCATTTTGTTAATCATTTGATTTGATGCTCTTAGAGGAATGAATAAAATTTATCTTTTTCTTTAGTCCAAATTGTAATGGATAATTTGCAATATGCTAATGATTTATGCACTCTAAATGAATGTAGCTATGTATTGGTTACAGGTTGATTTGTTCAACAATTTAATTTAGGAATTACTTGATGAAAAACAGGTATAGTTAATTAGATGAACCAACATTCCTCTCTTTCTTGTATCCCTGATCTATTTTCCTATCTCTTTTTTTTTATCCTTTGGTTAGAGTAGGTTTAGATAGAGGTTTGATCTTGTAGCAACCAAAAAGCTTAATAACCAATAGGCCCCTTGAACATTACAACCACATTGACAGCTCGACAAAATAGTAACATTGTGACCCAACACCCATGACCTTGGAAAGTTTTTGATTTAACAATCATTCACTTCTTTCAAGAGAGGTAAGGTGATTACATCTTACATGTATGTTGCTGTGTCAATTTGACCATCTACACTTCCCATCTCCCAAAAATCTCACACATGTGAGAACTTGTGGGGATGTGTGTTTGAAAGATGAATGAGAGGGTGAAAAGTGTCACTCCCCAATTCAAGGGATTGGATTTAGGGTTTATTATTTATCTTCTTTTGGAGAATGGGTTCATCTTTTTTCGGATTTATTCCTCTTGGTTCCTTGTTCAATTTTTTATTTTGGGGAGAAGGAGAGATAGTATTTTTTGAATTCTTGAAGGTGGGATTTCAAGTGTTTGGAGTGGCTTGGGAAGGAGGAGGCCTCATCCCTACAAATTATGTAGAAAGTTAAGTCTCTCTAATTCCCTCTTATCATTGTTTTATTTTCTTGTGTATACTCTTATTTATGTAGGAAATTATCCTTGTAATAGTATAAAAAATTGTTGTTTCTTATTTCATTGACTTGTGTCTATGATGATAAAAGGAGTCTTAATTTTATTTGTGAGTGGGAAATATTATTGCATTTTATGGGTATTGTGGTGTTATTTTATATGTTGCATGTAAGTTGAGATATTTGAGTGAGATGGGTTTTGAAATAGTTTTCTTGACTCGAGGGATGGCTAGGGTCTTTAAATTTCTTAATGATGCCATATTTGGTAGGGTGGAGAGCTCATTTCTCTTGTTCACATACCTTCATTTGTAATTTCTAGCAAGGTTTCATGGAGAGGACTAATTGATTCCTCCTTGTCTTGAAGTTGTGTGGAAATAATGCTTGTAAAATAAAATAAATAAAAAAGGATAAGGAAAAATCTATTCTATATGTATGTCTTCTCTTGTTATCAAAAGAGAAGCTAAAATATTTTAATTTGCATTATAAGCATTAAATTGATGAAATTTGGAGGTAATGGTGTTATAGGGGAATAATTGGTAGTGGTTATAAAGTATAATTAAATCAATTAGTGTACAAAGAAAACCTAAAAATCCATACTCAATAATGGGATGTTGCTCCTACAGGGTATGGCAGTCAAGTTGGGGGAATTTCTGAGGCACATGGTGAAAACTCTATCCAGTTGGCTTTGATGGAGGAATAGCCAATGTTGGATCGTATATTTTTTGTTAAATTTTGGATTGTTTATGGGGTTATTGTAATGTCAATCTACTGTTGACCAGAAAGTCTCGTAATTACTAAATAGTATTAGGCAGTAATGCATCAAAATTTTGCATTCCCTATGCAATCTAATGTAATGTCTTGATCTATCTGGGAAGTCATGGAAAAATTCACCTACTATGTATATTCTCTTTTATTATATTAATATATATATGGGCTTATTTCCTTTTCCTTAAAAAAAAAAAATTCATACTCAATAAAATTAGAATGTAAATGCTTCAAAGAATTGAACCAAAGCCATGAAAATCAACTCAAATGCAATTAAATCAATTGAAATATGTATACCTATAATCCCATTGTTGGATTATGCTTCATTGATATGTGGCTTGCAATATTATACATAACACTAACAAGAAAATGAGTTATAGATTTGACATAATAGGCTTGCTTAGATATATGATCAATCTTTTTGATGGAGAAAATGACTGAATTCATAGACCTAGGAGATGTGGACGAGGATTAAAACTTGAGTTAACTAGAAAACCAGTGGAGTCAACTTAACTAAAATTAGATAATTTCTAATTCAAGTCATGAGAGGGTAATATTGAATTTTATAATTAAAATGATAGATGAATGTGCACATGAAGTTTCCAATTTCATGCTTAGTTAAGTGACAAAGATTAAAGAGGTTTCTAAAATGGAGAAGAGTTAACTGATGATCGAAGGAAAAGTTAACTAAAGAGAAAAGAGTTAAGTGATGAATAAAAATAGAAATTATTTGAAAATGGAAATTAGATCACGTTTAATTAAATAATAAAATATTATTTAATTAAATAGAAAAATAAAATTATTAAATTAGTAAATGATTTTTGATGTGGTAAATGGATAATAAGATCTCATTTAAGTAAATAATAAAATATAATTTTATTAAATGGATAATGGTGTTAAAAGGGGAAATAATAATTATTTAATAAATAATAATATGTGATGTGATAAATGATTATTAATTAATTAGGTGATATATGATAAATGGAAATTAATAAATTATTATTATTTAATTTGGTGATAAATGATAAATGCTTGCAACCAATGATGACATGATGAATATTAGGGTTAGGTGGACTAATTAGGTATCTACATTTTTCCCCTCTTTGAAAAAATGTTCAAAGTAACATTGTTTCAAAGAAAAGAAAAGTAGCCAAGAAGAAAAATTATAAGAGATGAAGAAGATGATGATATACCCCAGTCACATGAGAAATACAAAATTAGAAAAGATGGGATGATTGATGCCCCCTTGAGAGATTCTATGTGCATAAAGAAGAGAAGAAGAAGAAAATGTTAGATGGAAGATGGAAAATGATGATGGATGAAAAAAGATTATGAATGCAGTGATGATGATGTGTTATGCTGACAATTTATGGATTCCAAATGTGATGGATATTTTTGTGTATGCCATGATACTTAGATAGAAATATTAGTTTGATGAGGACAATAGAAGAATGGATGGTTAGGTAGATAGAATGTGAGGAATGAATGATGTAGATTAAGTACCAATAAATCTATGATTATTAGGTAGATTTGAGATTTTATTGGGCATGTGATGAGATAAGATAGATGATTTTTATTTTGTATTAGGTTATGATAAATAATGTAGAGGAATAATTATTTTGAAATAGAAAGTAGATACTATGTACCTATTGTCTCCTAATAGTGCACCCTTGCTGAGTAAACTCAGCCTACTGGTGAAACATTGGAAAGCTTCCCTGATTGTGGCCTCAGATTTTGGAAGCTAACCTCCAGAGTAAGCTAGCTCTTATGGTACTCACCTAAAAATAACTAAACTAATGTTTTTTGTAGAGGAAATGGTAAGGGGAAAACATGAAAATGAAACTAAATCCTAAGGTGATACACCAAAATATTAATATAAAACTTGTACAACTACTTTTGCACACAGTTTTAATCAACAAAAAGCTTCTACATGCACAACTCAAGACTTATATGCTTTTGCATCAATGCTTCATAAAAAGATTATAACACTCACAATCCTAGAAGGAAGACATACACTCTTCACAACTTGAACTATTTGTATTCCAACACAACTTACAACCTAAAAAACATACATATTTCTTCTGCATAAAGGTGCTACTAATGAGACACAATAACAAGGATGAGATACTTCGCATGAAATTGCATCAATCACTTAAACACACACATTGACACATAATTTGTGAAGGCAAAAGTTGCTTAACTTTGTTGATCTCCAATGGTGTAATACTGCTATACATGCTTGTAAAAGAGTTACAAATGCTATCTCCTACTGAAAGAACTCCAAGATGAGTTACAATGTAGCATGAGAATGAAAATAACTAACTTTAAAAATGAAGTTTGAAGTTACTTTATGCTTTTTCAAGTAGCTCCACAAAGATAGGGACTTCAACCTCCCTTGGTCGTGAAAAACAATAAAGCCTATTTTTTATCCCCTTAAAGGACCCCAAAAAGGCCTCAAAATGAAGAAAAGGTCAAGCCTTGACCTCTCCTACCATAAAGGCACCACAAACTGCTCCTAGATTCTCTCAATTCCCTCCAAAACCAAGTCAAAACAGCCCCTACATTCTCTCCACTTGTTGGATAACTTCCTCAACTTCTCCCATATGCTTGGCATAACCATAAACCCTCAACCAACACTTTTGACCATAATTAGAAAGCACATGCGCTTATCTATTTTGCATTTACCTAACATTAATGAAGTGATTTATAATTGGATCACTTAAATCAATGTTTACATCTCAAATTTATTTCAACTTATGCAAAATAAAGCCATGACTTGGCCTATGTCTTGGAAGAAAAAGAAAAATATACAAGTCATAAAGGGGATCATTTGGTTTTACTTTGCAAATTATGAAAAAGGAGACTAAGGAATATATCACAAGGCAAGGTATTAATCTATGTAGGAAATATTTTAAAAACAAGGTAAAAATGCCTTTTGATGGTCGACCAAACTTTAGGGAGAAAAGAAACCCTAAAGAAAAACCACGGACAAAGCATTCTACACTTTCATTTGCAATATTTCATTTCACAGTGCTTTTGAGCACTACCATGGTTGAGCTATTGAAGGTTTTTTTGGAACTTTCACTATGAAAACTAAAGAATATTCAAGCAGGTCGTGTGGTAAGCTTTCTATTTGCATTTTTCTATGAAGTAAAACTTATATTTTTGCTTATTTATAATAGAGAATGATAAAAATGCTTGATTACTTTGCATTTTCACTTTGCACATTGAAATTTATGTAAGAAAAGATAAAAAAACTCTATATTTCCTTTGAAATTTCTAGAAATGTCGATTGTATTTACCCTTATTTTGCACGTTGTGACTCGATGATTTCTTTTTCTGGTTTTGTGACTGTTAGAATTGCAACATCTTTTCATTTATGTCTATGGCTTTACTTCCATATTCTAAAAAATACAAAGATAAAAGATCCTCTGATATGGTTGCGGCTCTATGCATGTTCTTCATTTTCTGAAAATGATCATGTTTTCATTTTTGTTGCAAATACTTCGGCTTGACTCTAAAAGCCTAGGCCATGGGTTTTGCAAATAAATTGAGGGCTCTTTCAATGTCACTTTTCCTATGATATTCATTATCTTTGTAGGTTGCATAATACTATCTCTTCTCAACCCTGTACAATAAACCTCACCATGACTTTAATGATAAAATAAGCTTTCCAAGATGAATGCGAAACTTGTTTAAGGCTAATTGATACCTTCTTGTTTTCATGACTGTTCTATTTATGACTGTACAGTCTCTCTGAAAACTATCCTCTTAACACAATCATCATTTTCTTTAAGGCACTCATAAGTAACAGCTAGTTGTCATATCTACTTATTGCTTACTTGTTTAATTTGAATCTTGTAATGGTTCCTCTATAACCTTACCCAATGTTGCTTCACCATTACTTTTCATTTGACTTCAACACTGTATATGACACTCTATCCATATCCTTATTCATGCAAGTGGCAATGATCTTCAGTACCTCATCCTCTGTTGTGACCTCTTGACTCTTCAAACTATGGAGTGTACCAACATTTGTATTATTCATGATTCATGACTACTAGATCACATACTATGCACTATGATTGTCCTTCAATTCACTTCATGCTTTAATCTCTTCACTGTTAAGATGTTCACTACACTACCCTATCAAAAGACTATTGACTGTTATATACTATGTGAACAACAAAGGCACAATGACTATATCATAGTTGTGCAAGATATTGAGGACTACCTACTCTCTCATCATGCAATTTAGGACTATCACCTCCTCAATGACTGTCATAAGAGTTTTTGCAACTATGCATTAATTCCCCATGAGATAGGGTTTTCCACTAGATTTATAGAATGTGTTGCAAGAGGAGTATAGGCATGGACAATCCTATTGACTAGAAATTTGTATGCGTTGTCTACCTCAAATGCATGCCACAGACTATTTGCATTGATCAATAAGTGTTGAATATGCTACTCTTGTTTATGTTTAGTACCACATCATCATATATCATTTTTTTAGACTATAAAGTCAAGCTTATGGCCCTCACCTCATGAATTTTACACTCTTCAAAGAGTAACATAGCAATATCCCACTATTCACTGTCATTATAGGATTGTCACACTTTTAGTAGTTTGATCTCTATGCATTGTTCTTGATTCCCTGCATCTTTACTTTGACTGCACTTTTCTTGAATCTCATCTTTCTACAGAGTCCCTATCACTATTGCTTATATCTAGGATATTGTAGTGGTTTATCATCATAGCAATGAATCTAGCTAGTGAACCAGTTTGATCCGAGAGAGACAAGTATGCCTTATTCATCATGCAAAGTGTTGCAACTATTTCAGTTGTCCTGCATCATTCTCTCAACTCACCCTTCAAGGCTGTGACATACTTTAGTCATTTTCCATCTATCATTGTCCTTATCTCATTGTGATTTCATTGAGTAAATACCTTTCATTTATGATAGTGATGTTTATCAACTCACTATCATGGGTGATGCGTACTTGCTTAAAGTCAATAAATGTGATGATTTTATACTCTTATCCCTCTCCAAAACCAAGAGTGTAGCATGCTGAGCTTGACCCTTGTGGGAGCCCATTTTACTCCACATGCTATGATGTCAAATGCAAAATAATCTAGCAATGAAAAATGTACCCATACCTTCACAGTGAACTAACATGTTAGATAAAACAATGAAGCTCAAAATTTGATGATAATTAATGATGATCTTCTATTTTTTCCTTGATATCTATAAAAATTGCATAACTGATTTAATGCCTTATGAGAGTAAATTATATGTTTGCTGATGTTGTATATGAGGAGAGTAGGCATCCCGAGCTCTAACACCAAATTTTCTCATCTCCTGCAGGTAACTTCTGGAGCATTAGATCAACTTCTGGAGCAACCAAGCAGAAGGAGTTGAAGATGCAGCAGTCCAACTTTGGGGTTCGTCATTCAGGAAATGACAAATCCCTATTCCTTTCATATGCTCTTTTTTTTCTTCAAATGTATAGTTTTCTTTTATATTGCATTGAAACAGTTACTCCCACGACTTGTGTGGGACACCATACATTTGTAATTATCAATAAAGGACATCATTTTATGCAAAGCTTGTGCAATCTTTTCTCTTGTAAACACTTGCATAATAAAATTTCCATTCATTTGATAATATTTTTGTGCATATAAATGGAACTTTAGTAGAAATTAATGTGTACCTTTATCTTTAGTTACAAAAGTTGTTCCAACTTTACCTGATTGAGCTGACAACAAAATTAGGTAATGGTGCCATTGTATGAATAACCAGGGTGACATTGTATCTATTGCATGAACTTTGAGTTTGCAAACAACAGGAGTATCCTTGTTCATATATGACATACAAAAACCTTATTTTATCATGTGAGAGAATGAAGTCATCAAAGAAAGTATACCAATACACAAAAGGTATAAATAACTTGATACACAAAAGTCGTTTTATTTCTCGAGACTATCCATACACACAAGGAAAGTATTCACCAATGTCATATTACAAGAACATCCCACAAACACAATAGATGAAAGCAATGACTATGCCCCATTACGTACCCTTTTAGACACCAATATATTGAAGATCAAGTGGCTTTGAGTGAGCGATGGAATGAAACAAAAGATAAAACCAAAAGAAAAGACCAACTAAAAAACATATCAATGCCATCATATCTCTTGCCAGAGAGAGTAGTTGTAGGTGATATCTAAAATGATTCCTATTTTAAGAAATAAATATTGGTTGGACATGGATTTTTATTTAAATGAATAAGGTTGTTGATACAAAAGTTAGATGATAGGCTTCAACAATAATCAACACTTTTAATTTTCAAGAATGTTTGTGTTCTAGTGATTTGTGTATTTGTTTTTTTGTTTAGTTTGTCAAAGATGAGGGTGATGATAAGTTTATTATGGACGGAAATTTTATTTTGGCTGGGTGATTTATGGAGATTATTTATTTTTTTTCACAATATTTGGATGTTTTTGAATTTTTTGAAGATTTGGATGTTTTTTGGATTTTTTGAATATTTGGGTTTGTTTTTAGATTTTGTAAAATATTTGGATGTTTTTGAGATTTTTTAAATATGAGGATGTTTTTGATATTTTCTAAATATTTGGATGTTTTTGGGAATTTTTTTGAATAATTGGATGTTTTTGAGATTTTTTTGAAATATGTCCCTAGTTAAATGTTAGATTACTTTGTGATGGACTAGAGGAGATAATCCTAGGAAAAAACTAGGTAGTATAAGAAATGATAGATACTAGTTGAATACAAAGCCATGCTAGGGTTGCAATTGGAAATATGATAGATGGATGTGTGAAGCAAACTTATTATGGATGGGATGAGAGAGATTGTTTGGTAGATGGTGGATGATTCTTATTTACACATGACACATATTTTCCATGTTTCCACCAAGGTATCTTCCTAAAGTACTACCAAAGTGGTTTTCAGTAGAGGAAAAATTTTCTCTCTACTATTTTACCCTTTTGTTTTACAATTGGGATGACCATTAGAGTAAGCATGAAACTATTGGAAGTGTAGATTGTTGATTATCAAACTAAACATTTTGAGCTCTAATCTTCTAAATTTTTTGATTGAGGTGATAATGATATGATTGAAAGTGGCTAATGATGTTGAGGCACCATTGATTTGAATACCCTAACTCATATAAACATGTTCTACAAATTCTGATGGCTAAGATAAAACCCCTAGTGTTTCCACCATGGACACCATTGGATGCTTCCTTTACTACAATAGAATCCCCTCTTGAATGAAGGTATCTAAGTAAAGTGGAATTGGAGCTCTTTTTATATGATGGTTCACCAATGTTACCACAATTTTAGTCGCCACCTTTAAAAACCATGTACACATATGTAAATTTTGTCTAAGTTAAAAAGATCGCTCCTTCCCATGGTTTTTGAAATTGCGTCAGGCTCTACTTAGGTTATCACAACATTGTTTTTGTTTGAAATCTGTAATGCCCCGTCTTATAACCTAAGGAATGTTGCAATTGTGTATAAAAGTGAAATAAATTTATTTTTTTAAAGTAATAATATTAATTTAATTAGTTGCATACATTCACTAAGTTACACGACGTTACACTACTTGAGTTTCCATAGATGACTTTAGTATTTAGCATTGCACATATTAATTAACATAAACATAAAAATAAACATTGCATAACATTTGTAATTCCATTCAAGATAGTATAAAGTACAAATATGATTTCTTACATTTCATTTGAAAAGATATTACAATACTCATTCATCTGATGAGGTAGATCAATAATAGTCACAATTACATTTTACAATGTTCACCTCTTAAACAATTGAGGGATGTTACAATTACAAGATTTCCAATATACAATAAAGAAGTACACATATGTCCAAGTACGAGCTCTCCATCCATGAAGCTCTCGTTGCCATGATCATAAACTGGGGACCCAACGGAGTAAGGTGCACGTTCCACCCAACTATGTGGTACCCGTAGGTCCACCCCCCGTGCTAGGAGATAGTAATATGGTTACCTAGACATAACCTATTAACCCTAGACACAAGTACATAACTAACTGATGGTTACATTGCTTCCAGAATTGAGACAATCAAATGTGCTAAATACACAAGGTAAACTGTTATTTTAGGTGGAGTGTCATCACAATATTGCAAAGGTTACCCTGGTGTTTCTTCCTAGGTTCCGGCCCCCAACTTGGGTTACTCTGGTAACCTCTTACGAAACCCAGCCCCATTTGCAAACTATTGCGGAATCAAATATCTTTTAAGGTAACAAGATATCGATTTTCCATTCCAGGCCTTCTCATCTTATACTCAAGACTGAACTAGCTCTAGAGTCCATAAGTGAGGCATAATAATCTTGTTAAGAATTTTAATTCTAACTACTGTGTTATTTAGTTATCACTGACTTACTAACTCTTTGTAAGTTACCCTGGCACCACTTTGTGTGCCGGCCATTACATAGAGCCACTCCCCTAAACATAACAAAGGAATTCTATGTTTTCCTGACTAAGGTTTACAAGGTGTACAGAAATACAACAAGAAATTCTACACTTTTCATAACGAACATCAATGTCTATGTTCACAAAATCAGGTTTCTAAACACCATGCAAATACCATGTACACAACCTTAGCCAACACAAGAATTCAACTTAACAATCACAACTCCCACATCTAACAACTTGTCTTGAAGACTTGTTCATCTATGACATTCCCAATTTTCCCAATAAAGAAACATGACTTAAGTAAATTGAAAAATAAGAGTCTACATTAGGATATGCTAAATCCAATCAATCAAAATATGGTGTACAAAATCAATCATCTAAAGTATTATTTATTTTCCATTCAATATGAAAATGAAATCTACACTTTGCTCAATAACATAACCACACATTAAAACGTGATCTTTATAAACTCAAAAAAAAATATCTGTTTAATTTAAACGTAAATATTTTGTCATAATAAATTAATTATGAAAATATCACATTATAAATCAAATTCTAATTTATACACTTTTCAAATTTATAATAATGAATTAATCACTTAAATATTCATATTCAAATAAATATTTTAATTAGAATATATATAACATATATATATAATACATTATAATAATATATATTATATATAATATATTATAAATATACTATATATATAATATATATTATAATATATTATATAAAATAAGAATTATAAAATTCTAAATTTAAAACCATACGAATTTTTTAAACACGTCATATAAAATTCCATTAGTTTACATTAAAATAAATCTAAACACAGAAAAGCGCGCAACACCTAGCCGTGGCCTCCCTGTGGGGAGGACGCAGCCCACTTGGCTGCGCCCACCTCATAGAGTGAGGGGAGGGTTTCGGCCCTCCCCAAAAACAATAAAATTTATTTTCTTTAAAAAAATTTAATTAAAATTCGCCCGTACAGCGATCTTTTCAGATCCGACATTTAAATAAAAATTTCAATCCGCCTATATGGCGATGAGCATGAATATAAAATGATTTTTTTTTTACAGTTCAATTTATATATGAAAACATATATAAAATACATGTATATATATAAATTGCACAGGATTTTTCAATAGAGAAATAAAATAAATTTCTACAGGTTTCAATGGGGAAATTGGGGAAATTATCAAATTTCTTCAGGGTTTCAAAAGAAAACACGCACAAAAATTTCCATTCAAAATTTAATTTACCCCAAAGGTTTTAAAATCCATTTTTCCATTTAAATGATTTCCCCTTCACTAATTTAAAAATATTTTCCACAAAAAGTATGCTACAAAAATTCTTCTGAAACCAACAAATTTTTACAAAACAAGAATACAGTGAACAAATTTCTTTGCGAGAAGTACAGGGATTTAAATTAAACATAAATTCTTTTCACAAACATTCCTTTTCAAAAACAAACAAAATAAAATATCACAAGGAAAATACTTGTTTCCTTTGCTTCAAAAATCTGTTTGGAGAAGAGCTTTGCCTGTAGCTTCCAAAAATTTTCCCGAACACCAAATCCCAATATCCAAAACAGAAAACTTCCACAAATATACAATAGTACCAAAAGGATATCACAAGAAAACTTTCAAAGAAATTTTAACAGCAGACTCAATTTTTCATTTCCCGTGAAGAAAAAAAATGATAACCTTCTGTATTTCCCAGATCCCAGATATCCTCCGAGAATTTCCTCAACCAAAAGCAATAAATTTCACTGGCACACATGTCGAGAAGAAAAAAATATCTTCCAACAACTTCTCGGCAATCTTTCAAGATTTGCATGCATTTAATTTATTTAAAATTTTCCAATTTTCAAAAAAATACAAAATTTATTTACAATTAAAAATGCCATTTCCCAAATAATAATTAATTTCAAATTTAAATCTATTCACACACATTTAAAAAATTAATTTAATTAATTAATTTATTTAATTAAATAAATTTAATCTCAATGATGAAATTATTTAACCAAACAAACTAACTAATTAATTAAATAAAATGTAAAACTTATTTCTTTAACATTTAAAAATTAATTTAAATAACAGTAATTTAAAGCATAATAAACTAACATTAAAATTGACAAAATTTTCCTTCCAAGCAATTGATCCAATCAGGAACAAACAAGACCATCTATGACTACGAACTAAAACTGACAATGTACTGTGACCGGGTTAAAGACTAGACTAGGATGAACCATGTTACTACCTCCCAATCAACATATCCATTGAGTCTTGACACGCTCAGACCTGAGTAACCAGGTGGAGTCGGTGTCATGTACTTGCAATCCTGCAACCATACGAATAACATGCATATATATATATATAATCCATTGTACAGGCACACCGTGCGGAGAAAATCACGGACATCACAGGGCACTCGCAAGTGAGTGATGCACTCTGTTCTCCACACCAATACACGTCACATCAGACTGACAAATTAAATAATAGTTAGTCCATCATAAACATATATATAGCAATAACATCTGAAAGAAAACATCTACGCTATATCAAAGCATGTCAAAAATCAATTATCACCATACAATGTATCATCATATCACAAAGTGAAACCACTGTCACTCAAAATCAGCGATCAAAATATCCAAACCAAAGTACCAAAATCTAACAGTGTGAAAACATGCAAACAGAAAACATAAGCATAAATGGAGGGGTACTACAAAATATTTAAAGCCAAGTCTAAAGTTAACCTTTATAGTTAGTCTCTTTGTAAGTTTTTAGAACTATGTTGGAGTTTGAAATGTTTCTCACAACCTTAACAAAAGTATATAGAGACAAAAAGAAGTTAAAGTGATTTCAAAACTTTATGAATGTTTCAAAACCTTGGTCAACCTTCGATGAGGTTTTCAAAACCATGATTTTATCTAAAGATAGATGAAATTTAGTTCCTTGTCTTTCCCGAGAAGCATCATAATGAAAATTGTGAAAAATGTGGCATTTTGGAGCCGTACTATAGTTTCAAAATCTTTGTCGGTTCCCAACAAGGTTATCAAAACTACTCAATTTTTTGAAAAGATTTACTAGCTGTTATTTTTCAAATATTAAAAATGAGGTTGGAGAAAAATGAAAGGTTTGAAAGCTCACATGTGCCAACCTTAATAGGGTGCTATTAATTACTATCTATCACTCCCTAGAATTAATTGCAATTTTTTTATAGGAAAATTGAGGTATTCAAAGTGCTCATTTTCACAAGCACTTGGGGAAAAATTCTACATGAGGTGGAAGAGGTGAAATTATGAAATAGAACAGTTGGTAATTTTTAGAGCTAAGAGCATAATATAAAGGTATGGTTTTCTCTTGACGAGTTACAATTTACTGGAAATATTCCACTTACACCCTAATTAAGGAGAATTGCACTCACATATACAAGTCTATCCATTCTTGGTTGTGAGTTTATTTTAGGGTTTTCTTTCACCATGAAATTCAAGTATAGGGTTATGAATACTTTCTAATTTAACTAGCCCCATGATAAAAATTTGGGACAAACAATTAGGGCATGCAAATTTAGATGAATTCTAGGAAAGAATTGGAAAAGATAACCAACCTCTCATAACCTAGAGGTTAATTGAAAGGAGGTTGTTGCAAGCCACATCATTCCCAGTAGCTATCTAGTGACTTGACCTATTGTTGGAGTGTATAAACCATTACAAACCTTAGATGAGGGAAGTAACAACAAAAGATAATCGACTGGAGGTAAAAACTTAAAGATAAACTTTCGCCTCTTGCTTAAAAATCTCGACGAGGTAAGCATACATTAATTTTAATTTTTCTCCTCATAATTTGTATTTTTAGAAAATAAGGGAATGTTATTGGTTGAGAATGGTTTGCCACACCAAAGAAAGGAAAATCTTAGCTACTCAAGAATATGAATAGGAACCACTTCATTGAGGAAATATCCAACATAATTATGCTCCTACACATATTGAAAGGGAGTGAGAGGGCACATGATTTCAAAGAGTGGATGCACTTCTTCATGTAGATCATTATTAATGGTGAGTAATTCTTGGAATGGGTGCAACTTATTAGCGACCAAATGGATTCAATGATCATTAATTTCTTGATTAACATGTTATTTTATATATCATCCTATTTTCTTTATTCCATTTCTTTTACTAGACCTTGTCCTAGAAAAAGAACAAATGTATGTCAACCTAAAGGTGTTCAAATTTTGATTATTATGAAAAGTTGTAACTAGGGAAGATTTATCATCATTATAGGAGAGTGAATGATATATTTAATATGAGGATGGTTTAGGAAATTCAAGGAGACATTGGTTTGATACTCTCTCCTAAAGCCATACAATGTATTGACACCTATGAGAGTCATTTTATACAATTTTAGAGATTTTCATATATTAGAATTGGAGGATTTTATAGTCTCCTACTCAAGCTCCCTAAGTATGCAAAAGATAATTTTATCTTGATAGAGGTATGTAGACAAGTGGAAAATGTGAAAAAAATATTCCAAGAAAGAAAAAAGGTTGGTGTATAGTTCCCCATTGGTCTTGGTTAATCTTCCTGCAAATATATGTTTGATGCCCTCAATATTGAGAGGGATCTCAAGTACACTACAATTTTATGATAGAAGTTTTCCTTTTAACAATAAGAACTTTGTGAGGGATAATATATAACTAGGCCCTAGTTTCAATCATGTTCTAGACCTAGAAGACTACTGGGATGATTGTGTAGATGAATACAAAGTAAGAAGAAGAAGTTGGATGAGGTTAACCTTGAGGCAAATTATTACATTCAAATTAGATTGGGATATACAAGGTTTAGAGGATGATGAATCTAACCTATTAGATCCAATTTTTTAACCTTATTCAAACTCAACCTATTGTATCTATGGATTTGAGTATCAAAGAAAATGAAACAATTGAATCAAAGACTACAATTATGTAGAAAAGAACACAAGAATGGGTTACAAAGAAGAATGTAGAAAAACAAGCTCCTTCTCTAAGGTCACAAAACAATCAGCCTCAAGAAGAGAGAAACTAAAAGATTTCTCACTCAAGTATGCAAGCCTCCCCTACATAATGAATATCATTAGAGGGAAAAGGTTATGGTAATGGTGAGCCTTTAAAGAAAAATTTGCAATAAAGGACATGTGGGGAAGATACCCTAGAACCCCTGTAACAAGATAAAGAAAAAAAAAAGATGATGTATAAGAAGAGATGGTAAATGTTTCCACTTCCCCATCTTAGGGAAGTTCCTATTCTTCTCCTGAATATTCTCCTCCTATAGATACACACACTTCTCCTAGGGTTGGTCCTACTCCCCCTTCTTCCCCCGAGGATACACCATTAGCTACTCCTCTTTTGAGAAAGTTTTTGCAATTTGGTTCTCCTAGATCTACGTCAATGACAAAACCCACTGCTACTCCATGGCTTGAAAAGAACTTATCTAAGAAAATAAAAACTGTCCAAGTAAACCTCCTTGAAAGGGATCTTGTTGGTCAACTGATTTAGAGGACCCCAAATCCAAATAAATTGAAAACCACATCTAGGCCACTTGAGGATGATAGTACTGGGAATATGTGTGTAGAAATAGCCCATCCCTCCATGCAAAAATAAGTAAACCAAGCTATTGCTAGTGATTTCAATATCACTAGAGTGAACTTGCGTCCTTCCATGAGGGATGTTGATATACACAACTTCCAATTGACTGCAATAAATTTGGTTGAAAAGAAAGCCAAAGGTAAGAAAAGAAAGGATGAACTAAAGAATTAGGTGAAACTTTTGATTTGAAAGTAGTGGATAAAATGCAGAACTATAAAGCCTTTGGAAAGGTTTCAAAAGTGTGAGCCACTAACATTGTAAACAAAGGGAAGCAATTCATTACTGATATGAAAAAGGCATGTAAAGATATGGATGCCCTAAAAGTTAAATTGGATAAAGATGAAACTTCAATCAAACATGAGGAGGCCGCGTGGACAACTACCCTTAGAGGCTTCAAAGGAATGGTATAATTAGGCCCAAAAGGTTGGTTAATGAGAAGATTATCTTGATTACTATAGACAATTGATGTGTTATATTGAACAAGAGTATAGAATGGAAGATCTTCATTCTCAAACATAGTATACAAGAGTTTGGCAAGGTGCTAACTGAATGTAGCACTATCAGGGATGAAATTTAGAAGAACCTTTTGGGAATTGGCCTACATCTTAGGAAAGAAGGCAACAATGAGGATGAAGATGAAGAACCATTGAAGTGGAGCTTCAAGAGTATGATTAATAATATCTATGATCGATGATATCTCAATGTTGAGAGTCTAAGAAAACTCATTAGCCTCAATTTGGCTTTGTTCCAATTTACTGGGCTTGCTACAACTTATGCAAGAAAACTTTAAGCAGGTAAAGAAAACAAAGCTCTCTGGAAACTCAAAGCTATAAATTTCATCATCCCTCAATGTGAAGAGATGCCACATGTTATAAATGCCTACTATGCATACAGAGTGAGAAGTGCTAAGTCAACATCTCAATCGGTCAAAGGAGTGACAAAAGAAGTGCCACCCTAATGATGATTTATTTTATTTTATAAACTTTATGTTATGAAATTAAATACATTTTTAATATTGGATAGTTATTTTAAAAAAGCGGTTATGATGCTTTGTATTTATGTAATTAAGAGGAACTTGAAAATTTCTTAATAATTCATCACAATTTTGATATAGCATAGATTTAATTTGAAACTTTTACGTCTATGTGTGTTTTAGTATGTCATTTGGATTAAAGAAGAATTTAATTTGAGTCTCTGTATTTGATGGATTCTTTGAGTTATATCATTTCTATATGAGTGAATAGTGATTTCACTTCTAGTGTTATATTGAATTGATCGTTTCTTTCACTTATATGGGATGTTATTCTGGCATGTGTACCAAAATTTATAATCGTTCTTGCATTTATTTATTTTAATACTTGAAAGATTTCTAGTGTTTAATATATGTGCCTTTCTTGCTTTCTAGTAAAAAGCATACACCATTTTAAATTAGTTGTTTTGGGATTTTATTGAAAATCTAAAGAGGGAGTTGTATCTCTTGAAAATTCAAAGTAATTTTTTTCTATAGAGACATTTAACTCAACTGTTGATAACTAATTGCATCTTTTCAAGAAAAGAGTTAGATTTACTATCATAAATTTAGAGGTGCAATTTTTTCAGCCAAAAGACATGTATGGTGAGATGGAATAAATGATGGACAAGGTATTTATGGTGTATGTGAGATAGGTTGGGTGGTAAGGTATAATGGTAGAGGTATTTACAAATATGATAGAAAATATGGTTGGGACCAACAAGCATATGAATGAATTCTAATCCTTGGACATCAAACATAGGTATCAAAATATTTTTGACATAGGATGTGCAATAGAGACTATTTTTTGGAATATTCAAGAGGGATTTGAGTAATGAAATGGTATTTTTTCCCTCATGAATAACTGTAGATACTTGATTTTCCACGTTAAAAATTGTAATGGAAGGTTGAGTTCCTTGTCTAGTGATGCCTCAAAGAGGTTTTCATCAATAGACTTGATGTTTTTTTATTCTTTTTTTATTCTTTTATATCTGATAGCATCTCAAAGAGGTTTTCACTAGGGGATTCATTTTTTTCCATTTTTTTTGTTTTTTTGAATTTTTAAATTTTCAAGGTTAAGGAACTAAGCTTGCTCCTTTAAATAGTTTATTAGATATAATTCTATGTCAAAACCTTTGATTCCCATGAACTCAAATATAGCTTGGTCATTTTCAAATATATCCCAATACATAGGATCATGTTGGTCCTAGGGAATGAGGTTTGAGAGATAAAAAAAGATGATTAATGGAAGGTACAATTACTTGTTCCATAACATAGATGTTTAACTCATTAAAGAGGGTGGCTAAGTCAACAAAGGATTCTTCATGGTCCTATTCCTTGAGAACCTTATCAATGAGAGAAGCTCCTACCATAATATCACAGGCACAATTGGCATCATAGGATTCTTCCACTAGAGGCATGTACCCTAAACCAAAACTATGATAGTTGACCTTGATAGTGATTAGTTCAAGAGGACCTTGTTGATGTAATCCTAATCCTTGTCCTTTATAACCCATTTTCTTACACATTCTCAGTGCCTTAGGTTATGTCTCTTGAACAAAGCATGGTGGAAATTCTTCATCCCTATATAACCATGCATATATATCACTGTCTATGATTTCATCATCAAGGAAGCCTCTTTGTATACAATTTTTTCTACTATATTGGATGATCTTGGGATTTATATTTTTTGTGTTCTTCTATGTTTTTTTCATGAGAATTTGGAGAAAGAGGCAACTGACCAACATAGAAGGACTCTTTGAGGTTGTAACACCACAACCATTATCTTGTATTTGGACCTTGATATTAGAGGGTATTTGATGGGATATGGACAAGGATGTAAGTGTTGATGGATCAATGTAGGAAGGAGAATATAGAGCCACATTGTTATTAGGAACTTGGAGTAACCTATGATACCTTTCTTCCATGTTTTTGTAGTAATAGAAGGGCTTGGGGTCACCATAAATGGTAATCTTGGTATTGTTATAGGGAAACTCGATGTACTAATGGTAGGTATATGGGATGGATTGCATGGAATGTATCCATGTGCAACCTAGAGGATATTATAGGGAAAATAAGGGTCCAATACTTGAAATGTTGTTTCAACTATTGTAGGGCCAACTTGTATAGGAAACCTTATTGTTCCCTTTGAATCCCTTTCATTATCATCATTGGCTCTAATGGTTATTTTCTTTTTTCTTTTAGTTACTCCTTCAAATTATCCCAAATGTCTAATCAATTGAAGAGTATAGATATTCAAGCCCACACCCCCATCTATAAAGACTTTTTATCTTTTGTTTATGGACATAGGCCTTGAGATGTAAAGAATGATTATGATATGTTTGAGCGGGAAGGTATTTTTCCATGAATAGAAGGAAATGAGTGGATGTGATGTGCCCTACAATGGCTTGGAATGATTTCATAACTATATCAGTAGGTACAATCAATTGTAGGAGAGCCTTGTCTAATACTTCCTTATGTGCAAGGGAGATTCTTAAAAGTTCTAAGATGGAGTTTTGTGCTAGGATTTTTTTGAGATGATCAATTAAGTTGCAATATATTATATTTTTTGATTGGACCTTTTGATTGTGGAGGAGATCCTTGAATAGTGACTCTCCCTCTTTATGTGGTAACTCCACACTCAAGATTATCCATGTATAGTAACGATAAACATGTGGTTATTTGTATACTACATATGACCTATAATATTATAATAGGAATGGTTGACCTAGTTATATACGTTTGAATTTACAATGTCATTTACTTCACCATGGTTAGGCATTGGATTCTTGTATATACCTAGATCATTGTTTCTAGAAGTCCCTAGGTATTGGTCAATGCTCACCTCTCCTTGATCGATGAGGTCTTGAATGATATTTTTAAGCCTCATATAATTGGATGTTTTATGTCCTTTAGTCTGATGATATTCATAATAGTCATTGTCATTATACCATGCAAATTTACTATGGTTCTTCGTATAGTCTAAACTCTAGAAGTTTGATTAGGTTTGATTGGACTAGTTTGTTTAAGATAGTTTCAATGGGTTCCACTAAAGGAGTGTATTTGCATCTAGTTGTGTTGTTGGGTCTTGGTGGTTGTCCCTGTGGAGGATTAGCATTTTGGACATTTTGTTGTTTTCGTAAAGGGGTTGTGTGTTTTACACAACATTTGTGTCCATAATGTTGTTATTGGTCACATTTTTATTTTTAGCCCATAGGCATGGTTTATCATTAGATATTTGATGTATAATATTTTTTTTCCTTATAGATATTTACTAACCCTTTAGCTATAAGAGCCCTTTCGATTGTGATACCTTTTGTGATTAGTTCTTCAAATGTAGTGGCACATTGGATGTGCAAGTGAAAACCAATTTTTGTGTTTAGATTTTGAACAAAAATGTCCACTTGTTGTTTCTTAGTAATAGGCCATTTACATTTTCTTGCTTTGTGTCTCCATCTTTGTAGAAAGGAAGAAAATGTTTCTCCTTAACTTTGTTTAACAATATATAAGTCATTTAAAGTGACTTCATGTTCAATGTTATAGGAGAAATGAGCAAAAAATGTGTTTACAATTTTTTGGAATGTTTTAATGCCTGAGGGTAAGTGTGAGAACCATTCGATTTCATGTCCACCTAAACTTCATGGAAAGAGGCACATGAGATAGGTATCATTGTAGGATACCTATAGACAGGCTACATAAAATTTCATATGTGCTCTTGTGGATCACTGTGCCCCTTGCATTTGTCAAACTTCAATATCTCAAAATTAGAAGGGAACAGTGTCATTGTTATGCTCCTATCAAATGGGCAAGGATATAGATCTTGAAGGGAATGCAATTTCTTTGTGGTTACCATTTTTATATCATTGATTTTATGTGATAAGCTATGTATTTGTGATGCTAGATCATGAGGGGGATTTTTTGGTATTGGGTTGTATGTGTTGTATTCAGGTATGGTAGATAAATTGTATACTAGGTTTTGATCAAAGGGATGCTAGATGGCATATCATATGTGTTGTATGCAATTTGTTGAGGTTGCAGGTTTGTTTGATATTGAGTATTATTTTGGTGGTGGGATTGTATCATATGGGTCATATTGATATTGTGGCATGTTATGTTGTTGGGGATATTATAGTTGATAATGGATGTATTGTTGATGTTGCAAGTATTTTTGTGATGTTTGAGGTTGTATTTTTTTATGTGGATTATTTTTGAGGTGTTGGTTGGTGTTTTTGAGGTATAGGTTTATGTTGTTGAAGTATAAGTTGATGTTGGGGTGTTAGCTATTGTGGATTTTGTGAGTGTCGTGAAATGTTTGGGACACTTGGATGCATGTTATTTGAAGGGGTAGGTGTTTTGAAGGAATTAGTTCCATAGTTGATTGTGTTGGAATTTTGGGGATTTGGAATGCTTCAACTAGGTTGATTTGATGTGTATGTTGCAGATGGCAAGATGTTTGTGTTTTGAAGATATATGTTTGTTCAATTTCCTATGCCCTAGTTGCAAAATAATGAATTTATGTATTGACTTGAAAATGGTAATGAATCCATATCAAATGGAGGTATGGTAGGTTGATTTGACACATTTTTTATAGGAGGTATTGGTATTTGTTGTATGATATGATGCACCAAAGGATTAGTTTCATATGTAAGAGTAGTAGATGTTACAACATGTGTAAGGGCTTATTCCATAAGTGTGTTAACATCAAAATCGGTGTGTATTTTGGAACCTCCTTGTGTAAGTTTGAGTAAGTATTGATTAGGATCAACATGTAACACAACATCAAGTTCTCTAGCAAATGAGGGATCTTGTGTCATCTCTATGACTTGTTTGAGAGTATAACATATAAACCCTTTGTGTTCATTAGTAATGTCTTCTATTATGACTTTTTGTTCTTGTTGTTGTCTTTGTTGGGGAGTACTATACTCTCTAGGATTGAAATCAACACCAAGAATCTCATGGTTGTTTTGGTAGTACTTGTGGGAGTGGGTCCACTAGAACTACTAGGATTGGACTCCATGTTTTTCTTGTGTTGTGACCTCATTATAGGCATAAAAGTTGTAATGATCCTATGAGATATGGGATGTGAAATTGGATGAGGATGATTTTGGTGGATGTTTTCTTTGTTTCAAGTTGTGCTTGGAAAGGGACACCTAGGTAGGATTGAACCAATGCTTTGATGATGACTGGATGGGTGGAAGATATGAAACCTCCAATAGATAAATTTTTGAATAGATCTTGATTTTGACGGGTGTTTGATGACAATACTTTCTTGTCCTAGACTGATGAGTATAAGAAAAGGTAAAGGATAATGAGGTTACAAACTTAGAAGTATATGATGACTACCAAAAAATCTAACAATTTGATGCTAATTTAACTAGGTACTTGAAAAGGATTGCTTCAAAAGAAAGAAGCTAAATTAGAGGATAATATATGAGATCTAAATCAATGACTTAAGTCAAATGTTTGGTTTTTTTAAATGGAATGTTTGTTGTTAGTTGATGGTATTGATGTTTGATATAAAGAACACTAAGATGTGATTACAAAGTTTCAATGTGAGCGAATGAGATGTGATGAAGATAAAATGTTTGTGTAGTGTAGGAAAAAGTATCCCTTTTTCACACTTAATTTGGGAATAATTAATAATAAAATGAGTCTAATGTTGGCTTAATTTAGTGTTGTAATATGTTTTTCATATTCACATTAAGTTTAGGGCCCTTTTTAATAAAACAGACTTAATTGTGCCTTGTTTTTGATGTTGTAAGGTGTACCTTTACACTTTCACATTAATCTAGGGCTTTATTAATTATTTGAGGTTAATTTTCCTTAATTGGCCCCTTTAACTCAAATCCAAGCCTAATTAAATACAAATTCTAAGGGATAACACCCAACATTCATAAATTCCATTACATAAAACTTAACTTTGGAAGATGTGTGTCCTAGGTAAGTGACCTAGGACCCATTCAACATAGGGCGAATGGATCCTCACTTAGTTCTAGGACCCTATTTTTACATATCATTTCACCTTGTCCAATGTGTGTCCTAGGTAAGTGGCCTAGGAACTGTTTTCCCTATGGTGAATGGGTCCTTACTTAGACCTAGGACCCCTCTTTTGAATATGTTTTTGATGGTATTTTAATGATTTGAAATCTATAATTCAATATCGGCTTGTGATATTTGAATTTTGGGAATTAATGTTAAGATTCATATAAATACAAGGTTATTTCACTATGTTTCACCTAGATTTTTTATGCACGTTGTTGGCCCATAGTTGCCGTTGCACCAAAAGATTGACTTGTTAATGCTCGATACAACTACTAGAGTTAACGGATCCATGAGAGGCAGTTAGTCCATGTCACGAATCTCGAGGGGAGTGTTGACCATCTACCAAAAAACTCCCCCTCAGCGTTACCCGAGGGGATTCAAACCCAAAACCTTTGGCTTTGATACTAATTGTTGTCCCATAGTTGTCGTTGGACCAAAAGATCGACCTGTTAATGCTCGATACAACTTCCAAAGTTAATGGATTCACGGGAGGTGGTTAGTCCATGTCACGAATACCGAGGGTAGTGCTGACCATTTGCCAACACAAGCATCCTAATAGAAAACTTATGATCAAAAGAGCATTCAAGAGAAATTTCTAAGGAATTCAAGGGTAGATTTGAAGAAGATTATTGCAACAATCAAGATTACAATTGTCATGTCAAATATTTATTGCATCATGCATGTTGTTTGAGCTAATATGGTGATGTAGTGTTCAAGATAAATCAAACATATCAAAGGAATTATTTCTAATTAAGTTTCATGATCATGATCTACATTCATTGAGGCCACTTCATGCTAGTTTATAAATTTTTATCCAAGGTTTCAATTAAGGTTTGATGAGTTGTTACATATTTTTGTTCATTCATCATTTCTTGATGATTTTATTCATTTCAAGGTTTAATTACAAAAATGGGGTTTGACCAAGGCAAACCCCTATTCCCTAACAAAACAACATTTTTCTCTCTTTGATGTGTGATTGTAGGTTTTAGGTTGAAGATCAATTGAAGAGAAAAAATGAAGAAAGTTGTGAAGTTGTCAAAGTTGGAAGAATTTTTTTCAAATCACAGAAATTGAGCTACAAGATTTATTTCCAGCCTTCCGACAGTGTCTGATTGGAATTTGGGAGTGCATACATAGAAGAAAAAAACTCAAAAAGTGATGTTCAGGAGCCCTAGTCAGGACCCATTCTCCATAGGGTGAATGAGTCCTTAGTGAGCCTTGAAAAAGCATCTTTGGTGAAAGGTACACAACATTTTACCCTTTCTGGATTTACCTTTTGACTACTAGTTGGGCTAGATTTGGTTACTATTTCTCATTTGCACATTATAGCACACATTTTGAATGAAATTAAAGTAAAATAGGTGAATCACATGTTTCATTTTGACAAACCTCTTTCCCCCTTTTTCATTATGGTGAACCCAACCTTTTGAACATTACATTTTCTGATTTTGGAATTCCTTTTTCATCCTAGATTTAGATCTTGCATTCATTTACATCTCTTGGCATTGAATTAGGTCTCATTTAGGGTATCTAGTTTTCATTCAACTTTGCATCTCATTAAAGGTTTTAGGATTGCATATTTTGCATTATTCAAATCTAAAAAATACAAAAAAATCAGTCATCTTGCACATCATATACATCATAAATTAACTTGCATTTGAAAATTGACACAAAAATTCCATGTCAAACTAGTTTTTCTAGGTTGTCATTTTGTCATAATTTGCGCTTACATTCCCAATAAAACATAAAAATAATGGATGAAGGCGTAGAAAAGTTACAAGAATTTGTGCTTTCCAAAAACATGGACATTAGTATTGTTTCTACTTTATACAATCTAAGGAAAATGGTTAAAATTGAAAAAGGGATACAAATTTTCTGTAGCCTTGGTTGCTTCCTTCATGAGAACTTAAAAAACAAAAGAATGATAAAATACATGCCTCGGTCAACTTTATTGAAGCTAAACCTCATAAGGACTCAACCAAAATGCCCCTTGATATTGTTTTCTCACAAAGATACACAATCAAACATGCACCCGATGGTCCTCTTTACATAGTTGGAAGAATCAATGACAAGCCTACCAATGGGATATTAATTGATCCCATATGTGCAGAGAATGTGATCATTAAAGAATTCCTATTTTTGCATGAATTTTATCAAGACACATATGACAAACTGAAAGCATGGATCAAAATGCATAATGGTTTTTCTTGTCCTACAATGGGCTCGATAAACGTCCCTCTAAAAGTTGGACCGAAAACATTAAATGTCTCATTCACCATCATCTCATCATCGGACCAATTCTATGTGAAGTTAGGCTATCCATGGCTTCACTCCATGAATTCTATCCTGTCGGTTGTGCATAAATGTTTAAAGTTTCCCTTTGGCAATGAAATATTTACAGTGCACCATAGTGGCTTTAATCATGTGTCTTGTCATGGAAAATTTTCATTGGATTTCTTTTCGCCCAAGCCTATTGAACATATTAGACATCATGAGGACTAATTTTTCAAAGCATATCAAAATTTTAAGGAAAAGCACATAGCAGAATTATACCTTAAAAACATGCCTCAACCTATGATTGAGCCACCTATCCTTGATGAACCAATGATTGAACAAAAAGCCCTTCCAAAAACTGAAAAGCAACCTACCATTTCATATAAGAGACCACGTGATAACCAAAAAAATCTTGTTGTTCCTCCTAAAATCAAACAAGTGTACAAAGCCAAAGAGAAAGTGGTTGAACAACCTCTCGTGGTTCCTTCCATTCCTCCCCTAAGGGAAGAAAATAAACCTATTTGGTTGACAAACCCACTCCTACACAATCAAAAATTGACAATTGATTGAGAAGAAACCAAAATTATAGAGAGCGTAGGCATAAATGTCATTCTATTGCTCATATGTTACAAACTAAAGAAGAAAATAGCAACATAGACAATCAAAATCCAAACTTGACTAAAGAAATGTATGATTACTTTATACCTTCGTCACAACGTAAAGAAGAACCTTCTAGATACATTATCATTTGACCTCCTATTGTGATTAATTTAGATGATGACATTAATATTGCAAAGATTGATGAACAAGTGCATAACGAGTTGAATTCATTGTTCTCCTCTTCTATGAGCTTAAATGATAATTTTCCTAAAAAGAGAATTGAATTTGGTGCGTGTCCTAGTTCGACACTTGAGATTGTTCCTTTGGCTAGTTTTCTACCTTCCACATATACTGAATGAGATTAGGATGCAGGTGACCTGCTATAGGTTGACTCGCATGTGCCTTACTAGTATTTTTTCTTTGTTTTCTTTTTCATGTTTCTCTATGTGATTGCATGTGTGTAATGTGATCCCCCATGTTGTTTCACTTGATGCATCTCTCTCTCTCTCTCTTTTTGCATTCCTCTATTTGTACATGCATTCTTCTCTATGTCATAAACAATTTATCTTTTTGCTTTTATTTTGTTTTCCTTTTGTGGATGACGCAAGGTGTCAAGACATTTAGGTTTCTTCTATGTTGACCTAAAAGGATTTTTCTCTTTTTTCACTCTCTTTGTGTCATTCTTCCAGTTCTATGAGTATTTGGGGAATGATGGAATTTCCAAGCTCTATAACAACATTTTAGAAAAGATATATTGACCTCAAATCCATAGATCACTTATGTATTTCTTTGGGCAACCCCTCTTTCCTTTTCATGACGTAGCCTTATTTCAAAAACATATGACTTGGCATAGGGATTTTTGAGGAAGCTCTCATGTCTTAGGAGTAAACATTGGCTACTTTAAAGAAATTTATCACAACAATGGTGTTAGCAACCACTTTAAAGTGGGGGCATGCATTGATAATATATTTTGACATTTTTCATGTTTCATGGTGCGATTTTATTTTTTCTTGTGGTGTGTCCTTTTCTTGGTGGTGTCATTGGGTTTGATGTCCTCCAAGAGTGTGATATTTCTTAGCATACAACTTTCCTCTTATTTTCTCAATGTGATGCACTAAATTCCATAAGTTGCAAATATTTTACTCTTGACTTGCCCTCTCTTGGACACATTAGGCACAATGTTCCATAAGAAGAATACCTTACACGAACTAAGAAAAATCCCATTGAACAAAAATTTTTACTAACATTATTGTTCATAAGTGTTTTGCATAACATAGCTTTCTAACTTTGTGAGGCTCAAATCCTAAATTCAAGGCCCCCTAGCATAAAACACCTTGCTTGCTTGTGGAGCCTTGCTTAGCATTATGACACCTTATTGAAGTTATTAGAGGGATAGCTTTGTTATTTTCAGTACAATGAGAGCCAACACAGAGGCATGACTTTCTCATTGTACGATGAGAAGCTGACATAGAGTCATGAATTTCACACTAAGCCACCTTATTGGAAGACTCGCCTAGTGGACAAACTAAAGTTTTTCTACCTCAGAGTGAGTGCAAACCAATAGCTTAGATTTGTTCCACATCGAGTTGGACAATCTAGGCTTGTTTTCTTTCTTGATCTTTGATGTTGTATGATTGTGTATCTTTGTTATTGTTGCATAGATAAGTGTCTTGAATGTCTACTTTAGTGTGAGTTTGACATGGGGTCATCCTCTCACTAAAGTGGGGGAAAAATGTAGTGTAGGAAAAAGTATTGCTTTTTCACACTTAATTTGGGAATAATTAATAATAAAAGAGCCTAATGTTGCCTTAATTTAGTGTTGTAATATGTTTATCATATTCACATTAAGTTTATGTTCCTTTTTAATAAAATGGACTTAATTGTGCCTTGTTTTTGTGTTGTAAGGTGTACCTTTACACTTTCACATTAATGTAGGGCTTTATTAATTATTTGAGATTAATTTTCCTTATTTGGCCCCTTTAATTCAAATCCAAGCCTAATTAAATGTAAATTATGAGGGATAAAGCCCGACATTCATAAATGTCATTACACAACACTTAACTTTGGAAGATGTGTGTCCTAGGTAAGTGACCCAGGACCCATTCACCATAGGGAGAATGGGTCCTCACTTAGTTCTAGGACCCTATTTTTACATAACATTTCACCTTGTCCAATGTGTGTCCTAGGTAAGTGGCCTAAGAATCATTGGCCCTATAGAGAATGGGTCCTCACTTAGACCTAGGACCCCTCTTTTGAATGTGTTTTTGGTGGTATTTTAAAGATTTAAAATCTATAATTCAATGTTATCTTGTGATATTTGAATTTCAGGAATTAAAGTTAAGATTCATATAAATACAAGGTTATCTCACTATGTTTCACCTAGAGTTTTTATGCAAGCATCCTAATAGAAAACTTATGATCAAGAGAGCATTGAAGAGCAATTTATAAGGCATTCAAGGGCAGATTTGAAGAAGATTATATCAACAATCAAGATTCTATTTGTCATGCTAAAGATTTATTGCATCATGCATGTTGTTTGAGCTAATATGGTGATGTATCACGTTCAAGATCAATCAAGCATATCAAAGGCATTGTTTCTAATCAAGTTTCATGATCAAGATCTACATTCATTGAGGCCACTTCATGCTAGTTTACAGATTTGTTATACAAGGTTTCAATTAAAGTTTGGTGAGTTGTTACATATTGTTGTTCATTCATCATTCCTTCATGCTTTTATTCATTTCAAGGTTTAATTACCAAAACGAGGTTTAACCAAGGAAAACCCCTATTCCCTAACAAAACAAAAAATTTCTCTCTTTGATGTATGATTGCGGGTTTTAGGTTGAAGATAAATTGAAGATAAAAATTGAAGAAAGTTGCAAGAAAAGTTGTCAAATCATGAAAACTAAGCTACATGATTTATTTTCGGCCTTCTAATAGTGTCAAATTGGAATATGGGAGTGTAGACACAGAAGAAGAAAACCCAAAAACTGATTTTCAGGAGCCCTAGCCAGGACCCATTTGCCATAGGGTGAATGAGTCCTTAGTGAGCCTTGAAAAAGCATCTTTGGTGAAATGTACACAATATTTTACCCTTTCCATATTTACCGTTTGACTATTAGTTGGGTTACATTTGGTTACTATTTCTCATTTGCACATTATAGCACACATTTTTGAATGAAATTAGAGTAAAATAGGTGAATCATATGTTTCATTTTGATAAACCTATTTTCTCCCTTTTTAGTTTAGCAATGTTATTTTGGGATGTTGGATATGACTACAAGCTTTCTGGTATAGGCCTCTAGTCCTATGATGACTGATGATGGAATTTTGGAATATAATATTTTAGGAATTCTAGAAAATTTTGATTGACAATCAAACACATTGCTTGTAAAAGTGTCGATCTAACTAGATAAAAGTGGTGCACTAACCATAACAAAAGTGACTAATGTTTTTAAAAGTGGTGTGATTTGTTAAAAGTGTAACTATATTATAGTCTGAAGTGTCACTATGTGGATTTTTTTTTATAGAAAGCAATTTTGGACAAAAGCATCGAGTTTCATAGAATCACCAATATGCATAATCAAAAGCGTTGATATACAAAAAAAAGTGGCATAAAACTATAGAATCACTATTGTGACATAGTCAAAATCATCAGTATGACATAGAGACAAGATTTTTTTCCAGTTAACCTAAATTTTTCTGAGGTTTTAAATTGTTTTGATTGTTTGAAGACTAATTTTAGTTTGTTTGATCTAGAAAGTGATAAAATACAATAGAGACTAATATAAAGAACTAAATCCAAGTATTTTTTTTGGATAGAGTTGTGTGTCTTCAACAAGAACATGCTATTTGGTGTGACAAGTATTTAACAATGAATACATGCCAAAAAGCACAATCTAGCTAGTAGCAAAATATGTATGTCAACTTAAGATAATCCCATCTATTGGAGAAAATACTCCACAATGAATGGGTAACTAGAGTATACGAAGGTCATGTCCCACCTTCACACCTCTCACCTTAAAAAGGACAAGATCCAAATCAAACAATGTCGGTCACCTCAACAAGGGTAATAAAGGATGATTTACTTCACACATGATACTATACGTTGCATTATCCCAAGCTAATGGTTGATGGCCTTAAAGGCTATTGAATAACAAGGTTCTTAGTGGGGGATCAATGAATAGTGAGTGTGTCTATGGATGCCTAAGTCAAAGGGGTCTCCCCTCTCCTCCTAACCAATACAAGTTTTGATAGATCAAGAGTTTTGAGGCTTGGCTTAAAGGATGATAACCACACCTTTGGGTATAACTTCCCCCCCCCCTTTAAGTACCTTTCCAAAAAATGTGGTTGAGGTCGACCTTGAGGTGATGAAATCCCCAAGTAGGCCTCATACTTCAATTAAATGGTAATGATGTTGTTTCTAATTCCAAAGATCATTCTTAAGGATTTTAAGGGAAGATCATACATAGACAATCACACCTTAGGTGTACAAAAAAATTGCAAAGTAATGGTGTTTTTTATCTCCAAGATCTCGTGTAGTGCAAGGAAAGAGCTTACACACCACTAGCATACCATACAAAAAAATAAGTTCTTTTTAATGCACCAAATTTAAATATGAAAGTTGTCTTATTAAATTTTAAGCACCAAATTCAAATATGAAAGTTGTAGGTTTAATTTTAATGCACCAAATCAAAATGTGAAAGTTTTCTTATTCAGTTTTAAGCACCAAATAAAAATGTGATAGTTTTCTTTCTCAATTTTAAGCACCAAATCAAAACATGATAGTTTTCTTGTTCAATTTTAAGTAGCAAATTGAAATGTGAGAAAAAAAGAAAACCCTACAAGAAAACTTGTTACCAGTTTCTTGATTTGATCTTCTCCTAATGTTTCCACAAGTTGTATAAATGAATTAGTAGAAAAAGATCAAAGAAAAATGTACATGTTAGGGTTAGGTAAATCTATTTAAGTACAGAAACATAAGTGTCACTCTAACTAAAACAAAAGTGTCGATTTACCTCAAACGCATCGTGTTACCTCAAACATATCATTGTAATCTATCAAAAGTGTCGAGTCATAACATAAGTGGCAAGTTACAATGGAATCATCATTGTAACCTAGAAAAGTGTTGAATAATAACAAAAGTGTCATGATTGCTTGGTAGAAGCATCAAAATGTGACAAATGTGTCGTTCTGTTGTAAAAGTGTCTATGTAACCTATAAGTCAACAAAAACTCAAAAAGATGTCAATTTAGGGATGTGGGTCTCACCAAGCATTCCAAAATGTCATAGGGGAATAATGGGTAATAATTAGAAAGTACAATTAAAGTCATTAGAGTAAACAAACCCTAAAAAACCATAAAAAGGATCATTAAAACCCATACTCAATGAAATTAGAATACAAATGCTTCAAAGAATTAAACCAAAGCCATGAAAATCAACTCAAAAGCAATTAAATCAATTGAAACATGAAAACCTATAATCCCATTGTTGGATTATGCTCCATTGATATGTAGATTGCTCTATTGTGCATAACACTAACAAGAAAATAAGTGATAGATTTGAGAGAATAGACTTGCTTAGATATGTGATCGATCTTTTTGATGAAGAAAATGACTGAATTTATAGACCTAGGAGATGTGGATGAGGATTATAACTTGAGTTAACTAGAAAATCAATGGAGTCAACTTAACTAAAATTAGATAATTTCTAATTCAAGTCATGAGAGGATATATTGAATTTTATAATTAAAATGATAGATAAATGTGCACATGAAGTTTTCAATTTCATTCTTAGTTAATTAATGAAGACCGAAGAGGTTTCTAAAATGGAGAAGAGTTAAATGATGATGGAAGGAAGAGTTGATTGAAGATAAAAGAGGAGTTAAGATGAGTGAAATTGGAAATTATTTGAAATTGAAAATTAGATCACATTTAATTAAATAATAAAATATCATTTAATTAAATAGATAAATATAAATTATTAAATTAATAAATGATTTTGATGTGATAAATGGATAATGGGATTTAATGGGAAATAATAATTATTTAATAAATAATAATATGTGATGTGATAAAAGGTTATTAATTAATTAGGTATAAATGGTAAATGAAAATTATTAAATGATTATTATTTAATTTGGTGATAAATGTTAAATGGATGCAACCAATGATGACATAATGAAAATTAGGGTTAGGTGGACTAATTTAGGTTTCTGCAAATGGTTGTAGTCCCTCTTAATGTTAAAAATAATAGTATAATAGATTAAAAATTGGTAATAAAGGAAAACAAGATTTCCTCTCTTGCAGCACGTAGAATATGAATAAATCTATTCAAATATTTTATTTTAATATTGACACAGATAAAAGAGGAAGAATAAAATGTTATTACTTATTTTAAGGGGTAAACGCTTTTGACTCGAAGCTATGAACCGACGAGGTCACAAATAGGTGACCTCATCCCCAATTTAAACATTCAACAATTACACCTAGTGGGGTTTGAACCTTGATGGTAAGAACAACACCACAACAACTTAACCATCATACTATGCCACTATTGGAAAAAGAGGAAGGATAAAATAATTTTAATTGAATA
Source organism: Sequoia sempervirens (assembly GCA_007258455.2). Taxonomy (NCBI): domain Eukaryota; kingdom Viridiplantae; phylum Streptophyta; class Pinopsida; order Cupressales; family Cupressaceae; genus Sequoia; species Sequoia sempervirens. Next base: position 283,519,283 of record VDFB02058242.1, on the reverse strand, counting down.
AATCTTTGTTTTATTTACAACTAGTTTTTAGTAAAGAAATTTACATGAAAAAACTAAAAAAAAAATTATTATTATTGGTGGCTAATTTTGGTGCTTCATTTCTATAATTCCAATAAGAATAATAACACAATTGAAAGGGATAAGTATTATTTATTATCAGTTAAATGTAAATAAAACTATTATGTATTTTTGAAACCTCTATAATTTCTTATTGTACGAAAATAAAAAGGGAGTAATATGATAGTTGATCCTTTATATAAGTAGAAATGATTTTTTTTTTGTGAATAATCATGGTTTCCCTCTCCATTGTTTCCTCATTTACATTTTAAGATATAAACCAAAATTTTGTATTCATTTTATATCACTACTTAAAATGTTGGTGCATACTTTAAATTTTTTGACTTCTAGTTATCCATATCTAGCCAAATGAATGTTTCCCAAATAACATATATATTTAGTTTTGCTACCTTAAATCTATTGGATAAATATAAAAAATTAAAGTAAAATAATACATAGTAATAAATATATGTATATATAAAAATCAATAAAATAAAATAAGATCAAAATTTGATAAACAATAAAAATAATTTTTTTTGGGGTATCGATCAATGGACAAGGTTGAACCTTGTTGCTCAACCAACCCCATGGGAGAGGGGAAAGTCCAATGGATTCATGGAATAATAGCGTCACAGACTCCATGGGGAGGCATGTGGCTCACAACCATGACACAGTATTGTCGCAACCTCCACGAGGATGACTCACGACCCCTAAGGGGCTTAAATCCCTCTCCCCATTCCATATTGTTAGCAATTGTTTTAGTAAATTTTAAAATATAACATTAAATAAAGGAAAGATTCATCTTCAATAGAGTCAACACCTAGTAATACAAATCCAAGCTTTCATGGTATGGTTTTCAATTTCACATGATTATTGGGCAAGGGCATTGTTCACCCCCTGCATATAATGTATCATTTAAGTAATCTACCATTAAGACAATTTTAGCTTCTTCTAAGTTTAAACATCCAAGTAATGTACCATCAAGACTCTTTTGGTATAACGAGTCACCAAGAATGGTGAACAAGATGAACAACATATAAATGTTTTCTTTTCATTAGTAGTTAGGTTGGGTGGAATGGTATTATTTTGAAGGTAGGTGTAAATATCATGGTACCATGGGGAATCAAGACCAACAATTTTACACACAAATTTCTACTATAGGAAAATGAAAGAAGGATCCATAAGTTTTTCTACTATAAATTCACATCTTTGATTGTTTTGAGGTATATTTTAAAGAGATCCAATAGTTTTCATAACATCTCCAACTTTATTGTTTATCCTTGGTATTAGTTCAAAGAATATAGTGGAAATATATTGCTTGAACTATCAACCATTCACTTATATGGTATCAACTTATCATCCTTTGTCTAATATTAATCACTAACTTGCTTGATAACTAGATGTAAATTACTGTACACTTGTAACTCTTTGATGTGACATTAGACTTCCATTCTAATTCCTATAATAAGTGCTTCATATTCAGTGATATTGTTAATATATGGAAATGCTAACTGATATGATTTTGTAATACAATCACCTTGAAGAGTGACAAATATGAATCCTTCTCCTGAACCATGATGTCTGTGGGACCCATCAAAGTGCAATTTCTATTAATTTGTTATGGTAATAATGAAAATGGTTTCATTTGGAAAGTCTAATATGAGAGGATTATTATCATATAAAGGTGATTCTAATAGCCAATCAACAATATCTTTTCCCTTAATTTCCTTTTGTTCTACATATTCTATGTCGAACTCACTTAATATCATAACCCATTTAGCCATGTAATAAGTTAGTGCTGATTTTGATAGTAGATACTTCAATGGATCAACTTTTGAGATAAACTTAGTTGATGATTAAGCATATAGTTTCTGAGCTTCTATGATGCGAAGACAATGGCTATACATGCTTGCTCAATAATTTTAATTTCTCATCATCATCCCTTATCAATCCCTTCATCAATATGAATTAAATACTTTTAATTATTTAATTAAGCTAACACATTTTCCTCTATAATTAAATAATTTGTAGTTATTTAATTATTTCATCACTTTCCCTCATCAAAATTAATTAAATATTTTTTGAATATTTAATTAATTCATTTTAAATTATGTAATTATTTCTATTTTTTTTACATCCACATTAATTAAATAATTTTTAATTATTTAATTAAATCATACATCCATCTCATCCAACATAATTAAATAAATTTTAATTATTTAATTAGCTAATATTTCATCTAAATTTAAATAAATTATTTAATTCAACTTTCTCCTCTAAAATAAATAACCACCTAGTTCATTGCATACTCCAATCTTATAACTCTATTCTGGTATATTTTTAAAGTATCATACATGTTATTCCACTTTTTCTTGTAGTTAGGGCAATCAACAAGATCTTCCTAGATTTTCTCCACTTGCAAATCCTCAATATTTGTGTAATAAGTCTACAAAGAGTCATCTTTAGAAGCAACAATAATATATTTTTCACTTCTCTCTTTGTCCTCACGAGAAACACTATTAGTATTATTAGAATTATCAATATCATCCTTGCCACAATTAAGATTTTCCTTCATAACAACATCAAGAGACATCATATTAGAGGGAAAAGAAATAGGGAATCATCCACTTCATTATACAAAAAGTGAGAAACATAATCAATATATTTCTTAGTGATCATCTCTTTAGTGGAATTTTTTACACTAGCAGACATATTAGCAATCTCACTAACCTTCTTTCTTCATAATTTTGTTTTTTTTTGGTTTACTTCTAATAGAAATTTTTTATGCAGTGGACATTACTTAGTTTTACCTAAAGAATAAATATGATACATACATAAGATATTGTATATGGTATTCTACTCACACCTATTATCTTATTTTATCTTCCATCCCCAACATAGTAAGGTTTCAACATATTACCATTTACATAACTCTTAATGATTTACCAAATTATAATTTAAAATTTTACAACTTGTGACTTTTGTTCATGGTCCATGTGATATGGCCCTAACCATTTTTTCCACTTACCTAGATTTTAAATAGTCATACATCAATGCCACTTCACCTAGTTTCTCTAATGGAATATTCCTTATTCAACCTTATAGGTATTTCTAATCATAAATTTGAAATCATATTGTATTGGTAGAATTTTGTGTAAGCCATATACTAGCTAGAATGAGATTTTTTTTTTACTATTTTATATTTTATACATCATACCAATAGTAGTAGGGATATTTTGGTCACAATAATTTGTATTGAATTGTATAACTTGATTATTACATTACCCAAAATTTGATTAAATATCTCACTTTCCCTATTTTCTTATGGGTGGTAAAGTGTAATTTACTATAGCTAATCATAATATTGTTTAAAAGTAATTTATTGTATCTATACTTGTTTTTCCCTACCTATATTCCTAAAGGTTGAGGTTGGGTCTATATAACTATAATGGGGTGGGGCTCCTACCTATATCTTTGGGCTTTATCAAACCCTACATACATCTTTGATGATGAGATCTTTCCTTCAATTACTTGTTATACTTACTAGACACCCAAATCTTGTGATAATGTTCTCATATATGAAATTTATGCTAGTCCTTGATGTGTAAGTTATTGTAGGATATTCCTCTACCCACCAATTTTATTATTCAATTTCAATTATGATAAGTCAAGCATGGGTCTTACATGTAGGTGAATTGATGGGACCTACAAATCAAGAAACCATTTCTCAAATAGAATCAATACTAATATGGATCAAAAATAAATCTCATCTCATGTAGTTGGTTTCTCAATCCTTTGATAGACATAACATTTTCTAATATATACATTATCATATTTAAATAGAGATAACCACCATTAACCTACCAACACTACCTTTATGTATGTACCATCACTATCTAGTTGTATTTTTTATATACCTTTGTGTGGTTCTTATAAGACATCATTTATCTTGTGTTTAAAAAAAATAAAAATAATTATCTCATCCTTATGAATAATATATCATTTCCACCAACTTAGGGGATATGGGAGTTCTTATGTTGTCAATCTCCTCCATTCTTAATTTGAAATCTCTTCCAAATATTCACTAGTAGCCAAATATTCAACAATATGACTTAGTTTTAATGACACTTTATTCACAAATATAGGTGTACATAGGAAATTTATCTTCAATTAGTTATCCTCCTTCTATACCAATCCTTGATAGGTAATCTAGACCTTCGTTATATTATCCAAGCTAAACCATTACTTTAAAATTGAATTCATGGAATAACATGAGTCATCTATAAATGCAACATTTGATAATTATTCAATTCATTAAATATTTCAAGGGCTCATGATCAATGCATACTATGAATGGGGTGATTAATAGGTAGTACCTAATTTTTTTATAATACAAAAATGATAGTGAGTGTTTCCCTTTCTATTGTGATGTGGTTCCTTTCAATTGTTGTAAGTTTTCTTGTGAATATAATTGTCCATGTTCTTTCTTACCTCTCAATCATGTTAATAGTGCACCAATAACTCAAATGCATCCACATACATATGGATTAGTTGGTTCTAGTCAAGGAAAATAAAGATAGGCACATTTATAATTTTACTCTTCAAAATGCTAAATAATTCTTGATATTTTTGAGTCAATTCAAACTTCTTTTTATTCCTATTTTCTAATAACTCCTCCATTGGACCTATAGTTAAGGCATAATTATTATAAAATTCCCAATGTAGCTAGAATATATAAGTAAAAAATGTGTCTTTATTATGCTTCTTATATTGGATCTAGGTCAATAAAGAATGTAACCATTAATGTTGTCATTACTTATTTACAAATAATGTGTCCTTAAAATTCCAAAAATGGTGTAGGAAAGGTGTATTTTTTAAATTTAATATAATTTTGATACTATTGTTGGAATCTGGTTGTCATTGATGTCAATAGAGTGAATATTGGTTGTAATGATGTCAGAAGTATGTTGAAGTTGGTTGCAGTTTGGTTGTCAGTGTTGTAGTATAGTTGTTTGGTTGCTAGAGTCTCTGAGATATGCTCTTAATTTCTCTACCGGTGATGTTATGCCCCTGTATTCTACAAGTTAGATTCATGATGTATCAAGGCATGTGTGATCCAAGGTTCATGATGTTTGGATTACACGAAAGGTGTTTTGCAAGTGATAGTTTGAATATAGTGTTGTTTCTGTGAGGATGCTCACAATGGTGCAATGTTTGGCTCTACATTCCTCTGTGTTTGTAGTTATGGTCATGTGGTTAAGAATTTAAGTTTAGTGTGTTGTGGAGGTGCTACTTCTAAATTTTTATATCATTTTTCCTTCCACAAAGAAATTTGTAAATGATAGAGTGCATGATTGTATTGTCTGATGGACGATTTCAATGTTTATTTTCTTGTATCAGCTTGTTGCTACTTGAAGTTGAAAAAGGATTGTATGAGAAAATTCCTAAAGACATTGTCATGATTTTTGTTACTCCATAATATTTTTTCTATTTTATTTGGAATAGGTTGTGTTTCAGAATGAAGGTATTGCTAGGTTATGATTTTGCCTAGCTGATTAGGGTATATTGAAGGTGTGCACCAAGAATTATTGGTTGCATGGAGTTCAAGGAGTGTTTGGAGATTTTGTATGGGTCATGAAACTCATCTAAGATAAGCATAAGAAATGTTTAATCATTCATGTGTACCGCAAAGTTGTAATGTCCATCATGCTACAAGCTTCATGTTTTCTTGCTTAAGGCCGACCTATTTTAAATATGTGAAGCATGCGGATGTTGTTCATTGAAGGTCGATGATGTGAAGTGTGTTTAGGACCATATTAAGAATGTGTTGGAACTTCAAGGTGTGCTCCTCTTCCTGGTGTTGCATGTAGTTATTTTCAGGTCTTTTCCTCTACACGTTTCATGTTGTTTGATATTTGTTTGACTTTTACATGTAATATTCTTATTGTCTTTGGCTGACATGTAATGAATTCAATATAACATCATATGTATAAATTATAAATCTATTTGATCTAGGTGGAGGTATGATTGTAAGAAGTGGAATGAGGATGTGTAATGCATTAAGATGTGCAACTAAAAGAGAAAGAGCATAATTTATAGATCATGTTTAGATTCATCTTGAAGAAATTTTTGTCACAAGGGAAGTGAAGAGTGTACCTAACTGATTGCTAGTGGTAGTGAGACAAAGGAAAAAATTATTAAAGGTTGAAAGTAGTGAGTTAGTAAGATGTAAAGAAGATATTTGAAGAAGTTGTAGAAGTGATTAAAGAGAAAAATTGAAATCATCAAAAAGAGAAGGGAAAAATGAGGATTACAATCAACAAAAGGGTTGAGTTCCATTGTCAAATCTAGATAGTAGAAATATTGGCATGCTGTAATCTTTTCAAAGTTCTCAATCTGGGGAGTAGTTGCTTCCTTGGGTTAAAGCACTAAAATAAATTTTGCAGGGAGTTGTAGCTTCCTTGGGAGTGGTCCCCTAAAATCTTTACAGGGAGTAGTAGCTTCCTTGGGTTGTAGCCCTAAAAAAAAAGTTGTAATTGTGATTCATTTGTAAGGCTGGATTAGGACAGTAACTCTTAGTAGTTTTTCTCACTCCAGTTTTCCCCTTTGGGGTTTTCCATGTACATATAGTGTTGTGTGGTGTTGTGCATTGTTTCTATCTTTCATGTTCTTGCATGTGTTGCACAAAGTTTATGTTTTCTCAAAAGGGTTTGCGATTTGATTGAATACTGATTCACCCACCTCTCAATATTCTGATGTGTGTTTAACAATTAGTATCAGAGCCTAGTTCCTTAGAATAAGTTTAAAAACTTGAGGAAGATCTAGGATGGCTAAATAAGGGTCTCAAAAGGTGCCTAGATTTGATGTAACAAATTTCACTTTTTGGAGATACCAGATGGAAACTAATCTAACCTCTTTTGGTCTTGGTGTTTGGAAAATTTTCAAAGATGGGTATGTTGCTCTCGCTACTCCTCCAACTGATTTGGTTGAGATAAGAGAATAAGGGAAAGGAAAAGCATGCTATCTTGAGTGGGCTATTAGATTTTGACCTAGTAAAATTAATGCATTGCAAGTCAACAAAGGAAGTATGGGAAAAGCTGACTAGAATCTATGAAGGATATGTCAAAGTAAAGCAAGCCAAGTTGCATATCTACAAAGGAAAGTTTGAGAACTTGAAGATATCAGAGGATGAATATTTTGTTGGATATATGCTCTAGGTAGATGAAATGGTCAATATAATCAGAGGAATTTGTGAAGATCTTGAAGAATATTTGGTGGTAAAAAAGGTACTTAGATCTCTTCCAAAATCTTGTAGTTCTAAATTATCTTCTATTGAGGAAGCTAGAGTTCTGGATAAAATTTCAATGGATCAATTGTATGGTTCCCTTATTGAATTTGAAATGAGAGATTTTGGAAAAGAAGGTCCTAAGAAGGAATCTACATTTAAAGAATGTAAGAAAGAAACATATGAAGAATTTGATCTGGATATTGACACTGATGAGGAAGAAGAAAATTTTGTAAGATAGTTGAAGAGAGGCACCAAAAATTACAAAGGTAAGCTACATTTCAAATGCTTCAAGTGTGGAGAGGTTGGTCATTTCTTCTAAATTTTCTTTGAAAGATTTTGATGAGAGAAGTAAAGAGCCTATAATAAATAAGGTCAAGAAGAGTCTCTACTCCATGGAATATTCTTGCTTTGCAAAAGATGATGACTTTAGTGGCCTAGATAATGAAGATGATGTCTTGTTCTTAGCTACCAAGAAGACTGAAGATAAAGCTAAAGATCCAAGTATGGTGTGTTCTAATTTTCATGTAAAATATGAGGTTAATTCATGGGTGATTGAGAGTGGTTGCTCCAACCATATGACAGGAGACAAGAGCAAGTTTATCAAACTTGTGAAGTGGAATGGTGGCATAGTCAATCTTAGGGATGATACTTCAGTGTAGATTTGTTGAAAAGGTTCTATTAGTATTAATGGAAAGAGAAAAACAAAATATTTCCTTTATGTCAAAGGTATTCGTCATAATCTTCTTAGTGTGAGTCAACTATGTAGAAATGGTTACAATATCATATTCAATAAAAGTGGATGTGAAATCAAAAAAGAAAAGTTTGGTCAATTGGTTGTTGAAGGATCAAGGACAAGTGATATATATTCTAAGAGATGTCAATAGGAGAACCTGTCTTCTAATACAAGGAAGTGAATTTTGGCTATGGTATAGGAGAATGGGACACATCAAATTTGACAATCTTGTGAAGATCAGTTCATTACATGCGATAAGAGATATGCCTAAGATAGTCAAACCTGGAAGTGCAATGTTCAAGGAAGGTCAGTTTGGTAAGAAAACGAGGACAAGTTTCAAGTCTAAATAATATTGTTCTTGTAGACCTTTGGATTTAGTGCACACTAATTTGTGTGGACCTACCAGAACATAAATTTTGAAAGGAGAAAGGTATCTCATGCTTTTTATTGATGATTTCTCTAGGATGACTTGGGTTACATTCTTGAAAGTTAAATTTGATTCTTTTATTAGACTCGAGATTTTTAAATATATGGTTGAGAATGAAATAAATGAAAATATAAAATGTTTGAGGTCTGATAGAGGAGTTGAGTTCACTTCAAATGAGTTCAATAAATTTTGTGAAAAACATGGAATAAAGAGGCATTTATCTACTACTAGAACTCCTTAGTAGAATGTGGTAGTGGAAAGGAAAAATAGGATTATTCAAGAGATGGAAAGGACCATGCTGATGGAAGCAAATCTATATGATTTCTATTGGAGAGAAGCAGTTCATACTGCAGTATATGTTCAAAATAGACGATTGTTAAGATTGGAAAACTCTAAGACTCCGTATGAGCTTTGGTATGGAAGGCCTATTACTGTCAGGTATTTTAGGGTTTTTGAAAGAATATCAAAAGAGATGAAGATGCATTGGTAAATTTTGATTCAAGGGATGATAAAGGTATACTTTTGTAGCAACCTCCATAAATTTAAAATAAGAAATTACACATATTACACATAATCAAGCATATAAAAGTTACTGTGTCCAATTTTCAAGAATAGAGACAAGGAATTATATTACTACAAGAAATTTAGAGTAAAAATGCCAATAACATGGAAAAACATAAAGGAACATATATTCCTTACAATACACCACATGGTCAAGAATAAGATTATACAATGAATCATAACATGGATCTTCCTAATAGGATTCTTGAAACATTTAAATCCTTCAACCAAAAAAAGGGAAAGAAAATTTTTGGAGCATGTTTCCACCCTACCACTAAGTGATTCACTTCCTCAGAATTATTCTTGAAAGAAGAATACCCAACCCAAGTCGAGGAAGACTAGCAATGCGAATTTGACTGGAGTAATGGAATAGTGAAGCATGACACATCTAAAACTAATGACATCATGAATTTAAAACACAAACTAGGAATACTCTAGGATGCATATGCTAGTCATGCAAAGCAACATATAATTTTGTCTTCAATGTTATTTGGTCAACATTTTATCATGATAATGAAGACACGGTCTTAGCTTTTTTCAATGATATTAAGCATAATGAAAGTGTTTCCAACACAATTAAAATGCACATAAGCATATGAAAATATAACTAAATTCATGCTTCAATAATCATAGAAATATATAGATTTCAGTAATATAAGAATATGCAAATATTAGTTAAAGGAGTTTTTTAAGTAGTATCCTCCAAGTGATAACCTATTAAGATAGTCAACAACTCTGTGTTATTTAGAATTTAAGAGAAGTACCTCACTACTAAACCCCAAATTATCATTACCATAACAACTTATTAACTATAGCATGTACCCCAAGTTGAAATTAATTAATTCTAAAGAAAATAACTCGAGAAATTTCTCATTCAATACTAAATACTTCTAATCAAACTATTAATCCTAAGTTAAATAATATAACCTATCAAATAAACAACTATCAAGAAATACCGCACTTGGATTGGATTTCACTTGTTTTGAGTTCTATAATGATTTAAAATTGCTTCATATTAATCTTTGAAGATTAAATAAATAAAATTTGAGTTCAATGCTTAAGTTTGAAATAAAATTAGTGAACCTAAGAAATGCTTGACCTTTTAATTAATTTACTTATTTACTATATCTGACTATCATGACAACTTAATTGTTAGGCATATTAGATACCCAAAATAAATCATAATTCATGTTGAGTTCAATAATACTTTCCATTGTGAGGGTATCAATTCTTAATAATATAGTTGTATTTTCTACCATAATAAGGTATTTAATAGTTAATTGTCCTTTAAATAAATATTCATTTCCATGCAAATAGAAAAACTAGTTGATATCCAATAATGATGAAGATAAATAACATACACTCACATATTTTTTAACATACACACTCACACCATTTTCTATTTGAAGAGGTTAGTATTCTAAGAGCAATAGGCATTGTTATATAGGTATTTTTTATGTATTGATGACTCAAAAGCACAATCATGGTTTTTTATTCCAATGAAAACATTTACTACTTGTAATATCATAAAGAGGCACTATAATAGTAGAGAATATTGACTAAATTTCCTTCTAAATTGAACTATTCTAGTAGGCTTCTAGACCTCATGGATCCTCTTATGAGTAAATCATCTAGTGACCCATTATTGAGTCAACTCTAAATCTGTTGGTTGCTAAGTACATAGGAAAATTTGCAAATTTGGTATCTTTTTCAACTCAATTATCTTCTCTCCAAAATTGTGTTAGACTATACTTTCAATAAGAAAACAAACTTGTGTCGAAATTGGTATATGGAGTCAAAATATTTTAAAAATTTATATATCCTAACAGACTGTGATAGCTAATCAACTAACATGACAACATTTCTAATTTTATTATAAGCTAGCAGATGGATATCGCATCCACCAATTTTCTAGTATAGATGGAAAAAACATCAACCAATTACTACGTTATGGATAACAAGAAAAAAAAAGAATGACATTAATATATTTCATTAACAAGGCATTGGCCTTTTACAACTTGAAGTTGATCTAGACAAAAAGATAAAAAAAAGGATAAGATATGGATACCCAAAACCAAACATCATGTAAAGCATAAGGAGAAGATAACTCGAAGGATACATCACAATGTATACAATAGGTGAGAAGTAAGTGATCTATAAATCTTCCATTACTATGCCACAACAATCTAAAATAGTTTCAATTCCACCTCATATGAGGCCTTCTATAGTCAATAAGTTATGACTAAAATATATAAAAGAAAATATAAATATCAGAAGAGGAAGTATCAGATGAGGGTGAATACACTTCATGGTTATTATTGATATTATTAAGTTGGCATGGATAGAACCAGATGCCTTTTCCAATTCTGAGTTAAAGCTTGCAACCATTTTAGGCAAATTAAGAGAGATCTCAAGATCTATTATTATGGTTCGAACTTGTGCTATAAGCATGAATAGAAGTAAGAAAATATTTAGATATAGTTGAAATGCCATGATGGTAGGATATGTGTTGGAGGACTGCGGAGAAAAAAAACTTTAAAAACTTTCATGCTAATACAATTGGCAGGAGTAAATACCAAATTCCGTAACCTTTCCCAGCATCCACTCTACCCATGCCAAAAGGAGAGCGATAGAAAAGTGCATGCATTTAAAATATGAAAGCAAAGACAAGGCATGCTAAGTTTTTAACATAAGATCCTTGCTAGAATGTTGGATGCAACTATTCTTAAATGGGAAGAGCATTCATTGAAAGGAAGTTGGGTAAGTGGAAGCAACTTCCTACACTAATCTAAGTAGGAGAGAGTTGCCAAAATTTCTTAAACACCTTTAACTATTACAGATTTAGATGCACATACATATCAAAAACAAATAATCAAAGAACTCATAACACAAATATTTTTACGTGGGGAAAACCCTTTCTAGAAAAAAACCCCACACTCCAAAACATAGCTCAATTATATTATTCAGCAAAAAATAAATTGTTACGATATAATTGTAGAGCTATGCTCTTGCAGGAGTCTTCACACTTCTCAATTCTGGAGTAATTCCGATAGCATAACAGTACTTCAACAAAACAACATACAACTCCAAAATACAAGTGCTCAATATATAAGAGCTTACAATGCATAAAATAAGCATTTCTAAAATAATTGTCAAAGGCTGAAAGTGCAACATGGAAAGCACCAAAAACATTGTAGACGCACAACGGTAAGTTTCTGTGATGAAAAAATATCAGTACTGTCTGAATTACACTTGATCCATGAAGAATCAAAACATAATGGAGCCACTAATACTCGAATCTCAACAAGATCATTCAAATGAAATTGAAACTAAACATTTTATCAAAACCTAACATATTAAATTATGAAAGATTTCACAACATCTACTCTAATCCATCTGAAACTTATCCCATTGTGGAATTGGTGTTGTGTTGATGTGGAATGACGACCCTTTCCCAATCCTGTGATCAGTGAGTCTGTTTCAGTCGATTATATGGAAAAGAATTGATGAAACCATTGTGATTGATGTATGAAAACTTAGATTATGCTAAAAATGAATATGATGCAAGCTAAGATACCATGATTTTATGCTAAATGATGAAGATATACAAATTCTAAGCTAATTCTATGCTAAAATATTCAAAACCCTAATTTATAAATAAGCTAAGATGGATGCATGGAAGCCATTAATGGATGCTCTAAGCTAGTATGCAATGAAAATGAACTAAAATAAGCCAACAAGTGAGTAAATTGAGAGTATGGATGCAAGTGAATTTAACAATATAAGTTTTCAATTGAAAGATGGATCCATTTGTCTCCAAATAGTGATCTATTTATAGGAGAGCAAATGAGGAATGAATGGTTGAGATAAAAAAAGCTTAATCAATGGTTCAAGATGAAGGGGATGAGAGGCATGGATCATGGATTCTCATCAATGGATGAGAATGCATGATAAAAGTTAATCAAGGGCCCACACTTGCCTCAAACAAACACTTTTTTGACTTGCTCACACAAGTCAAAGGTAACTTGCTCAAGAGGTTGAAGGTTTAGCTTGTTCAAGAAGCCAAGTGAGTTGATTGGAGGAGAAAGAATATTCCTTAGAATATTCCTTTGGATGAGGAAAAAGGTAATTTACAAATTAAAACAAAGTTTTAATTGTGCAAAAAAGGGGATAAGGAATATTCCCTTTGCTTAGAGGAAAATTAGTTTAATTGCTAATTAAACAAGATTTAATTATGCAATTAGGAGATTTGGAGGAATTAAAGAGATATTTATTAAATTAGATGATTTAATAAATGGGGGAGAGATGAAATGATATTTAATCAAATAACTTAGGGTTATTTAATTAAATAAGATGACTTAGGGAATTAAATTAAATATTTTGATTTATTTAATTTAAAGAGATGAAGTATTAGTGCGAAAAGAGATAAATTAACCTGATTAAATTAATTAGGCTAATAGATGAAAATGATGCAATTAATTAATTAGCTAGGCTAATTAAATCAATTAATTGAAAAGAGAATGGATTAAAGATGAAATGATGTTAGTAAATCTGATTAAAATGTATTATATCGATTAGGATATTTTTCAGTGTCTACATTTTGCCCCTCCTTGAAGCGAGGTACCTTCTGCTTCGGTTCAAAGAATAATGCTTTTCCAAATCAAAATTGCTACTTAAATCAATTTTTTTTTTTAAATTTTTAGATGCCCCAACGAAAGGATAAAGCTAATTCCCTGCCCACTCGAGAAATCGGGCAAAAATTTCAAATTTCAGGTTGATTTCTCGATAAAGATCAAAAGCTGCCCCAAGGGTCCAAAAAGGCTCTGGGATGCAAGAATAATTCCAAAAACACAAAAAATGATGCAAAATTAGGTCCAAATTGGTAAAATTGGTGAAAATAATGATAAACCCCATCTTCAAGGTTAAATTAGGGTAAAAAACCCTAATTTTCTAGCTTAAATAGGCCAATAAGGGTCATTTTCAATTCATTTGTGCATTCACACCTTAAGGAATTTTTGCAATTTGAGCTCTAATCCTTCGATGAAATGGCACGGCGAGAGGTTCCCAGGAACATCTTTGATCGAGTTCGAGAGTTGCAGTGGCTTCGAGGCACAGGACCACCGGTATGTGATTCAAAACCTAATTTGAAATTTGAATTTTTGATGCATTTATTACGCTTTAGAATTTAGAATCTAGTAGCATCACTATATAGCGATGCCCAAATCATTTATAGCGACGCATATTTATATAGTTATGCTTTTCTTGATTTAAAATTAGGGTTCCTAATTTTAAATGGTGACGTGACCTTATTTGGCGATGCACTTGCTGATTTAGAAATTAGGGTTAGGTTAGGTCAGAAGCTAAATCGTGATGCTAGCTTATTTGGCGACACATTTTCCAATTTGAAATTTTAAATGCATCAGGCATCGCTATTTGAAAATTGAATGTAGTGATGCTATTGTAATTTCTAAGCCAAAAATTTCACACAAATTCAAATTTTGATGATTTCCTGACATTGTTCGCTTTGTGGATGTAGGAGGTCTTCCCACCATTGATGTCGAGGGAGCATAGACCCATGGTTCTGGAGAGATTAGGTGATCTTTTAGAGTTGCACTACGAGCACCTATGAGAGATTGGTTTGTCATACGTTGCATACGCACCCGTGATGAGGGATCATTTGGCGATGATGATAGTGCAAGAGATGGCATAGTGAGACCTCGTCCTTCCACCTTTCGATGGGGGAGGCGATAGTTACCTTAGAGGATGTGTGGCGGATATTGTGTTTTCCTATTCACGGTGATCTTATTATTTACGACACCAATGTTGGGTTCGATGCATGACTTGAGGTGATGGAGATGGACCAGATTGCATTGGTCACATCTCAGATTGATTTGGAGACATACAAAGGTCACGTGCTGACCTTTAGATTGATCATTGCAACCATCATTTTTGGTTTGGTGGCTCCAAACAGACGCAGTAGAGGATTTAGCCCAAGATGGGGCTTGGCATGGCATTAGATGTTGTTTAGGACTCTATTTGTGTGGGGGCCTATGATGCTAGCCTCCTTGTATTGTGATTTACATGATTTTATCTATTGCGATGGGAGAGCCATCGGTGTAGGGGTTACTTTGCTACACATTTGGGCATGGGAGCACATTGTTGTGCTTTGGCCAATAGTTTAGATTACAGACATGGAGCCAGATGATCTCGTCATTTGGAGATATCAAGATGCCATCACTTTGAGGAACATTGTATAGATTGGGCTCCCGTATTGGAGATGGGTTATTGATGATATGACAATTTTCTGTTGGTGCCCATGGCTTCAGATGCCGCCATGGTTTGACGATATTCAATAGCTATATTTTTCTAGATAGACCCATTATATGTAGGGTCAAGAGCACACTATGATTGAGAGATATGTTCTTGACAGGGTTGCTCGTTAGTTCTGGGATGTATAGGACAAGCCTGATGATGTATATAGGGCCATTTTTGTGAGATCATCCAAAGTGGTTCCCACATGGGACCAACCACTCTGGCTCTAGAGGCCATTAAGAGCTTCAGACAGTTGGTGGCCCACCCTTGGTCATATGATCAGGGTGAACTAGTAGGACAAACCACTCTGGTATATGATGCATGGTTCATCCCACCCAAGCAAATGAAAGATTTGACAGGTGCTCCTCCTAGAGGGAGACCGAGAGGCAGGGGACAGGGAGGCCAGGATGGCTAGGACAGATAGGTTCTGGGGGCTCCTCCTATACAACCATAGGTTTAGCCACAGGTGCAACTTAGCCACAGGTGCAACTATAGGTGCAGCCACAGGTGCAACTATAGGTGCAGCAGCCACAGGTACAACCACAACTAGGACCACCACCACCACTAGATGCATGAGATGCTTTGATACAACAGCTATAGCAGTAGGTGCAGACATTGACTAGTGAGTATGACTAGGCCTGTTAACATATTTCGGCTAGTACTGTTGAGCAAGACCAAGCTCAACAATAGGTGGTCGCAGTGACAACAAAGAGAGATTAGGCACTACAGAGAGTTCAGGCTATCACAGGAGAGAGGGATCAGGAGGTGGCTAGGTGGCAGTAGATTAAGGTGATGGTGGCAGCGACACATGGTTGGACCGTTTCAGTGAAGTTATATAGAGAGGCTCTTATAGAGGCTGCATACTACATGAAACATTATCATCAAGATGTTCCAGTTGCTCTTTGACAACTAGATTTTTCATAGCACAGTGATGTGTTTCCCCAAGCAGAGGATCAGCCTAAGAGGTAGGCTAGAGAGGGTAGCAACTACCAGGGCCAGCTTTTTGATGTATAGAAACTTTTTGATTTTTCCCCATTTTTTATCACCGATATTCATTCATGGGCTCCTTTTTGATAGCCTCGAGGATATTGTATTTATCATCGATATACATACACTGATCCAGATTTTGTACCATGACACATTTTTTTGATATATATATGATGCAGATACATATGATTCATGTTATGATGTGTTCACTTTATTTCATGTATGAATGATCATGATATGGATGCATTTTATTTGATGATGTATGGATGCACTTTATTTTATGCCTGTGTACTATGCGATGATCATGATATGGATGGATGCAATGTTATGTTCTTTTTCACTATCTTTTCGCGATATGACATGGATGGATGATGATGTAGATGTTATGGATGCAAATGACATGGATTCATTTCTTTTTATATATTTTCTATGCATGTTTTATGATGATGTATGCATATGGATGTAGGATGCAAATGCTTATGATATGCAATGATTTAAGATGCTTAGAATAACAAATCTATATTATTCATCACAACTCAAATGATTATGCAAAATGTATGATGTGATATGATCATGAAATGTATGATTAGTTGATGGATGTTATGATTATGAGATGTATTTATGCTAATGGCTTGTGGATGCAAGGTGGATGCATTGATGATCTTTTTGTTGACTGTGATGATACCAAGTTAACGTAGAGAGAAGATAGTAGAATAAAGAATGAATGACAGTTGATTGTAAGGATTGCTTCAAAATATCCAACAAGTCCTTGATCCATCAAGACTTTATTAGAGATGGTGACAAGAAAATGAAAAATGCAAGATGAAGATGTAGGGTGATGAGATGCTCACACTTCAGGAATGATATTTTCCATCATTCCTTATTGTTTGATATAACACATAGATATGATGCATCAAGGCATTGATAACCATGACGACATTGTATAATGGACCTTGAATTGACAAACAGATAGGATAGTTCTTGTTCACATCTTGACATACAGAAACATCATTGGAATGCAAGTTAGAAGCTTAGAATATATTGGAACAAAGCATACGCAATAGTCAACAACATACTCCAAACGACCTTCCTACACACAACTAAGCAAGTATGCACCAAGATTATTTTACAAGAGTATCCACTAGCATAGAAAACAAAAGATAATGATTGATGCCCCATTCCTTTCTCTCTAAATCATTTTAGAAAAACATCATCAAGAGGTCCTCAGAATGGGTCATTAAGATAAATCGTAAGAAAATATCAAAGACAAACAATCAGTGTTATCTATAGCTCTTGCCTAGTTTGAGTTTAGCTATGGTGATATTTGATATTGATGTCCATCACAGGAAGGATATGTCCTAGGACATGTTGATCAAAGGGTTGTTTGATGTTGGGATGATGATGCTAAGATGAGCCATTGCCATAAACTTCACTGACATATTTACTTGTGATTTAGACATTAGATTTTAACTTTTAGGTTCGCACTTTACGACTGTCTATGTTTGCTTTCTACTTGTTTTTCCAAAGGGTGAAGGTGATGATTGTTTATTATGGGTGAAATTTTATTGCGGGTGAAAGCGAGATGGGATGGATGGGATTTGGATTTTCTAGAATATTTCAATGTTTTTGGTATTTTGAAAATGTTTTGAGGCTGTTTTTGGTCTTTTTGGAAGTTTATACGAATGTTTAGAATTTTTCGTATTTTCTGAGGCTGTTTAGGGTTTTCTGAATATTTTGAGGCTTTTTATGTCTTTTGGATGTTTTCTATTGTTTTTGTGTTTTCAATTTTCAAATGTTTTTGTGTTTTCAGGAATATTTGGATGTTTTGGGGTTTTTTGAATATTTAGATGTTTTTTGGTTTTTTGAGAGTTTTGGAGTTTCGACCAAGAACCTAACCTAAAGACCTATCCTACAGGGCTTGGGGGTTGATCATAGATTAGCCTTGCCTACGTTATACACATAGAGACCACATAGTTCGACTGACTTGACCGATTTACAAAATGAAGATATGAACAGATGAAAGACAATAGTTTATTATGACAGACTTCTAAAGCACTGGCCTAGGGTGTCTCAAGGGCACATCAATGATGGCCTTTCCTATGTTCACGCTCAGAGACGATGTAGTTCAACAAAGAGACATTATTTTTTGAATTTTTGATGTTTGACCTTTTTAGCAGTGTGACATGTTTGGATTTTTGATGTTTTCCTACTTTGATAAAGGAAAGATAGACTAGCCTTGGGAATATGCCAAGTAGTGCTAAAGGGTTCATGATACCTTACAGTGACAAGCCATGATAAGGATGTGGATGAGGGATGAATGGTGATGCAAAGAATGATAGGAAAAAAGAACCAAAGAATAGATGGAGATGATTTATTTATGCAAGGTGCCTATTTTCCAGGTTTTCACCAAGGTACTTGCCCAAAGGGCCACCGAAGCGATTTTCACTAGAGGACAAATTTTTTCTTTACTTTTTTCAATCCTTTTTCTCATTTTTTTGGATTTTGATAATTTTATGATTTTTTTGTATTTTCTGATTTATACCCTTCATAATTAGGCATAATTTTTTTTGAGATGCAAGTTGTTGGTTTGCTCCTGCAAGTGTTCACCTTCAGGGGTTGACATTGGTATGCTCCTGATCCGTAGCTTGTTGTGATAACAAAGGGACCCAACCAGTTAGGCTCAAACTTTCCTTTGATGTCTTGATCTAGAAGGTTCTTCTAGTTTTTCTTTAAGACAAGATCACCTACCTGGAATGACTGGCATTTAATTCTCTTATTATAGCTCTATTTCAGTCAAGACACTTTGTATTCTTCCTCAGTTATCAAATTCTTCAGTGAAACTTGCAATGATGGGAGCTCAACCTCGATAGGAAAGATGGTTTCTAATCCATAGACCAAGGAGAAAGGGGTTGCACCTATAGGAGTGCGGATAACTGGAGTAGCCTTTTTCTGCTAGTACTGCTGACTTTTTTGGATGCATTGCACTAAGGGGGATATTGAATCCTTCATCCTTGAGTGCCTCAAAGAGGTTTTCACTGTTAGATGTGTCCTTTGTTTTTACTATTTTGGGACTAGAGAGTGCCACTAGGTGGTTTTCACTCAAGGATCTACACGTTAGTTGCATTTCATTTATTTTGCAATTGAAGGATTCAATCATCTCCCCATAGTATGCCCCTATATCGAGCTCTATGTCAAAGCCAATTTTGTGATCTTCCCATGATAAGTTGTCTCAGAGTCCCATGAATTCTGAGATTGCTTCATCATTTTTGAATAAATCTAGAATCGATGGTCCTTTTTGGTCCATGTCAATGAGTTGTGGGTATACTAGGTGTATTTCAGTTGGTTAGTTATTTGAGACAAAGGATGTTATGGATATCATGAAGAGGGTGTTGGTTCTCAAATAGGTCAGCAACATCAAGGGGAAAGTCATCTAAGGTTGTATCATATTATGTAGGTGACCAAGAGGAAGCCTCAACTCATTTAGAAAAAATACCTTTGCCAATAAGAGTGACCTTGCTAGTAGTACAACCTAAGCCAAGATTTTTTATTCGTATCTCAAGAACGATGGGTTCTAATAAACCATTGTCATTCTACCCTAGCTTCTCATTCTTGTTATATCCCATGGTCTACATTAGTTGTAGGCCTTTGTTGTAATCTTCTATGGGAAGAACAAGAATAGGTCGTTCATCTTGATAGAGGAGTTTATAGATATCTTGCTCATTGACGTCTTCTTGATTCAGGTCTCCCCACTTGGTGAAGGTAGCCTGTTCTTTGGTGCTAGATGTGGGTTTCCCATGAGATTAAGGAGAAATAGGTAATTCTCCTAAGATAAAGGTTTCTTTCAATAGTTTGTAGCTTCCACGACCATCATCTTGAATCATTGCTTTGACATCAGGTATGCTTTTTATAATGGGAACTTTTGATGCTAAGGTAGAGGCTAGGGATGACGAGTCAATAAATGAGCTTGATGGTGTAGGTCCATTTTTTGTTATTTGTGGGATTTTATAAAACTTTTCCTCAAGAATTTTTCATTAGTAGAAAGGCTCAGGATCTCCATGGATAGTGATTTCTCTGCCTTCAAAAGGAAACTTCACACACTGATGATAGGTTGAGGATATAGCTTTCAGAGCATGGATCCAAGGTTGACCAAGTAGTATGTTATAGGGAAGATCAAGATCAAGTACTTGGCATGTAGTTTCTGCAATAAGAGGTCCCACTTGGATTGGTAGTGCAATGATTCTTTGTGATACTCATTCTTGGTCGTCATATGCTCTAATGGTAGAACTCTTTGTCTTCTCAATAGTATCTTTTGAATAGCCTAGATTCTTGATCAACTGCAGGGTACAAATGTTTAGACCAACACCTTCATCTACCAAGACTCTTTTGACCTTGTTTGTATGAATGAAAACCTCAAGGTGTAAAGCATGGTTATGAGATGGTTGTGACGGTAAATCTTGCTCAGAGAAGGTGAGAAGATGGTTGGTGATATACCCTACCATAGCTTTAAATTGATCGGTAGCAATTTTCTCAAGAACGGATGACTTAGACAAGGCTTTTTCTAGTATTTCCTTGTGTGCAAGGGATAACCTTAAGAGTTCTAAGATTGATATCTGCGTGGGGTCTATTTAAGATGATATACAAGATTGTACTTGCTAGGATTAGATGTAGGAAAAGTAGTTGTGTCTTAGATTGAGTTGGGATAACTCCATGAATAGTTATTTTTCCATGTCATGTGGTGACTCCACATTCTGCACTAGCTCCTTTGATGGTGAAAATAGTGATATCGCTATCATAGGAGGCAACTACATTGGAATAAGTATGTTGTACATTTCAATAATCCTTAGCTTTGTCATTGTTGTTTTCTTTGTTATGATCGGGCATAGGGGTCTTGTATATATTGAGATCCTGGTTCCCAACTGGTACCTCAACAGATATGGTATTATTCTCTATGAGATATTGGATGATATTCTTGAGTTTCATGCAGTTTGTTATTTTATGTCCTTTGATTTTATGAAAGTCACAGAGATCACGCCCATTGTACCAGGATGGCTTCTCTTGTGGTTCTTGGTAGTTTTTGAAAGTTAGGAAGTGTTATCAGATTTGACTCTACCAGTTTCTTCACGATCGTCTTGATAGGTTCCAATAATTGTGTGTACTTGCATTTGGGATAGTTGTTCATGTTACTGGTTTTCCTTTTTTGCATGTTCGTGTTACTCATATGATTGTTCTATGGTGGTACCGTTTGTTGCACAATTGGTTGGATGTTAGCAACTTGATTGTTATTGGGTCTAGGAGCACTTAGTATGACCTTAGCATTTACCACACCATCTTTTATTACATTTTTTTTCTTAGCCCATACACAAGGTTTTTCATTTGAACTAGTTCAAGGATGGTTGTCTTTGTAAGCCTGAGTATTTCCTTGTGAGATTAGGGATCTTTCAATGTTAAGGGCTCTAGGAACAAGCTCGTCATATGATGTGATGCATTTCATTTTTAAGTGGAATGATAGATTTGGGTCCAGGTTGGATATAATGATTCCCACTTGTTGTTTTTCAAGAAGAGGCCACTTGCTTTTACTAGCTCGTTGTCTCCATTGTTGTAAGAAATTATCAAAGGTTTCTCCTTGATTTTGTTTAAGAGTGTACAAATCCTCTAGAATAACGTCCATGTCAAGATTGAAGGAGAAGTGATCAATGAATTTGTCGGTGATTTCTTGAAAATTTTTGATACTAGGAGGCAAATGAGAAAACCAATCCATAGCAGTACCTGTTAAACTTTGAGGGAAGAGGTGCATTACATATGAATCATTGTAAGCCACCTCCATGCACATGATGTTAAATTATTTGATATGGTCAAAAAGACTTCCTCTCCCTCTATATTTGTCAAACTTGGGGATTTCAAAACTATGAGGGAATGGTATCATTGCTATGTTTTGATCAAATGGGTAAGGACACAAGTTCTATGTATGAGGTTTCTTTGTCTTTCCCATGCGAAGGTCCTACATTTCTTGTGAGAATGATTTCAATTTTGATGCTAGATCATCTTGCGGATTGGATGGAGGAACATATGGTGGGATGACAGATGAGTTATATGGGGTGTATGAAGGTGTGATATTTTTTTAAAGTGATGAATATGTTCTTGATGCGCTTGGATTGACAATGTTCAAATGGGGATAATAGGAACCTTGTTGCTGTTGTTGGGCATATTATTGAGCTAGTAAGGCTTGTTGTTGAGCTTGTTGTTGTTGTTGTTGCACCACTAGGGCTTGTTGTTGTACCACTAGGGCTTGTTGTTGTTGTTGTGCTAATAAAGTTGCTTGTTGTGCTTGATGTTTCTATTGCACAACTTGTTGTGCTGCTAAGGCTACTTGTTGGGATTATTGTGTGATGGCCGCTTGTTGTTGTTGTTGTTGTTGTTGTGCTAAGGCTACTTGCTGAGCTTGATGTTGCTTTTGTGCTAAGGATACTTGTTGTTGTTGTTGTTGTGCTAAGGCTACTTGTTGGGCTTGTTGCTATTGTATGGCTAAAGCTGCTTGTTATTGTTGTTGTTGTTGTATGGCTTGTTGATAAGTTTTTTGTGCTTTTTGTAGAGCTAAGGCATGTGCTTGTAGTGTGGGATTGGGTGTTTGTTGAGACATCTATGAAGGATTATGGATATTGATGTTTTGAGTGGGTAGCAGATTACTGGTGAAAGGTGGAGGGTTCCCAAGGTTTAACATTCCTTGCATTATGGTAGAATGAGGTGGAGGAATGTATGTTTGAGGTCCTGATTGATTTGGCATAGAAAAGGGGACTGTGGAAAAAAATTATGTTAAATTTGACAATGGAAATGATGCACTAAGACCTTGAGTCCATTTCTTGAAAAGATTCCCTTGTCCTATGTTTTGAGGATTGCCTTGTGAAAAAGATGTAAACAAAGGATTCGTGATTAAGGTACTCCCAAGATTGAAAAAACTTGTAACCAAGGGATTGTTTGATGGTGGATTGATGGTGGATGATGTGGAAATGATAGATGGAATGGGTGAACCCATAGAAGGGTTGGATAAAGATGTCCCTATTTGCGTTGAGGTTTGATTTTGTGATATAGTATTGACATGCCTTTGTGTGTTGTTTTGAGATACTTGGTCTATACTGATTGCATGACGGTAGGCATACTTGTGGTACTCATAGGTGTGGATGAAGAAGGGTGTCTGTGAAATGTCAAAGTGGTGGTGGAATAATGAAGTTCAAGTAGAGTTTGTAGCTATTTTGGAGCTTCAGGAATAGGAGGAGCACCAAAAGTAGGTGTCCAAACAGTGGTGGGAGGTGGAGGATTAGTTTCAAGAGTACCCACAAGTGTACTATTTTCAAATGGTGAAGTGTGACCAAAATATTTAGCAAGGTTATTTGTAAGACTACGTATGAGTGTTTGATTTATCCCTTGTGATGGAGTTGTAAAATCTTGTGTTAAACTCTATGCTACAAACATTGGGGAGATAGGAGCTACACTTTCAAAGGATTGATGTTCCAAAAGTTCTTCCCTAGTGAGCTCAAATGGGTTATTCATGACGTCTTCAATCTCATATGGTCTTGAAGGAGATGATGGTTGTTGTGACAGGGTAACATGACTTCTAGGATCAAATTCTAAAGGATTTGGATCACTTGAGGTAAATTTAACTTTTGTTTTCTCCATGAATCTCTTGTTTTGTGATCTCATCTTTACCATAAATTTTGTGTCAGCTAGGGGAGAGCTGTGTTGAGTTTTGTAATGTTTGAACTCTCTACTTGAATCAAACCTAGGTAAAAGGAATGCTCTAAGTCTTTTGGGAGCAATGATGATAGTGTGGGATGAAAGGATGGGTGATGTGGGAAGTTGATCTTTGCAAACGTTTTGGAACAACACTTTTGACTTGAGTTTGATGTTTTGATGTTGGGATAAAGGATGCTAATGAACCTAGAAATATTTAGGGTAGACTTGTGACCTTCAAGATAAGCTAGTTCAAAGGTGATAACTAGCTTAACTAAGTGCATGGAAAAGGATACATTTCACATACAAAATAGCTAAGTTAGCAGTTGTTTTGATTTGATTTGATGTTTAAGTCCCAAAGTGTTGGTGTACTCAAAATTTTCCAAAGTTGGATGAAGTGAGGGATGAAATTTGATGAAGGGGTGGATGAAGTGTTTGACCCAATGTTGACCTAAAGTGAACCTTTGTTTTGCAAGACCAAGGTAGTGAGAAAAATTCTATACCTCTTAAGTGATGAAACCCTAAGAACTCAATGATTTTGGTAAATAGGACTCAAATGTTTTTAGAAATAGGACCAATGATTTTGACAATAAAACTTAATGACTTTGGATAATGTAACTCAATGATTTTTCCAATGTTTTTCTTGTCTCAATTTGCTTGTTTTGGGTGAGTCAACGATTTGAACATACATCAATGTGGGGTGTTCATTTGATTTAATCTTGGATTAATGAATGTATTTTTACCACATACACTTGTATTGGTTATGTTTTCAAACTAAATGTTTATGTCAAGACATCATAACTTTCACAATGTCCATTTTGTGAAAATCATGAGATTAGAGCCATAATTGCCTATGTTGTCTTTTGGAAAATATGGATTTGAGATTAATGTCAAGATATTTTGAAATCGCTAAGGATAAATCCTTAAGACAAGTAGTAATATCAAGGCTAACTCAAGAAGTCCATATTTGAGCCAAATTGTTTGAAGTTTTGAGGATGATAGTGAATGTTTGTTTTTGTATCATTTTGAAACCAAGCAAAGTGTTAAAATGACTCACAATCATTAACAACCCTAGGATAGAAATGGCTATATTTGTTGAGTCCCCACTAGGATTTCTCCAAACACTAGATAATGTGAACAATTAGAGATTTGGTGACATTGGCTCCCCTCCACAGCACACACGTCTCAGGACCACCAAATCTCAAAATCCTTAAAATATGAAAATGAAAAGGATATTTTCTATTTCTACAATTGAATAGTACAAATGTGAGGCGGCTTCAGAATGACCGTTCTTGCACCAACAAATATTTTAGGATTTTGGCTTGCTAAACAAATGGGTTGTAGTAAGGGTAATAAGGGACATGGCACCTTGTGAGTGTCCAACAAGATACTAAGGATTTAATAAGTCCTACTATGGGCTCTTATACTTTTTATAGTAGTACCCTGTTCTGAAAGACACTGTATGACTAAGGCCTACATACCATGAGGATTTGATAGTTTAGTCTTATCCATTTATATACCGACCTGAGTGAAAAACTGGTTGGAGTCACCTTCGAAGTGGTCTTAGGCAGGCCCCTCTAAAGATAAAAAAAGCGAGGGAGTACACTTGTAGTTCGACCACCCAGTTCACATAAAGCACATGGAGGGAGCACACACAATGTCTCTTTCTCACACTAGCATGATTGTTCAATTTTAAACCCAATTGAAAGATGTGGGTGATTTTGCAAAGTGTTAGAGAATGTTTCTATTTATCAAGGTTGCCAAATGGTGCAAGATAATTGCATACACATTCATCAACAATTTTGAAAATCATAAAACATAGCAAATAGTTGTCAATTTTAACCTTTCAAAGAAATGATGAGTTTGTTTTAAGCACCAATTGAAAGATGAAATTTTCCTTGTTCAATTTTAAGCCCAATTGAAAGATGTGATGTGAGGGTTCAATTTTATCCAAATTTGAGCATTCATTTTAAACCAAATTGAACTCTAGCGTGTTTCCTAAAGCAGAAAGTAGAAAGCATGAAATTGGGTTATAATTGCCCCAAAGCGTCAAATGCTTGTTACAATCATAGAATTTGAGATAGAAGAGAATTTATTTCACTTTTGCTCCATGTCCTTAAAACTTGTAAAACCTTGTTTGTCTAACAACCAAAACATAGTTAGGCATACATCAGTGATTAGATAAACTAAATAAATTAAGTCACATGTTGAAAAAATAAACATAAAATTTCTTACCCTGGTTGGGCGTCACTGAACACGATAGCGTCGCAATTTGAGATTTGGGTGTTGCTTTGGTGAAAATGAGCTTCACTCTATAGAAAAATTAGCGAGCATGATTGCGTCACTATTTTCATGGGGGTCGCTGCTAATGATAGCATCACGATTTTGAATTTGAAAGTGTTGGACTGGTGATTTTGAGCATGTCGTTTAAATTTTTTGATACCTCCAAATTAAATACGTGTTGCCATATTTAAATCAGCATCGCCAGATTCAATATGCATCGGTGTTTCAAATTGACAGAGCGTCACTATATGGTGATGTTGTTGAAATAGTGTCGTTGTTTGTATTTTGAGCATCGCTGCAACCTACAAAACAACATAAAAATGGAATTTGAGCTAAAAAAAATAGTTAGATTATCATTTTTCCCTCCTCCTAGCGCTAGAATGTGATGTGAAAATATTAGTATTGGTCGAATTATGCTGATCCATGAAGAATCGAAACATAACGGAGCTACTAATACTTGAATCTCAACAAGATCATTCAAATGAAATTGAAAGTAAACATTTTATCAAAACCTAACATACTAAATTATGAAATATTTCAAAACATCTCATCTAATCCATCTGAAACTTATCTCATTATGGAATTGGTGTCGTGTTGATGTGGAATGACGACCCTTTCCCAATCCCGTGATCAGTGAGCCTATTTCAGTCGATTCTATAGAAGAGAATAGATGAAACCATTGTGATTGATGCATGAAAACCTAGATTATGCTAAAAAATGAACATGATGAAAGATAAGTTACCATGATTTTATGTTAAATGATGAAGATATACAAATGCTCAGCTATTGCTAAGCTAATTCTATTCTAAAAGATTCAAAACCCTAATTTATAAACAAGCTAAGATGGATGCATGGAAGCCATTAATGGATGCTCTAAGCTATTATGCAATGAAAATGAACTAAAATAAGCCAAAAAATTAGTAAATTGAGAGTATGGTTGCAAGTGAATTCAACAACATAAGTTTGCAATTGAAAGATGGATCCATTTGTCTCCAAATAGTGATCTATTTATAGGAGAGCAAATGAGGAATGAATGGTTGAGATGAAAAAGCTTAATGAACGGTTCAAGATGAAGGGGATTACAAACATGGATCATGGATTCTCATCAACGGATGATAATGCATGATGAAAGTTAATCAAGGGCCCACACTTGCCTCAAACAAACACACTTTTGACCTGCTCATATAGGTCAAAGGTAACTTGCTCAAGAGGTTGAAGGTTTAGCTTGTTCAAGAAGCCAAGTGAGTTGATTGGAGGAGAAATAATATTCCTTAGAATATTCCTTTTAGATGAGGAAAAAGGTAATTTACAAATTAAAACAAAGTTTTAATTATGCAAAAAAGAGGATAAGGAATATTCCATGGGAATATTCCCTTTGCTTAGAGGAAAATTAGTTTAATTGCTAATTAAACAAGGTTTAATTATGTAATTAGGGGATTTGGAGGAATTAAATAGATATTTATTAAATTAGATGATTTAATAAATGGGGGAGAGATGAAATGATATTTAATCAAATAACTTAGGGTTATTTAATTAAATAAGATGACTTAGGGAATTAAATTAAATATTTTGATTTATTTAATTTAATGAGATGAAGTATTAGTGAGAAAAGAGATAAATTAGCCTTATTAAATTAATTAGGCTAATAGACGAAAATGATGGAATTAATTAATTAGCTAGGATAATTAAATCAATTAAGCAAAAAGAGGATGGATTAAAGAGGAAATGGTGTTAGTAAATCTGATTTAAATGTATGATATCGATTAGGACATTTTTTAGTGTCTAAAATTTCCAATTGTCACCACATGCCATTCTGCAAAAAATTGCACTTGCCGAAACAACTACACCTCGAAAACTCACATTCCATGTGAACTCAACACGAAAATGGAAAAAACTATTTATGCACAACTCCACCTATAAAAAACAACTTTCTAACTTGACTCCTCCTCGGAATAGAAAATGCAAGTTGTAACTCACAAAGAGAGAGTGAGAAAATCAACAAATTTTAATATTTAGAAAAATCAAATCTTTGGAAAAATCAAAGTTTGAGACACCTTTTTCTAACATTCTCCCACTTGTCGAACACCTTTGAAGAGCCAATTAAAGTAACAAGATTTAACTGCTAGAGGCCATGAGGCCCATAGACTTCGAACACCATTTGAACTTTCTTATGCTCACTGGCTTTGTCAATACATCCACAACATTCGTCAGGGTGTCAACCTTCTCCAACTTCAACTTTCCATATTCCACCATATCACGAACAAAATGAAATTTTGAACTTCAATGTGCTTTGTTCTAGCATGGAAAGTAGGATTCTTTGCCAAGAAAATGGCACTCTGACTATCACAACAGATAGTAATCTTCCCTGCATTAAAACCAATATCAGAACACAAACGCTTAAGCCAAATGGATTCCTTACAAGAATGAGTAGCTGTCATGTACTCTACTTCTATCATGGACAAACTGACTACAGCTTGTCAATTACTCATCCAACTGATTGCACCACCATACATCGTGAACACATAGCCATTGGTGGATCTTCTACTGTCAATGTCACCTACCCAATTTGAATTGACATATCCACAAATACTCATTGAGTGTCGAGGTCCAAAAGGATAACCATGAAAACATAAGAAATACTCGTAAGCACCCCTCAAATATCTAAACACTCTCTTCACTGCATCCCAATGTACTCATCTAGGATTATCGATAAACCGACTAAGGACTCCCATTGCTTGGGAAATGTCTAGCCTAGTACAAACCCTAGCATATATAAGACTACCAACAACACTTGCATATGGTACTTTGGTCATGTCCTCCATCTCAGTAGGAGATTTTGGACAATCCTCCATATAAAGCTTCATCCCCTGCATTACAGGAACAACTAATTGTCTACAAGTTGTCATGTTGAACCTCTCCAATAAAGTATTCACATACTTGCTCTAGCTTAACCAAAGCTTTCTATTAGCTATGTCTTTTCTAATCTCCATCCCTATAATATACCTCATTGTACCTAGATCCTTCATCTCAAAATGTGCTGACAACTGAGACTTCATATCTAAAATTGAACTTTTACCATTCCCCAAAAAACAACATATCATCTACGTACAATGAAATTATGAGAATGTGACCATTATCAGATTTGTAATAAACAAAATGGTTAGATTTAGATATCAAAAATCCCAATGACAACACATAGGTATCAAACTTCTAGTACCACATTCTAGGAGAATACTTAAGACCATACAAAGACTTTTTTAACTTGCAAACCAGATTTTCTCTACCTTTAACCATGAAATGCTCTATCTGTGACATATAAATCTCTTCCTCCAAGGCACCATGAAGGATCGCTGTCTTCACATCCATTTGTTCCACTTCTAGATCATACACTACTACACATGATAATAGGAACCAGATAGATGTTAGTGTTGGATGTTATGGTTGTGATACTGATATGTGGTTGTCATTGATGTCAACACTATTAGAATTAATGTATTGAAGATTGTATATGTCAAGGATATTGAGAAAATGGCTAAAAGAAAGAGTTGCAGGTTGTCAGTGGAATAGTGAAGGTCATGAAGGTGTCTTTCTTAGTACGTCGATGATCAATTGTTGTGGATTAAAGGGTTTATTGCTCAAGAGTATCTAGTTTATCCACCAGAAGTTTCAGAGGTCCACATGAGGTTTTGATCATGTTATGAACAGTTGTGTTCTGATAGTTTTTTTATGGTTTTAGTTAGTATTCCTAAGTGAAGTTGATGTGATTCTAGTAATTTCAGTTGCTACGGATGTTTCTCTATTGTTTCTTATTTCTTGTGGATGCTTCTAGATAATTCTCTATCTTTCTTGCATGTCCGCGTTGATCGGTGTGTTTGTGGTCGAAGATTTTTCTCATGTGTGTTCAAGTTTTCATGTTCTTGGCTAACATGGTGATTGTAATGTGTTGTGGATCCTTGGAGATTAAAATTTGAATGTTTGGCACACTCAAGGATGTTTTTTTGGGGCGCAACATAATTTTGGCCGATGGTGTTTGATTCGCATTGAAAATTTATTTATAAATTTGGGTCGACATTGTGTATATGTTTTATGCTTTATATTTTGGATGACGAAGTTGTTGATGTAATTCATGTTGCGGATATATAAGGGTGGTTGTTTGTACAAATTGAAGTGTGCTCGGTGTGCTCCTATGTGTGTATGTGTGAATATCATTCGATTGTAGAGCAAAGTGTGAATAAGTTTGAGCGAAGTGTTAAGGAGTGTTTCTGTGCTTAACCAGAACTGTAATTAGGCTTTTGGAGAAGCTATTTTCTCAATTCATACCCTGCAGATCTAATTCATATTTCTCTTCTTTGGGTAGTAAGCCCTCTTGTATTTGAGCAGTGAGCTCTAGGCAGTGTGCTTGAATGCATGTGCATTCCCATTATTATTCTTTATACTTTTAACAAGTTATAATCTTGTGGACTAACATCCACCATGGTTTTTCCCCTAACAGGGTTTCCACGTAAAAATATTGGTGTTCTCTATGTTTTTGATGTGTTGATTGTTTATGGTTTATTATTCATGCATCAGATTTGAGATTAAGTTAAGTTTGAAAAAGTTTAAATAATCTGTGACAACTGATTCACCCCCCCTCTCAGTTGTCTGTCCCTTTTTTGACAACAATTGGTATCAGAGCAGGTTCCTCTGAAGAAGTTTAAAAGCTTGAGGTGATATGAGATGGCATCAGACAAGAAGGATGGCCCTAGATTTGATGGAACAAACTACTCTCTGTGGAAAGCCAAAATGGAGTGTCATTTGAGGTGTTTAGGTGAACCCTTCTGGAAGATTACAAAGAACATATATACTATTCCTCAGAATGGTCCTTCCACTCCTGATGAGATTAAAGAAGCTGAGAATAATATAAGGGCTATGAAAGCTCTGATGAGTGCTCTGACGAATTCAAAAATGAAAAATGTGATAGGTCTGAAGACAACTCATGAAATTTGGACGAAGCTAGAGACTTTGTATGAAGGAGATGTACATGTGAAGGTCACTAAGCTACATAGTTTGAAAGGAAAGTATGAAAATTTGAAGATGGGTGAAGATGAAAATATTTCTTCTTTTATGCAAAAGAGAAAATGAAATTGTGATGGGTATTAGATGTGTCGGTGGTATTCTAGACGAACAATAAATTGTAGCTAAAGTGGTCAGATGATTGCCTCCCTCCTACAAGTCCAAGGCTCATGCTATTGAAGAGTTTAGATTAGTAAAAAATGTGACAAGGGATATGCTGATTGGTAAACTTGTTGCCTTTGAGTTAAGTGAATTTGGTGATTCTGCCCCTAAGACTAAATCTGCATTTAAGGCTTCTGTATCCAAAAGAAACAAGCAAAGATATGATCCAGGAGAGAGCTCTATAAATATATTCAAGTATGAGGAAGAAATGAAATAGCTTGAAGATGAAGAAAGAGATGTAGAAGAGCTGGAAGCATTGATTGTGAAGAAAGAAGGAGGAGGACAAGGTATGTATAAAGGAAAGTTGCCTATTAAATATTTTTCTTGCAGTAAAATAGGTCATTTTGCTTCAAGATGTACTGAAAGAGTTCCTAGGTCTAAGCCTTACAAACCTAGATTTCAAAAGAAGTGCTATTTTGTTGAAGAAGGTGTGACTGATGAAGAATATGATAAAGAAAATGGAAATGAAGATTAATGGGTTTTCATTGCTGACAAGGAAAATGGTCTGGTGGCTACTGAATCTACTAAAGTTGAGAAATCTCTTGCAACCCGAATTGAAGAAAAGGATGAGTGAGTTATTGATAGCGGATTCTCACATCATATGACTGGTGACAAAATCAAATTTGTAATTCTAGAGAAATATGATGGTGGGGTTGTAATATTCAGAGTTAACAATGCCGATGTGATTCGTGGCAGAGGATCTATTTGTCTTGGTGGTAAACATAACATTGATGATGTCCTTTATGTTGAATGCTTAAAGCATAACCTTTTGAGTGTTGGACAGATGGTGGACAAGAGTTATGATCTTTAGTTCAAAGATGGAAGATGCACGATACTTGGAAGTTCTGGAAATATGATTGCTTCAGTTGCAAAGACAAGAGGTAATATTTTTCACTTGAGTGTTGGTAATGTAAGTTGTTTAATTGCTCAAGTAGATGAAAGTTGGTTATGGCATAGGAGGCTATGTTAGGTGAATTATGATAACATTGTCAAGGTAAGTTCCATTCAAGAAGTAAGAGATCTACCTAAGCTAGTGAAGCCTACTAATACAATATGCAAGGAATGTCAGATGGGTAAATAGACTAGAGTTACTTTTTGGAGTAAAAAGCATCATTCTAATGGAATACTGGAGCTGGTGCATATTGATCTATGTGGTCCCTCCAGAATCAGAAGTCTATAGGGAGAAAGGTATTTTATGTTGCTTATTGATGAATACTCTAGGATGATATGCGTTGCTTTCTTAAGAGAAAAATGTGAAGCATTAGAGAAGTTCAAAAATTTCAAAGCAATGGCAGAGAATGAGACAAGTTTGAAGATAAAATTCCTAAGGTCAGACAGAGGTGGTGATTTCACCTCCAGGGAGTTCAATTCTTTTTGTGAAGAGCATGGAATCAAAAGACAGCTATCTACTCCTCAAACCCCTCGACAAAATGGAGTTGTAGATAGAAAGAACAAAACAATTTTGGATGTTGCTAGACCAATGATGATTGAAGGAAATGTACCTCACATCTATTGGAGAAAAGTTGTAAACAATGTTATGTACACTTTAAATCAGGTAAATGTTAATGGTTTTTTTGGTAAGACTCCTTTTGAGCTATGGTTTGGTTATAAGCCTACTATTAAATATTTCAATATTTTGGAAGCAAGTGCTACATTAAGAGAGATGAGGACATAGGAAAGTTTAATGCAAGGAGCGATGAAGGAATCTTTCTAGGTTACTCTACCAAGAGAAAGGCTTACCGGTGCTATAATAGAAGATTGAGAAAAATAGTTGAAAGTGCAAATGTCAGAGTTGATGCGGATTCTGCTAGATCATCTAGATATTGTGGATATGACTTAGATGACTAGCAAGATAGTTCAGAAAAAGGGAAAAATGCTTAGACACAGAATCAAGCTCAATTCATTTTGGTAAATCAAGAAAGTCAAGAAGGAGAGACAAGTGAAAGTACAGAAGAAAGAACATAAGAACCAAAAGTGCAAGTGAATCCTAAAACTCCAAGGTATGTGAGATTGAATCATTCAAAGAATCAAATTATAGGAGACAAGAATAAAGGTGTATATACTAGAAGAAGGATCGTAGAAGAGTATTGCCTGATTTCCAAAACTGAGCCTAACAATGTCAATGAAGCTTGTAATGATGAACACTATATGGAAGCTATGAAGGAAGAACTAATGCAAATTGAAAAGAATAATACACAGATTCTTGTTCCTAGACCTAAAGATAAAAATGTGACTGGTACTAAATGGGTCTTTTGGAATAAGCTGAATGAACAAGGTGAAGTGATCCAGAATAAAGCAAGATTGGTATGTAAAGGGTATTCACAAATGGAAGGAATTTATTTTGAAGAAACCTTTGCCCCTATTGCCAGAATTGAAGCTATAAGATTATTTCTTGCTTATGCTGCATATAAGAACTATAAATTCTATCAAATGGATGTGAAGTCAACTTTTCTGAATGGTGAGTTAGAAGAAGAAGTATATGTTGAACAACCAGATGGATTTCAACTGACTAACGAGGAAGACATGGTTTTCCAATTGAAGAAAGCTCTATATGGACTCAAGCAAGCCCCCAGAGCCTGGTATGCTAGATTGGATAAATACTTATTGAAGCTTGGATTCAATAAAGGAGATGTAGATGATAGGAAAAGTACTAGTGGTGGTGCTTTCTTCCTAGGGAAGAAGCTAGTGTCTTGGTTGAGCAAAAAGCAGAATTCCATTTCCCTATCTATTACTGAGGTAGAGTATATTGTTGCTGCAAATAATTGTACTCAAGTGATGTGGATGAAATAGATGTTGAAAGATATCAAAGTAGTATATGATGAACCTATTGCCATATACTGTGACAATTCAAGTGCAATAAACATATCAAAGAATTTAGTGCTACACTCTAAGACCAAGTATATATCAATCAAGTTTCATTTCCTAAGGGAGAAAGTGAATAAGAAAGAAGTTAGATTGGAGTATGTTCCTAGCAAAGAATAGGTTGTAGAAATTTTCACCAAGCCGTTGCCAAAGGATACTTTTGAGTATCTCAGAAGGATGCTAGGGGTGATTACCCCTCCTGATATGAACTAGAGATGCATTTACTTGCATCAATTCGTATGCTTCAAATCTATATTCTAATCTGGATTGATGTTTCTATGGCTGCTACTTAGGGGGAGTAGTCAAATGTGCAGATATGTGGTTTAGAGCTTATATGTGGGAAGATAATGTTTATCTTTTCCATTGATGTCAAAGGGGGAGAAGAGTCATGTGAAAAACTGTGAATTATCTAGGGAGAAGAGCCTTGTGGGGTGAAGATCATGTAGAAGAAGTTGAGGAAGAAGAGTCAGAATCTAAGGGGGAGTAAGTGTTGATTGAGAGTTGTGTTGATGGTGTTTTTCACATCATGTGTTGCCATCAATTCCAAAGGGGGAGATTGTTGGATGTTGTGGTTGTATTGTTGATGTGTGGTTGTCATTGATGTCAACACTATTAGCATTAATGTATTGAAGGTTGTATATGTCAAGGATATTGAGAAAATTGTTAAAAGAAAGAGTTGCAGGCTGCCAGTGGAATAGTGAAGGTAATGAAGGTGTCTTGCTCAGTACGTAGATGATCAATTATTTTGGATTAAAGGGCTTATTTCTAAGAGTATCTAGTTTATCCACCATAAATTTTAGAGGTCCGCGTGAGGTTTTGATCGTGTTATGAACAGTTGTGTTCTGACAGTTTTTCTGTGGTTTCAGTTAGTATTCCTAAGTGAAGTTGATGCGATTCTAGTAATTTTAGTTGCTATAGATGTTTCTTTGTTGGTTCTTATTGCTTTTGGATGCTTCTAGATCATTCTCTATCTTTGTTGCATGTCTGCGTTGATCAGTGTGTTTGTGGTCGAAGATTTTTCTCATGTGTGTTTGGGTTTTCATGTTCTTGGCCGACATGGTGGTTGTAACATGTTGTGGATCCTTGGAGATTAAAATTTTAATATTTGGTGCGCTCGAGGATTTTGTTTTGGGGAACAACATAATTTTGGCTGACGGTGTTTGATTCGCATTGAAAATTTATTTCTAAATTTGGGCCGACATTGTGTATATGTTTTATGCTTTGTATTTTAGCCGACGAAGTTGTTGATGCAATTCATGTTGTAGATATATAAGGGTGGTTGTTTGTTCAAATTGAAGTGTGCTTGGTGTGCTCCTATTTGTGTATGTACAAATATCATTCGATTGTAGAGCAGAGTGTGAAGAAGTTTGAGTGAAATGTGAAGGAGTGTTTCTATGCTTAACCGAAACTATAATCAGGCTTTTGGAGAAGCTATTTTCTTAGTTCATACCTTGTGGATCTAATCCGTATTTCTCTTTGGGTAGTGATCCCTCTTGTATTTGAGTAGTGAGCTCTAGAAAGTGTGCCTAAATGCATGTGCATTCCCATTATTATTCTTTATACTTTTAATAGGGTATAATCTTGTGGACTAACACCCACCATGGTTTTTCCCCTAATAGGGTTTCCACATAAAAATATTTTTGTTCTATATGTTTCTAATGTTTTGATTGTTTATGGTTTATTGTTCATGCATCAGATTTGAGATTAAGTTAAGTTTGAATTTTTTTAAATAATCTGCTACAACTGATTCACCCCCGCTCTTAGTTGTATGTCCTTGTTTTGCCAACAGTTAGCTTCACAACATGAGAGAAAATCTCACCGTAGTCAATTGCCTGCACTTGAGAATACCACTTAGCGATCAATCGTGCCTTATGCTTCTCAACACTACCATCTAGACCATATTTTCTCTTGAACACCCATTTACATCCAACAGGTTTTTGTCCTTCATGAAAAGGTACTAGATCCCATGTATCATTTTTCTTCATTCATCCATTTCTTCATCGATGGATTTCATCCAAGAATTTGCATCACTCACACCCATAGCCTCTCTAATAGTCCTAGGTTCATCATTATTAGAAATCAAAGAAAAAATGCAACTAGAATCCAACAAAGAATAACCAAATCTTTTAGGTGAGTAACCAAACCTATCAGGTTGCTACCTTTCTTTCGTAGACCTCCTGAATTGTTGAGGTTGAGGTTCTTCTTCTTCTTCAGAATTTTCAGAGCTTCTCAAACTCTCCTCATCACTAGATTCTATAGGAGTACATAGGTCTTCTTTCATCAGAGTAAGTGGAACTTGAACTACCTCCTTTTGTTTCTCCTCTTTCTTTGGTTGCAACTCAATTGTGGAAGGTTTCATCTCTCAAAAAATCACACTTCTGCTATAGAGAACCTTTTGGGCCACTGGACCCCAAAGCTTGTACCCCTTCACACTGACACCATAATTGATGAAGATACATTTAACTACTTTTTTCTCCAACTTAGACCTCTTCTTAATTGGAACATGAGTGTAAGCTTGACAATCAAATACACTAAGATGCCTCATTGAAGGATTTTTACTAGACCATGCTTCCATGGGTGTCTTATCAACAAGAGTTGATGTAGGAGGTCTATTGATTAAATAACATGCAGTGGCTATAGCTTCAGCCCAGAACTTCTACTCAAGGCCGACACCACTCAACATACTCCTATCCCTCTCCATAAATGTCTTGTTCATCCTCTCTGTAACTCCATTTTGTTGTTGGGTATATGGAGTTTTCTTAAGTCTCTCAATCCCATTCTCTTTACAAAATTTTTTGAACTCTGTTGAACAAAAATCATTGCCATTTTCAGTCCTCAAACACTTAATCTTTCTACTAGTCTGATTTTCTACCAAGGCTTTAAACTCCTTAAATTGACTAAAGACTCCAGCTTCTCTTCTAAGAAAATAAACAAATGTCCTTCTACTGTAATCATCTATGAAAGAAATAAAATATATAGATTTTTACAATGATGGAACATTCATAGGACCAAACACATCTGTATGAACATCATCCAAAACCCCAAAAGACTTGTGAGAACTAGAGTGAAAAGTAACATGGTGTTGTTTACCATAAACACAATGGTCACAAAATTGAAACTCGAGATTACAATCATCAAGACCTTCAACAAGGCTCTTAGATTTCAAGACTCTAGGACCCTTCTCACCGATGTGACCAAGTCATTGATGCCATAACATTGTCTTCTATGCAGGAAGATTCATTTCCAAGGAATAAGCACCCTTAGGTACCCAAAATGCACTTCCATCAGATGTAGTTGTTATAGATTTCTCTACTTGATCTGACGGTGAGGATGAATAATCCTTAGATTTCTTCTTTGGTTTGTCAAAGGAACTATTGCACTCAACCGTGCATGCATGTAGCTTGAACAAGGTGCCAATCTGAACACCCTTAGCCAACGCCATAGCTCGTCCTATCATCTTGCATCCTCCACTAGATAAAACAATTTGCACTCCCACATCATTTAGTTTACTCACAGAAAGCAGGTTTCATGCCAAACCTAGGATATGCATTACACCATCAATCCCCTCCACTCTTCCATTAGGGAATCTAATTTTTACTCTCCCACGACCAATGATCTTCAGGTGAGAGTCATCACCTAGATACACCTTCCCACCATCGTGTTCTTCATACTTTGAAAACCAACCTTTATGAGAGGTCATGTGGAAAGAAGCACCTGAGTCTATCAACCACACATCTTTTGATGCATGCATTTCCAAAGTTGCAACAAATGCATCTGCATCATTTTGAGAGGATTTATCAGAGTTGGAATCTTATAAACTATTTTTGTCATTTTTTTTCTCTTCCATGCACTCTTTTCTAAAATGACCAGATTTGTTGTAATTCCAACACTCAAAGTTTTCACCATTAAACTTCTCTATTTTGGTTCTACTGAATGTTATTTCTATCTTTTGACTACAACAAGGTTACAAAATATTCTTTTGTGAAACTCCCACTGAAACAAAGATTAGCTCAAAAAACCCTTCAAACCCAACAACATAATCAAAGCTAGCCAGGCTCTGATACTAACTGAAAGGAATCCGGGTAAGCGGAAGGAACTTCCTACACTAATCTAAGTAGGAGAGAGTTGAATTTTTTTCTTAAACACCTTTAACTGTTATAGATTTAGATGCACATACATATCAAAAATAGATAATCAAAGAACTCATAACACAAAATTTTTACGTGGGGAAAACCCTTTCGAGAGAAAAACCCCACACTCCAAAATAGAGCTCAATTCTATTATTTAGAAACAAATAAAAAATTACAATATAATTGTAGAGCTATGCTCTTTTAAGAGTCTTCACACTTCTCAATTTTGGAGTAATTCCAACAACATAACGATACTTCAACAAAACAACAACATACAACTCCAAAATACAAGTGCTCAATATATAAGAGCTTACAATGCATAAAATAAACATTTCTAAAACAACTGCCAAAGGTTGGACGTGCAACATGGAAAGCACCAAAAACATTGTAGATGCACAATAGTAAGTTTCCAATTGTCACCACAAGCCAATCTGCAAAAAACTACACTTGCCAAAATAACTACACGTTGAAAACTCACATTCCATGTAAAATCAACACATAAATGGAAAAAAACTATTTATGCACAACTCCACCTATAAAAAAACAACTTTCTAAGTTGACTCCTCCTTAGAATAGAAAAAAAAAGTTGTAACTCACAAAGATAGAGTGAGAAAATCAACAACTTTTAATATTTAGAAAAATCAAATCTTTAGAAAAATCAAAGGTCGAGACACCTTATTTTTCCAACATTCGCAAGATATAATTTTTTTTTGATATAATACCCTGACTAGAGGTCATATGATGAAGTCTTCCATTTCCTTCAATGAAAAGTTTCATTGAAGAGGCCAATGCCTCACTTTCCATATCGTGGTTTGATAGAGTTTGAAAGAATATTGGTATTCATGCTTGCAAAGTAGAACATAGAAAAGGCTCATGCAATCTTAGGTGAAATGTAGGTGAGCTTAAAATATATTATTTCCAAAGGATGAGTAAGTCATGGACTTGATTAATAGTTCAAGAAGTTTTCATGACAAATCTTCTAATATCATCCCTCCTGCCTATGTGATGGACCTTTAGGTTATGGATTG
The DNA here is from genome assembly GCA_007258455.2 of Sequoia sempervirens. Taxonomy (NCBI): domain Eukaryota; kingdom Viridiplantae; phylum Streptophyta; class Pinopsida; order Cupressales; family Cupressaceae; genus Sequoia; species Sequoia sempervirens. The sequence continues at coordinate 283,479,676 of VDFB02058242.1, read as the reverse complement.
TTAATTTCTTATAACCCAACTACAGATTAATTGCATAATAAATTCATAGAATAGAATCAAAATAATTTATCTATCTGATTTAAAATAATTAATACATCAGGTTATTTAACAACATAACAATGGAAGCAAAAATAACAAGAAGCCAATCATAGATACACAATAAAACATAATTACCAAGGAAACCCCAATGTGGGGAAAAACCTGCAAATGTTGGATCTTCTATTAATCCTAACAACAAACTTTCCTTTCGAAATACAACACTGATTTGCTACAAAAATATTACATATATAGCCTCAACTGTTTTAAATCAACGTGGAAGAAAATAAACTTTCCTTACATTACTCAACTTTAGATCACACATAAAATCACTCTCGGTCTTATCTCAACCTCACAAACTCGAAACATTCTATCAATGAATAAAAAATTTGTTGTTGTTGAGAATCCAACTCGATTTGCTTCAAAGAAAATCCACACTCGACATTTCGAGCAATGGAAAAATCAACACTCCCTATTATCGAGGAAGGTGTTCTACACAACACTCAACTTATCCTTGAAAAATTCAAACTTACTCTTCATCAAGTCCTTGGTTAGGATATCTGCTATCTATTTGTCTATATGAATGTATTAGAGCTTCACTATCCCCTTCTCCACACAATCTCTGATGAAGTGGTACTTGATCTCAATGTGCTTACTAGATTCTCAAAGATTTTGATACAACTCTGATTATCATAGTAAATGATTGTAGGTTCTAGCTCTTGATCAAAGATCCCAACTAGAAGTTTCCGAAGCTAGATAGCCTCACATGTAGCCATATTGGCTTCCATATACTTGGCCTCCATAGAACTTAGTGCAACTAACTTCTATTTCCTACTATGCCAAGAGACTGCTCCTGATCCCAAATTAAAACAATACCCTGAAGTGTTCTTTCAGTAAGTTGTACTACCTGCCCAATCTGCATCGATAAACCCCTCAAGGTTCACTCCATCCTTTAAACATACTTCAAACCATAATCAATTGTGCCTCAGAGATACCTCAAAACATGATTCATAGCTATCCAGTGCACACATTTAGGTTCCAACATAAACTAACTAAGAGATTTCACTACAAAAAAAATGTCTAGCTTGGTGTTGACTAGATACATAAGAGAGCCTATCATCTATCTATATAAATTCGGTTCCACTACCTCTGATCTAGAAGCATTTATCTTCTTCTAGTTGGTCACAAGTGGCATGGACATGGATGGGCTTACATCTCTCCATCCTGAATCACTTCAAGATATCAAGTAAGTACTTACCTTGTCCAAGAAATATTTATCCCTCTTTCTTCCACAACTCCAATCCTAGAAAGTAGTGCATCAACCCCAAGTCCATCTCAAACTCTCCTGCAAGATCCTACTTAAAGTGTGCTATGAGCTCCTCTAACCCCGTGAGGAACAAGTCATCAACATATAACACCAATATGAGAAGTTTTCCCTTCACTTGAACATAGTACAAGTTCAGATCTGCCTCACTCTTGATGAAGCCCACACTCTTCAAGTAACTGTCAATACGTGAATACCATGCCTTGGGAGCCTGATTGAGCCCATACAATTCTCTTCTCAACCCACATGCATGAGAATCCCTCCCACATGCTTCAAATCCTTCTAGATGTTCTATGTAAGTCTCTTCCTCAATCACTCCATTGAGGAAGGTTGTCTTTACATCCATCTAGTGAATCCCCCAACCCATTTGTGCTGCTACAAAAATGATAGCTCTTATGGATGAGTACCTGACTATCGGAGTGACAGTCTTGTCATAGTCAATCCCTTCCTTCTAAGAAAATCCCTTAGCCATAAACTAGGCTTTGAACTATTCCACACTACCATCTGCAACATGCTTAATCTTAAACAACCATCTCAAGCCCACCGCAGACTTACCTTTTGTTCATGGTACTACCTCCCACACACTATTCTTCATGATGGAAGAATAATCTTCCACCATGGAATCCCTCCATACTTGGTGTTGGGATGCCTCCTGAAAGATGGAAGGCTCTACTTCAATTAATTCACTCATAAGTGCCACATACTCAAAATAATTTCTGGGAGCCTTTCTTTGTCTAACTGAATCCTTTGGATCACCAACATATTCTTGGGCCTCTCTCAGTGTCTTCTTAGCCGCCCTATTTCTCCTCTTCTCGGTAATAGGAATCTGAGGCTGAGGAATTATTAGTTCCTCCTTCTGATCAGTCTGCTCTGCTTGCTTGCTCTGCTCTCCAACTTGCATGACTAAAGTTTGAGGAATTTGTGTTGCCTCAACCGTGGGTGATTGCTCCTCCTCATTCATCAAGTTGCTATACTTCTAAAGTGCCCTCTCTTCCTCAAACTTCACATCTCTATGAAAAACTATTTTCCTAAGGTAGGAATGTAAACTTGACATGCCTTAGAAGTTTCACTATACCCAACAAGGATACCCTTCTCTGCAGTTGGTTCCAACTTGGTTCTCTTCTCTACAAGAATGTGACAATACACAAGGCATCTAAAGATGTGAATGTGCCCCAAGTCTTGTTTCTTATTGGTGTACAGCTCTTCTAGAGTCAATTTTCCCAATACTTTGTGAGGGCTCCTATTCTGCAAATACACAACTGTATTGTAAGCTTCTGCCCATAAGAACCAAGGCATATCCTAATCATGAAGCATGGCCTTGGCTGCCCCAACTATAGCCCTTCTTTTCCATTCAACAACCTCATTCTACTGAGGGTTGTACGTAATTGTCAACTCTTTCCTGATACCTTCCTGAGCATAGAAATATTTAAAGGCATTCGAGGTACACTCACCTCCATTATCAGACCTCAGTATCTTGATCTTCCTCCCAGTTTAGTTCTCCATGAGAGCCTTAAACTCTTTGAGCCTACTGAAGACCTCATCTTTATTCTTTAGAAAATATATCGACGTCTTCCTAGAGAAGTCATCAATGAAAGTAACAAAATACTCGTACCCATTCAAGGATACTATTTTCACGGGCCCAAAACCATCTGAGTGTACAAGATCCAAAATCCCTTTGGATCTAGTGATGCTTCTTGGAAATTTGGTCATGGCATATTTCCCAAGCGCATAACCTTTTCACACCTCATGCTTTTTTGTCCTCATCTCAGGTAGCCCTGTCACTATTTCCTTGAGATTATTAAGTGCTCCATGGTGAAGGTGAGCCATCCTTCTATGCCACAATTCTCCTAGCCCTCTACAACTACTAACCAATGCATGTGTTGGCTTAATCTATAACCGAAACAAGATGTCATTCCTGACTCCAATCACTTTTGCAACCTTGGAATCCTTAGGATAAATATATAATTTTCCCCTCTCAAAGGTCATGATGTAACCCTTGTCTTCCAAAGTAGAAATGAAGATTAAATTATTTGTCATGCTAGGGAAATACAACACATCCTCCACCAACAAAGGTTTGCCAAAATCCCTTTGAAACTTGACCATGCCAACACTAGTTGCATGGTACTTGGAATTATGTCCAGTATGTAAATCCAACTTCTCCTCCAACTTGGTGAAACATTCTTTGACTCCTGTCATGTGGCAAGAAGCCCCTGTATCAATATACCATACCCTGTTGGCAATTGAACTCGAGAGACAAGCAATAAGAGAAAACTCATTCTCAAATTGTGATGCAAACTTGTCCACCTCTGCTATAGCAGCAACTTACTTCTTCTGCTTGTCCTTATTTTTCTTATTCGAACATTTATTGGCATAGTGATCCAACTGATGGTAGTAAAAAAAAATTATCTTGTTCAGATCTTTCTTCTTTCCACTCTTGGAAGATGAGCCTTTTTTTTGCTCTTTATTGGACTTCTTATCCTTACTTGCAAGAGCAAGATTTTCTTTTTCTTGACCCTTCTTAATCTAATCTCCTTGATGAGAACATTCATGGATCTCCTCCTGAAAAAAATAATCCCAAAGCCTTTCCCAATTAGGTAGGCGATCTTTGTCGAAAACACACTTGAAAAACACTTCCCAGTGCTTTGAGAAACCATTTAAGGCTATACACACCAACTCATCTTCAACAATCATCTTTCCAATAGAAGCCAAATCATCCCTGACCTGTGTCAACTTGGACAAGTAAGAGGTCACGCTCTTGCCTTTGGACATCTTGGTGTTATGCAATTTTTCCTTGGGCATCATCTTACGACTCTGATAGTCACTCTAATAAAGTTTTGTGAGCGTATCCCACATCTCCTTAGCAGTGTTTTTCCCCAATAGATAATGAATTAGATGATCTCTTATGCCATTAAGAATAATCCTCTGAGCCTTGGCCTCCTTGATTTCATGCGAATCTAGGGCAATAGGATCATTTATTGGTGGTGTCACCTTTGTACTAGCATAGATTGACAACCTTTTCTCCTTGGGAACAAATGTAATATGAACCTTCCACTGTAAGAAGTTAGATGCACCCTCAAGCCTGTATTCATATCGAACACTGGTTTCCATAGTCACAAAAGAAATTGGAGGCAAAATTCTAATTTTTTCTCTTGAAATATGTGTGACAAATCTTGGCTTCGTATTCAGAGTTTAGAGCTCTGATACCATGTTAATTTCTTATAAACTAGCTACAGATTAATTGCACAATAAATTCATAGAATAGAATCAAAACAATTTATCTATCTAATTTAAAACAATTAATACACTGGGTTATTTAACAACTAATAACAATAGAAGCAAAAATAACAAGCCAATCACAGATACACAATAACACAGAATTACCCAGGAAACCTTAGTGTGGGGAAACACCTGCAAATGTTTGATCTTTTATTCAGCCTAACAACAAACTTTCCTTTCGAAAATACAATACTGATTTGCTACAATAATCTTACATATATAGCACTAGTTGTTTTAAATTAATGTGCAAGAAAAGAAACTTTCCTTGCATTACTCGACTTTAAATCACACATAAAATCACTCTCAGTTTAATCTCAACCTCACAAACCCTAAACATTCTATTAATGAATAAAAAATTTGTTGTTGCTGAAAATCCAACTTGAGTTGCTTTAAAGCAACTCCACACTCCACCTTTTGAGCTATGGAAAAATCAACATGGATGTCCTTGAATACCAATCATTCTTGCAAGACATGTCACCCCATGCATATTTGAATCTCCTCCTTCCACTTCACATACCTTTACACTTTCTCCACCTGCAGTATTCAATCCCTCTCTCCTTCATCCTCAATCGATCCTTTTTGAAGCAAATCATCTTGGGATGACACAATGAATGGTGGTTGATGATCTCTTTTTCTACACATCCCCATAATGTCCAAGCTCTTCCACCATATACATGATGTGAATGCATTCACCCTTCTGCACACCCCTCTCTTCCACTACGTTTCCTTTTTAATGAATCCTTTTTGCATGCAACATACATATTAATGCATGCAAATTTTAGTCTTACTTAATTTTTAATAACTTTATAATTAGATTTTATATAACTTAGTTTATTTACTTTTATTTATTTAGTTTCTTTTAAGTAAATAAATTTAAATAGAAACACTTTTACATTTATGCATATAATATCTTACATAATGGGCTCTTTTATACTTATTTTCTTTAATAGTATTTATGAAATTATCAATGTATATAAAAACAAATTTGATTTTATTTGATAATAACAATCATACAATTTAAACATTAAAATTATTTATATAATTATTTAATGTTTAAGTTTTCCCAAGAAGAAGGGATGTGAAAATTTATGGGATATTCATCTCAAAGTAAAACATACAGATGCTACAATAAGAGATTGTGAAGAATAGTTGAAAGCACTAATGTGAAGTTTGATGAAGATCTACATCATAATATGAATGAAGTTGCATATTTGATGCACCTCCCTACTCAGATGAAGAAGAAGAAGAATAAGTCGAAGAGAAATAAGAAACACTAGAGAATCTCAACAAGACTCCCACAAAGTATGTTAAAATAAATCATTTAGAAGATCAAATCATTGGAGATAAGAATGGAGTGCTAACCAAAAAATTCTTGCAAAGGAAAGTGAACAAGTAAACTTTTGTTTTTTTATCAAAGATAGAACCTTAAGCTTTTGATGATTCCAACAAGGATGAAGGATGGTTGCAAGCAATGAAAGAAGAGTTGAATCAAACGTGGGAATTGGTTCCAAGGGTTGTGAACAAAAATGTGATAGGAACAAAGTGGGTTTTCAGGAATAAATTAAATGATGAAGGAGAAGTTGTAAGAAAAAATACTAGATTGATTTGTAAAGTCTATTCATAGGTAGAAGGAATTGCTTTTGAGGAGCGTTTTGCTTTAGTAGCAAGAATAGAGGCTATCAAAATGTTTCTTTGTTTTTCTGCCTACAAGGACTTCAAGTTTTATAAGATGGATGTCAAGTCAACTTTCTTTAATAGAGATTTGGAAGAAGTGTACATAGAACAACCTGATGGATTCTAGTTGTTAGAATAATCTAACATGGTGTGCAGACTCAAAAAGAAATTGTATGGTCTGAAACAAGCTCCTAGGGAATGGTATTCAAGATTGGATAAGTACTTTCTTCAACGAGGATTCAAGAAAGGTACCATAGATATTAATCTTTACTTCAAGATTGAAGATGAAATAATTTTGATAGTGGTTGTGTATGTTGATGACATTATCTTTGGTGGAAATAATGAGATGTGCAAGAAGTTTACTTAAGAGATGTAGAAGGAATTTGAAATGTTAATGATAAGTGAGTTGCCTTTCTTTGTTGCTCTTTAAATTGCTCAACTAGATGATGGTATCTTTATTTCTTAAGAAAAGTATGACAAGAAGATGTTGAAGAAGTTTGGAATGGAAGATTGTAAACTTGTTAGTACTCCAATGGTTACTAGTTATCATTTGAGAAAATATGATGAGTCTCCCTTGGCCGATTAGAAGCTATATAGATCTATGATTAGAAGCCTATTGTATTTGTGAGCACAAAACCTACATAGATTAACAAGGGATCAACAAATCAATGTCAAACATGTTAGTAACACAAATCTAATGCTCCCTATGAAATTCTTTAGCTAATTCAAGAGAAAAACATAAAAAACTATTACATCCCAAATTGTGAGGTTACTGTTTACTATTACTAGATAGGGTAAATGTGAATTCTAGAGATGAATTAATGATGCTTGTACCTTATTATCAAAATGAATGTTATCTCATTTGATGTTATTCATGGTGATATACTGTATTAATAAGAATAGATGGTTATTGAACTATTGTTGTTCTAACTTTTAAGTTGTTTATATATACTGCTTATGTTGTGAACATATGACTCCTATTAGCATTGGATGCAGGTATGTGAACCATTCCTCCAGGAGGAGGGGAAATATCACTCAGGAGAGGGGCTTGGTCATTTAACTGATAAAGTGAATTAAATGAGCATACACATGTGTCACCTTAGATTGAGTGAACTGAGTCAGTCATTTGTGTGGATTATAGGTAAGCCATCCTTAGCTTGTATGGTTGCATTGAGAGTCTTGTATGCATTCTCAAGTGATGTTTATCTATGCGAGTCTTGAAATCTGTTTGTGGTATTACGATAATGTGCATATGATGGTAACGTGAATGATGTAAGTAAACGGAAATGGAAATATATACATATGTACAGTATATACATGTATCAATAAGTATATACATATCGATACAAGCATACGTTGGTAGATGTATATTCTCATATAGTTGCATCGATATGGTATACTTACACATGCATGTACATAGAGGAATATACTGGTACATATATGTCAATACGCACACGTCCTTTATTATGTTGATATTAATAATATTATATTATTATTGCCTGATAACTTTACATATATATGTATATATATTTATATATCGGGTTGCTGACTGGCTCACAATATATTTATATATTTGCTAATATATATATATATATAATTATATATTAAGGATCATATATAATATTATTATAGTTATATTATTATATATATATATATTAATAATACTCAGGTATTTATATATATATATATATGTTTACATATATTTAAGACTATAATAATATTTATATAATAAAATATATAATGGAGTTATATTTTGTTTAATTTCTCAATTTATGAAAATTGAATTATTTTCTAAATTGATCTCCACTTTGAAAATTAACTTATTTCCTAAGTTTAATATATTTTAAATCTCATTATTGGAAAATTAAATTAAAATATATTTCACTTTGAGTGTATATTAAAGTCTAAACTATGGAAATTGATGAAATATCCTTCAGCTGATTATTGATTATCAACTATGAATCGAGCTATTCTCATTCAATTAAATTTGAATCACTTGAACATAGGAAATCAAAATATTTCCTATCGCATGAAATATTTATGTCTCAAACTATTGAAATCAAAATATTTACTTTTCAACTATTGAAACACTTAATGTGTGAAAATGGGAAAATAGCGTTGAGAAATACGCACCTAGATAATGCACACCTGTAGGAAAGAATGATTCAAACACAGCTATGAGATGAGTTGACTCATCTAGTAAATGAGCAAGGCGTTTAAAAAATAACCTTGACCTTTTCTTCAAGATGAATCACCCGCTATATATGGGGAGACGCCTGTAGGTGTTGACCCTCCATTTTTAACATGTGCAAAGTTTGAAATATCCTTTGTTCTGTTGGAAGTCGATTCACCTCTTTTTTAGTTGTGTGTAAGTGTGGAAATCCACCACATTTCATTTTGAAATATTCAAAGTTTAGTTATGTCAATTTACATGCCTGCAAGAGTGGAAATTGTTGGGATAGGGGCTCTATAAATAGCCATCCAGTTCATTCATCAAGAATTACTTGCTAAATATGAATTTCAACTGATTTCTAGAGTTTGTCTCATAAGTTCATTATTCTGAAATCATATTCATATCTGAGTGCTGAGAACAAAGGAATTCCTAGTTCATTATTATCAAAATATGAGTTTGTCTCAATACAACTATGATCAATAATAGACTGTATATTCACCATTATAGAGTATAATTCTGAGTGAGAATTCTATCAACATTGGGGGTTTATGTTGTGTAATAAAGACAACAGCTTGAGAGGAAACTACCAGTTGAATAAAATAAGTTGAAGTATTGAGAGGAAGACTAAAATTGCATCATTCAAAGGAAAGCTTATAATCAGGCATGAGATATTCTTTTACTATCTTTTTCTAGATCTTCATCTATTATTTCCTAAATGGTATTATCAATTTGTGTTTAGGAAAGAGTATTTTTTGAGCTGAAATTACTGTTTGTGTGTAAGGAAAAGAGTATCTCTTGAATTGAATTTGTTGTTAGAGCACAGGGTAAAGAGTAGTTCTGGAATTAAATTGTTTCCTGTGCATAGGAAGAGGATTGTTTATAGAACTACATTTAATAAGGAAGTTAATTGTTCAAAGATAATGGATGCATTCTAGCTATGTTTACATGTTCGTAATAATCTCCATAATAGAAGAATTCCTTTTGCATAGACACTATCTGTTGAGCTTGATTGCTTATGGAAAAGGGGATTAAAGCTTTTAAGTCACTTTCATAATGTGTCCTTAGGTACTCCGTGATAGGAGAAAGTACTTGACTGATGAATTCAAAAACATTACATAAAGTACAACATAAGTATTTAATTATACTGGCTATGTTTGAACATGGGATGTTTTATGTTTATATTTTATTTTTGTACATAGGAAATGAAATGTTGCATCCTAGTTGTAATATGCATTAATTGCATGATCTCCATATAAGGAGAGTATTTCTGCAATAGTTACTATATACTAGAACCGAAATGAGGATAGGAGTCAAGTAAATTCTATCAGCTTAAGTTATTAGGTTAACTAAGGTAAGCTTGAGTTACTCCTAGGATAAAAATTTCCAGTTTAGGAGAGATTATGTGAATTACTTGTTATGCTGGTTCATTTCTAGTAATTAGAATGTTGTAGGTAGTCTAAGGTGACTGATTACCCATTGAAGGACATAGCCTATGTGTAGTGTAAGATAGCCCTAAGTCAAATAGGCCCTGAGTAGTGTATGTGATAGATGACTTTCTGAGTTGTTTACTGATCTAAAACTCTTTGATCAAAGTAGTGTAATGTACCTACATCCTCTTAGATCAGGTGATGATTACACTATCAGTTCACCGTGATCCAATAGTACATGCTAGTTCAGGATTGTGGGATTACAAGGATCTAGTCATGTAGGACACACCACTATGCTTAGTTGGTTAACAATATCGGTTACTCTACCAATCTCTTCCTTGAAGGGAGGCACATCTATCAAATGATAGATGTGCGGGGGACCACATTATAAGTATGTCGTTGGTAGAAAAGCACTCGAGTGATGTTTCTCCTCCACTAAAGGCTATTGAAGAACCAAGATTTGAAAGGGGAGATCCTAGACCGTCTTACTACTATTTGTTCTAAAGCTCATTGGAGCTATGCTAGTTAAGGTATGTATTCTTGTTTCATGTACTTGTGAAGTTATTATAATGAAATGAAATCTTTATTGTAAATGGATATGGGAAGTTGTTCATATATTATCAATAAAGAAGAGAAAAAAAAATATTGCAATGGCATGTTAACATGTTTATTTACTCATATCATGTAAATTTAGGAAATTATTACTTTACCGAAGGGTTGGCACTTTACAAAAACAACAAGAAACTAATCAAAGACATGTAAATCAAATTGAATTAACAAAACCTTCATCCCATACCTAGGGAGAGTGGTGCTCCTTTGATGTGGAAAGAAGCCCTTTCCTAATCCCTTGATAAGCTTGATGAGTTGTTGATGATTCAAAGATGAAAAATGGCTATAGTCTAGCTATGAAACATGAAAATGATGGAAAACTAAGAACTTAAATGGCTATAGTGAAAATACATGAAGTTGTGGATCCATATTATGAAAAGGATGCCTCTATTTATAGAAGCGAAGGGTTGAAGAATGAGAGGATTTGATGAATGTGGGATAAATTGAGAGCCAATGAGAATGTGCCAAGTGTCACAATTCTATTGGATGAAGGTGGAGCACATTTTGGGAAATGTGAGTGGAGGAGAATGGAAAAGAAGTAAATTTTGATGGTTGAGAATTTGAAATTGTTGTAAGAGGAATTAAATGAGATTTGAGAGGATGTAAGAGGATTTGAAAGGTTGTAAGAGAAGTAAATGCAGATGTGAAAGGTTTTTTGAAAACCTTTGGTGAGAAATTGAATGAGAGGTTGTTGAAAGGAATATTCTTCAGAATATGCCTTTGTGAGGGAAAAAAGATGAATTAAATAATTAATTGAAATTATTTTCATATGCAACTTGGTTAGTTGACCATGGTTGATTTAACTCTTGAGGAGTTAAAAGTTGGAGGATTTGATAATGATGATTAGAAAGCTGATTTAGGATTAATTAATCCAGAATTAATTAATTGGAGTGAATTAGGAGATGTGACATTTGATTGATTGATTTTTAATCAAATGAGAGGATTAAGAGAGGATTTAATTAAATGATTTAATCTAATTAAATAAGATGAATAATTAGTTAGAAGAAGGATGAATTAATCAATAAATTTAATTATTTGATTAATAGTTGAATTTGATGATTTTAATTAAATAATGTTGATTATTTAATTAAGTGATCAATTTGAAGTGATTTCAGAAGAAATGGTGTTAGTTGATGGAATTAAATGTATAGTATCAATCAGGACATTTTCAATGTCTACATTTTCCCCCTATTTGAAGCGAAGCACTTGCTACGCCAGTTCAAAGAATAACATTTCCATGATCAAAATTCAAAATTTTCTTAATTTTTCAGATGCCCCACTACAGCCCCACCAAAAGAATTACACTGCCATACTGCCCCCTCGAGTGATTGGGTGAAAATTTTGATTTTAGGGTTGATCTCGTGATAAAGAGGTTCGAGATGGACGTATGGATGGTTAGACTAACAAATCTATATTGTGATGATGATGCAAATGAGATGTTTTTGAGATGCTTAGAATAACAAATCTATATTATCCAAAACAACTTAAATGATGATGCGATGCATGTAAGATGAATGATGTGTCCTATTATGTATGACATGAATGATATGCAGTATGTTGATGTTTTCTGGATGCAGGATGGATGCATATATAGATGTTTTTTGTTTTTGAATGTCATGATACCATGTTAGCATTAGTATATGAGAAAGATAGAAGAAAGAGAAATCAACCCTTGACTTCAAGATGATCATAATGAAAATGATGATAATGATGATGATTTCTTATTAGAGACTGGGGATATAAATATCTTACTTATCTTATTTTTTATAACACACATAGATACGATGCATCAAGGTATAAAGAAACAAGATGACGTTGTACCTAGTGTGATGGAATTTGATTTGACAATCAGATAGGAGTATCCTTGTTCACACCTAGCATACAGAACCGTATTTAGAATGCAATTCAAATATTTCAAATATGTTAGACCAACACATTGAAAAGTAGAACCTTTCCATGTGGTCAGCAAGATATTCAAAACACCCTCCCTAGAAACCAAACAAAGTAAGCATCCAAGGTTATATTAAAAGAATATCCAACAAGCACAACAAATAAAAATATAATGATCAATTCCCCATTCCTTTCTCTCTAAATCATTTTGTTTAGACATCATCAAGAGGTCATTGGAATGAGCACAATAAGATAAATCAACAAGACAAGGACCAAGTAAACGAACAAGCTAATGTTCTTCATACCTCTAGCCAAGATTAAAGTATAGTGATGCCTTATGTTGATGTCCATTATAGGAAGGATGCATCCTAGGACATGATGTTATCAAATGATTTTCTGATTGACTGGATTATGGGCTATTAATACCAAGAGTTGACCAACTTGTTTAGCTACTGACCTAGACTTGAGATCTTGATGTTTGAGTTTCACTTTTGATTTGCTATAGTTGTTTCCAATTTTTTCACCAAAGGTTGGGGATGACAATAATTTATTATGAGTGGATGTTTATTTCAAGTGATCATGAGATGGGACAGATGGATTTTTTTCAAATATTTGGATGTTTTTGAAAAATTTTGAGGCTGTTTTTGGTATTTTCAAGGTGTTTTACAAATGTTTTGATTTTCAAAATTTCCAATTTTTTGGTGTTTTCTGAGATTTTGACCAAGATCCTAACCTAAATACCTATCCTAGGGCCTCGGGGGCTAATCAAATATTATCCTTGCCTACATTATACATGTAGAGACCACGTAGTTCAACTGACGACTCATTTATTGATGAGGTATGCACAAATGGATTGCCAATTTATTATGATGGACCCCTAAAGGACTAACCTAATGTGTCTCAGGGGCACATCAATGATGGCCTTGCCTACATTTAGAGTTCAGAGACCCGTAGTTCGAGAAGATGACTCTATTTTTGACTTTTTTTGACTTTTTGACCTATTTTTGGGATTTTGATATGTTTTGAATGTTTTTGGATTTTTTGATTTTATAATTTTTTTTTGGGTTTTTTTATTTTTTGAATGTTTTTGGACTTTCTAATTTTAAGGAAGATTGCAAAAATATACATGAATCCGATCCAATGTAGGTATAAGAACATGCCCCCAACATGATGCGCTAGACTACTTCGATATAGGCAGGACAAACTGACCTTAGGAATGTGCCAAGTAGTACTAGGAGGGAACATGATGCAAACACAAGATCAAGCTATGATGCAGATGTGGATGGGAGCCAAAGGATCAATGGAATGCGATTGATGAATGATGCAGAACAAGTTGAAGAATCCATGGTGGATGGAAAGTGCTTTATTTACACAAGGTGCTTGATTGCTAGGTTTTCACCAAGGTACTTTCCCAAAGTGCCACCGAAGTGGTTTTCACTATAGGACGATTTTTTTCTTTACTGTTTTCAATCCCTTTCTATTTTTTTTGGATTTTTTATATTTTTTGATTTTTTTGATTTATTTAGGCATAAAACTTTTTGAGATGGGAGCTATTGATAGGCTCTTGTAGAGGTTCACCTTCTAGTGTTGACAATTGATATGCTCTTGATTTATAACTTGTTGTGACAATGAAGGGCCCCAACCAATTGGGTTCAAAATTTCCCTTGCTATCTAGATTTGGAACATTTTTTTGATTCTCCTTTAATACGAGCTCTCTGAATTAAAAGGTTTGAATCCTGATCTTCTTGTTGTAGCTCCTCTTGAGATGGCTTTGATAGACTTGTAAATGGTTTAAGGCTTCCATGCATCACTCATCTAGTAGTTCTAGCTCTTTCAACCGTGACACTCAATATTCTTCATCTGTAATGAGATTTTGCAATGATATTCTCAAGGATGGGAGCTAGATCTCAATGGGAAGGATGGCCTCTGATCTGTAGACCAGGGATAAAGGGGTTGCACTCGTAGGCATGCAGATACTCGTGCGGTAGGACATAAGGCAAGATTGAACTATAGGTGCTAGTCATGACCAACTTCATTGACTATTTTCTTTAGTATTTTCAAGATGGTTTTACTGGTAGCCTCAGATTGGCCGTTACCTTGGGGGTAGTATGGGATAGAAAAGTGATGTTGGATATTTAATTTTTGGCATAGTTCTTGAACATCCTTGTTTCTAAAAGTGTCTTGTTATCAAAGATAAGGGCTTCTGGGACACCGTAACAACAAATGAGGTAGTTCAAGATGAATTTGGAAATCTTCTTCCTTGTGATGTAGGTCATTAGGATGACCTCTACCCATTTTGTGAAGTACTTAGTGGCAGTGATAATGAACTTGTGTCCATTGGATGAGGTGGGTGTGATTTTACCAATGAGATTGAGCTCCCATTGCAAAAAGTGCCAAGGTGTTATGATCGGTCGAAGCTCCTAAGTTGGTGCATGGATGAGGTCCCTATGTTGTTGACATTGCAAACACTTTTGGATATAGTTGTGAGCTTCTTTTTCCATTGTCAGCCAATAGTACCTAGTCCTCAACAGTTTTTTGGCCAAGGTCACACCACTCGAATGTGACCCACAAATTCCATTGTGTACCTCAATTAGAGCAGTTAAAGCTTTCTCAGGATTAAGGAATTGTAACAAGGTACCCTCGATACTCCTACGGTATGGGGTGTCTCCTAAGATAAAAAAAATGGGATGACTTTTTGACAAATGTTCGTTTAAGGTTTGAGGTGATATCATCAGGGATGACTCCTATTTTCAAGTAGGTGTAAATGTCATGATACCAAGGGTCATTGGGACCAATGATTTCACACATGAATTCAGAATCTAGTACCTCAAATGTTGGTATGAGAAGCTTCTCTACAAGGAATTCTTGCTTTGGGACATTGTGTGGGATATCTAGTACTGATTTGATTGTTGCCATAACATCCACTTCTCTATTGTTTTCCCTTGGTATTTGCTCAAATGTGATGTCAATGAAGAATTCTTTGAGGCTCTCCACCAGTTTCTTGTATGGAGTCAATTTGTCATCTTTTGTTTGGTATTCATCATTTACCTAGTTGATGATAAGCTATGAGTATCCATAGACCTTGAGTGCCATGATCTGTTGTTGTACTGCTATTCTGAGTCCTATGACAATAGCCTCATATTTTGCAATGTTATTTTTGCAAGGAAAAGACAGCTTGCATGAATTTGGTATGCAATCTCCCTATGGTGTAATGAAGAAGATTCTGGCTCCTGACCCATGTTGTGTGTACTATCCATCAAAATATACTTTCCAGTGATCTGCTACGCTTATATTAAAGATGGACTCATCAAGGAACTTTGATACAAGTGGGTTTTCTAAATATATCGGTGCCTCTGCTATTTGGTCTACAATTACTTGTCCTTTAATGGCCTTCTGCTCTACGTACTCAATGTCATACACTGTTAGGATCATGACCCATTTAGTTGTTCACCCTGTGAGTGTTGCTTTGGAAAGAAGATACTTGGGAGGGCCTATCTTGGCAATGAGTTTTATCTGATGTGCCAACATATAGTGTCTGAATTTTTGTGCGACGAATACCATTGCTAGGAAAGCCTTCTCAATGAATGTGTAATTTAACTCATGTTCCACCATGGTTCTACTGATATAGTAAATAGCTCTCTCCCCATTTTCACCATGTTGAGCTAAGAGAGCACCAAGGGCTACTACTGTTGCCGATATATATAGGATCAATGGCTTGTTTGGAATTGGTGGCATAAGGACTGGTGATGTCGGTAAGTACTCCTTGATTTTGTTTAACGCGTAGTCACATTTCTCATTCCACTTGTATGCTACCCCCTTGTGGACTAGATGAGAATATGGGATAGCCTTATCTGCTAACTGTGCTATAAACCGACAAATGGATTAGAGCCTTCCCTGCAAACCCTTTAACTGCTTCAAGGTTCTTGGTGCCTCCATCTCGAGAATTGCTTTGACTTGGGTGAGGTCTATCTCAATTCCCCTCATAGATATAATGTACCCTAGGAGCTTGCCTGATTGTACACTAAAGACACTTTTTTGGATTGAGCCTAACCTTATATTCTTCTAGCCTGTCGAAGATGGAGCTTAGTGCCTTTATGTGATCCCAATACTTCTTTGATTTGGCCAATATGTCATCCACATAGTCTTCCATAGTTTTGTGAATCATGTCATGGAAGATCAGTGCCATGGCTCTTTGATAGGTAGCTCTTGTGTTTTTCAACCCAAATGGCATCATGTTCCAGCAATATGTCCCCCATGGACAAGTGAAAGTTGTCTTGTGTTGGTCATCCTTAGCTATCATGATATGATTGTACCCTGAGAACCCATCCATTAAAGATAACATTTCATGCCCTGATGTCATATCCACAATCATGTCTATGTTTGGGAGAGGGAAATCATCTTTAGGGAATGCTTTATTTAGGTCCCTAAATTCAGTGCAAATGTGGATGCCCCAAGTGAGCTTAGAGACTAGTACAATATTTGAAACCCATTCTGGATAATCAATTGGCCATATGAATCCAACATCAAGGATCTTTTGAAATTCAAGTTTGACCAGTAATGCTATTTGTGGATGCATTTTTCTAGCTTTTGTCTTACTGGCTTTGCCTCTAGATAGATGGCTAGATGGTGAAACACAACTTCTAGATCAAGACCAAGCATATCAGTGTAGGTCCATGTGAAGTTTACCTTTCTTTCCCTTAGAAAAGTAGCTAGGAGTTCATGTTCTTCTATCAAAATTGATTTTGCATAAAAGGTGATATGTGGTGTCTCTTTCGTTCCTAGGTTGACTAGATTGCACTTCTCTACTAAGACTGTTGACTTCTCCTGATGAATATCGCTAAGGGGAAGATTGAATCCCTCATCCTTTGGCACCTTAGAGAGGTTTTCACCATTGGATGTGTCCTTTTTTTTACTATTTTGATTAGGTCAGAGAGTGCCATAGTCTGGTTTTCACTCAAAGTCCTAGATATTATTCTTAAATTTTCACTTCTGCAACTGAGGGATTCAATCGGTTCCCCATAATATGCATGTGTGTCTAGCTCAATATCCCCAACTTTGTGATATCCACATGGTAGAGTATCCTGCAATCCCATGAATTCTGAGAGAGCCTCATCATTTTCAAATGTGTCTAAAATTGGTGGTCCTTGTTGGTCATAATCAATGAGTTGGGGGTAGACAAGTTTTAGCTCATTGGTTTGGTTACTTAGCTTGAAAGATAGGGTACTAATCATGAAAAGAGAGGAATCATCAAATAGCATGGGTAGGTCAGTGATGGGGTCCTCATCGCACACATTGGTTATATCAAAGGTATAGTTGTCTAAAGGCAGACCTATGGATACCAATAATTGAGGAGGAGCTTTGACTTTTCTAACCAGGGAATCTTTGCCAAGTATGGTTATTTTTAGAGGGGTACATCCAAGGCCAATATTCCTTATACACTTCTTAGGAATGATAGGTTCTAGAAGTCCATTGTCATTTTGTCTAAGTTTCTTGTTTTTGTTGTAGCCCATGCCAACCAACATCTGCAGTCCTTTGTTGTCATCATCCATGGGAAGTTTAGGCATGGTCCTTTCATCTTGATATATCAAACTTGATATGTCTTTTTTTCTTACTATTTCTTGGCTTAGGTCTCCCCAACATCTAAATTTGGAGGGGTCTACTTTAAAGGTTTGAGATGGGGTGTTAATCGGTTGGGGCTGCCTATGAGACTGAGGAGATTGATGTAACTCTCCTATTACAAAGGCATTCTTTTTCATTTTGTAGTCACCAAACCCATTGTCTTGGATAATGACTTTGATATCAAAAATGTCTGGAATGGAGGGTGTCTTAGTCTTGGAAGTGGAGGCTAAGGTAGATGGGTCAATATATGGAGATGTGGATCCCTCATCACTCATTGGGACTTGAGGGATCTTGTAGTACTTGGCTTCCAGATTCTTGCAATAATAAAATGGTTTAGGATCTCCATGGACTATGACCTCTTGATTTTGACAAGGAAACTTGACACATTGATGGAAGGTAGATGTGATAGCTTGCATTCCATGGATCCATGGGCACCCCAGGAGGATATTGTATGAAAATTCAAGATCAAGGACTTGGCATGTAGTTTCCATGATGGTTGGACCTACTTGAATAGGAAGTTGAATGGTGCCTTGAGACACTCTTTCTTGATCATCAAATGCCCTAATTGTTATACCTTTTCCTTTTTCAATGACATCCTCAAATAATCCCAAATTCTTTATTAGCTTGAGAGTATAGATATTTAGACCTGCACCTCCATCCACCAAGACTCTTTTGACTTTATTCTTATGGACTAAGACTTCAAGATGGAGTGCAAAGTTATGAGATGGTTGTGTTGGGAAGTCCTAATAAAAAAATGTTAGGAGATGTGGTGTGGTAATGTGTCCGACCATAGCTTGGAACTGATCTACATCACACTAGTAGAATTTGGAAAATAAATGAATACATGACTAAAAATTTTAGTCACATGACTAACACTAGTAGTATTTGGAAAATAAATGACTAATTTGGTCATTTATAAGTGACTAATTTGGTCATCGAGTAAAATCACAACTAAATGACTAAATAAATGACTAATATTAGACAATTAAAAATGACTAAATAAATGTCTAATATTAGACAAACAAAAATGACTAAATAAATTTTCTCATTATTAAAATCTTGGCCATAATTTTCATTTTAATAAACATACTCTAAAACCTTCATCAAGACCTTATTTTCAATCGTAGCCCGCCATAATTAATAATAAAATATTACAAATAAAATTATTAATAAATATTTTTTGTGGAATAAATATTTTGTTTTGTGGTGTCATCATATGAACACCAAAGTTTCTTCTAAATTGACGAAAAACCACCAAATTATAAAAATTAACAAAAACCATAAGAGAACCTAAAAAACTAAAACCCAAAAACCTTGAAAGCAAAAGGAAGAGAAAAAACAAAAGATAAGAATAAGCAACCAAATAGTCTAAGAGGAAAAAGGACCAATTTTTTTTTTATAAGCATAAATATCATTTTAATAAACATACTCTAAAACCTTGGTGAAAACCTTATTTTCAATGTAGCCCGCCAAAATGGAGCAATCAGTTGAAACCTTATTTTCAAGGTAGCCCACCAAAATGGAGAAGTAAAGCAACGCCTGATTTTGGATTGCAACCTTTGCCCATTTTTCTGCATTGGAAACGTTTTGTGCAGAATCTTGTGGTAAGTCACTTTCCATGGTTTCAGTTAATTTTACTTTTCAAATATGTACGTGGTCAAGCCATATGATCCATATGATCCATTCTTTTTAATAATTTTACTAGATCCTTGTTGACTAATAGTGATTATGTTCTTTTTTAGGATAATTATGGAAAAGCAGATCCATCTTGTGTTGCAGAAGTTAAGGATTTATATAGAGAACTTGGAATTGACTTCTGTTTATTCTTTTCTTTTCCATTATGAGATGTTAAAAGTGATCTTTTCTTTTCGAAGTTTCCACTATCAAATTGCATAGTTCACATGAGAACTTACTTTTATCTATAAAAGTGAAATTAAAGGGACATGTAGATTGATTTGTCTATACAAATTTCAGAATTTGAACTCTTAAAATTAGCTTCCACTTTTTGAGGGGGCATGCAAATCACTTTTGAAGTTGAGTGTAAAAAATAAAGTAGCACGTAAAGAAAAGGGATGAACAATAATAAAGTGAAAAGTGGCTCTTCTATCAACCATGTAGAGTACAATGAAAGGAGCGTAGGGATGGTATGGATTTAACATTTACAGTGTAGTGGAACAGTAGTTCAGTTGTACAGTAGATGTCATCCTACTTTGTTTGAGAACTCTTACTAAATTCCCAAGAATAAGAGTTCCCAAATGATACCAATAGATATTATAAATAGAAAACAAACAACAATATTTTCATATAAAAACAACAAGAGCTGATTCATAGGCCCTATGAAAATCTCTAACTTTTTGGCTCGCCTTTGATACTTTTCTGCATACTTACAGATTACATCTCCATGATTAATATGGACTAGAAGGGTTGAAAGGGAACATGTTAGTCTTTTCCATTTATTGGGAAATAAAAAGTTTGAAGTGACTGAAAGAATCAAATGTAGCTCTTTACTATAGATGCTTTATTCTCATTCAGTTATTAATATATCCAGATATAAACCATGATGACTTAAATCAAAACTAGAAGAAATCTCATGAAACTACAAGAAGAGATCAATGATTATATGAATCATGGAAATGAAACCAACTCCATAAGCCACAACAAACAAAATATGCAATGCAAATGAGAATAAATGCCTTCAAAGGAGTTGTCATGGATAAAGAATTGTCCTCCCTTAGATCTCTTGTGAGAATGCCTAAAAGCTCTTCAGTTATCCATAATATCCACATGCTATGAGCTTTGATACAAAGATTGTGCATATTTCTTCAAAGTTTATTCAATTTGGTGCTATTATTTTTATCCTATGATTCAGGATTCAAACCAACCCCTATCATTAGTATTTGTCTTCTAGAACTATCTAGAAGAGGGTAATCAAAATCAGTACTAGAATATCTGAAAGTTGAAGATCCTTTCCCTCAAACTGAAGCTTTTTTCTCGACAAACCAGAGCTGAGACAAGCCAAGAACTAGTGGAAGGGAAGTTGAATGAAAACTGAGAGCAACTAAAAGCCTTCCTAACAAAATTTCCCTTTCCACTACAATTGTCGGTTCTAGTGTCTCCTTGTTCATTTTTTTGGCATCTCCTCATTTTTCATTTCTTGATAAAGAGCTTCTGAAAGATGTTCAAGATGTTCTTCAATCTCAACAATCAATGTTGAGATCAAATGGAAGCATTGCTCTTGCAAATAAGGTGCTAAATCATTTATCCTTGAAGGAGATTTATGTGCATGAAGATAACTTAGGAGGTCTTCTAGAATATTCTTGGACCCCTCATCTATGGTATCTTTTATTTGACTAACCTCAGTTTGAAAATAAGTGTTAAGGTGACCAAACCAGTCTTCATCATTTGTCATCATAAATCTAAAACTCAACCCAGGTAAATTGACACTTTTTAGGTCCCCTCTCTTGACAAGCCATCCCTCACTAGTAGTTAATTTGTGCAAATGGGTTTCAACATCTTTGTAACTTGCTAGAGATGTAACTATGGATTCAAGGCATTTACCAATCTTCACTCTCACGTAGATCTGCAAATTCATTAGCTATTATTTGTTTCATCCTACTAACAAACAGGCTTTCAAAAAGTTCATCCCACAGACTCTTTGAGTGCTTCAAAACAATCTCACACACGCATTGGCATGGAAACTCAACATTTGAACCAAAAACTATTTTTAGCCACCCCAAGCTCCCTTCAAATGCATCCAAACTGTCCAATGTTTCTTTGATCAATGTCTCATTCTCTGTAAGTTCCTTGCCACTTTTCACAAGATCAAGAAAATACTTTCCCCCAAGCCTATTTGCAGAGAGAATATCATCTACACATGTCTTAAGCCACGCTAAGAAAGACTTTGCTAGAAATTTTGTTGACAAAATCATCATGGTAGCTTGTAGCTTTTCTTTATGATATTTCCACAACTGCACCTCATTGTCTAGGTTTGGAATCCCACCAAACAACTGTGATTCAGGTGGCACTACCAACACAATCTTATAAAAAAGAGGCAAATCGTTTAGAACCTCCAAGAAGAGTTCCCTAGCCTAACATAGCATTACCTGTATGACTCTTACCACATTATAGAAAATGGAACTGACTGCCCCCACCTTATTGGTCTATCAACCAGATGTGTCTTCTAGTTCCAACGATGCATCAACAATTCTATTTTTTCATTGGCGTGAGGATCTTCTATCGATGAGACAAGGTCTCCTATTCCTGTGATGGTCCGATGGGGATGTCATGGGTGACATCCCCATCTGACCATCATGGGAATAGGAGACCTCATCTCGCCAATAGAAGATCCTCACGCCGATGAAAAAATAGAACCGTCGATGCATCGTTGGAACCAGAAGACACATCAGACCGATAGAACCCTTGGTGTGTGAAGTCTTCTAGCCATTTTTGTCAGAATGAAGCAGATGGAGTTCACGTTTTTTGTTTCAGATGATATGGAAAATTTTGTTTGGAACCAAATAGAGCTGAATGGGTGTTTCAAACTCAATTAAATATTGTTTAAAACAACGCAACATGAAGACAAGTGCACTTAGAAGATTGGGATTTCTTTTCTAATCATAATGGTTTGGTTTTCAATATCTTTGTAACTTTCCAGAGATGTAACTATGGCCTCAAGGAATTTACCAACCTTAACTGTAGTTGACCTCACCCTCATGCTCTTATTTCAATTCAGTCTCTTCCCAACCCTACAAATCATAGACTAATAAATGGTAAGCCTTGAAATCATGGAAAAAAAAACTACAAGAGACAAAGCAAGCATACAACATTAAAATTATGACTTGCAGTAGTAAAAGAAAAGAAGCAATAGGAAGTTTGATATACAATCAGAAATGGGCATTTTATGAGGTTGCCTTAAGGAATCAAATTAAAAATTAAATAAAATCATGCTTCAAATTCCATTTAAATTTTTAGTTGTATAGTAGATGTCATCCTACTTTGTTTAAGAACTCTTACTGAATTCCCAAAAATAGGAGTTCCCAAATGATGCCAATAGATATTATAAATAGAAAAAAAACAACAATATTTTCATATAAAAACAATAAGAACTGATTCATAGGCCCTATGAAAATCTCTAACTTTTTGGCTCCCCTTTGATACTTTTCTGCATACTTACAAATTACATCTCCATGATTAATATGGACTAGAAGGGTTGAAAGGGCACATGTTAGTATTTTCCATTTATTGGGAAATAAAGAGTTTGAAGTGACTGAAAGAATCAAATGTAGCTCTTTACTCTAGATGCTTTATTCTCTTTCGGTTATTAATATATCCAGATATAAACCATGATGACTTAAATCAGAACTAGAAGAAATCTCATGAAAACTGCAAGACGAGATCAATGATTATATGAATCATGGAAATGAAACCAACTCCATAAGCCACAACAAACAAAATATGCAATGCAAATGAGAATACAGGCCTTCAAAGGAGTTGTCAAGGATAAATAATCATCCTCCCTTAGATCTCTTGTGAGAATGCCTGAAATCTCTCCAGTTATCCACAATATCCACATGCTATGAGCTCTGATAAAAAGATTGTGCATAGTTCTTCTCAGTTTATTCAATTTAGTGCTATTATTTTTATCCTATGATTTAGGCTTCAAACCAACCCCTCTCATTAGTATTTGTCTTCAATAACTGTCTATAAGAGGGTAATCAAAATTAGTACTATAATATCTAAGATTTGAAGATCCTTTCCCTCAAATTGAAGCTTTGTTCTCGACAAACTAGAGTTGAGACGAGCCAAGAACTAGTGGAAGGGAAGTTGAATGGAAATAGAGAGCAACTAAAAACCTTCCTAAGAAAAGTGCCCTTTCCACCATAACTGTCGGTTCTAGTGTCTCCTTGTTCATTTTTTCTAGCATCTCCTCATTTTTCATTTCTTGATAGAGAGCTTCTGAAAGATGTGCAATATATTCTTCAATCTCAACAATCAATTTTGAGATAAAATGGAAGAATTGTTCTTGCAAATAAGGTGCTAAATCATTTATCCTTGAAGGAGATTTATGTGCATGAAGAAAACTTAGGAGGTCTTCTAGAATATTCTTGAACCCCTCATCTATGGTATCTTTTATTTGACTAACCTTAGTTCAAAAATAAGCATTAAGGAGACCAAACCAGTCTTCATCATTTGTCATCATAAATCTAAAACTCAACCCAGGTAAATTGACACTTTTTAGGTCCCCTCTCCTAACAAGCCAACCCTCACTAGTAATTAATTTACAAGGCAAATGGGTTTCAATATCTTTGTAACTTTCCAGAGATGTAACTTCAAGGAATTTACCAACCTTAACTCTCTCACACAGATCTACAAATCTATTAGCTATTATTTATTTCATCCTACTAACAAATAGTCTTTCAAAAAGTTCATCCCACAGAATCTTTGAGTGCTTCAAAACAATCTCACACACACATTGGCATGGAAACTCAACATTTGAACCAAAAAATGTTTTTAGCCACTCCAAGCTCCCTTCAAATGCATCCAGACTATCCAATGTTTCTCTGATCAATGTATCATTCTATGCAAGTTCCTTGCCACCTTTCACAAGATCAAGAAAATACTCTCCCCCAAGCCTATTTGTAGAGAGAATATCATCTGTACATGTCTCAAGCCACGCTAAGCAAGACTTTGATATAAATTCACTCAAAAAAATCATCATGGTAGCTTGTAGCTTTTCTCTATGAGATTTCCACAACTGCACCTCATTGTATGGGTTTGGAATCCCACCAAACAACTACAATCCAGGTGGAACTGCCAACACAGTCTTATAAAAAAGAGGCAAATCATTTAGAACCTCTGAGAAGAGTTCCCTAGCCTGACATAGCGTTACCTGTATGACTCTTACCACATTACAGAAAATGGAACTAACTGCCACCACCTTATTTTGCATAAGCTTTATCTAGTACAATGTGCTCCCACTTGTTATGTGGTTAGCTAAATCCTTTTCCAAAGCATTAGTTCCTTGCCCCCATTGGATTTTTAATTCTTTGCTAGCTTGGTTGAGTTCTTGAGTTGCATTAATGGAAAATTGGTTCTTCAAATTTATGTGAAGGCCAAGAATTTTGCCTCTGCCTTCACCTTTCTATTATATTCTTTCATTGACTTGTTATAGGCCAAGGTTATATTTCATTTAAGTGATTTTCTCTTGTTTTTTTGATGATTGGATAATGGTCCCATAATCTTGGTAGACCGGCATGGTGGGTTAAATATCCATATATTGATTTTCCAAAAAGGTCTCTATTGTTAGCATGGGCATCTCCAACATGGAGCCTGATAGCAATCAGGAGCACCATTCAACCTCACTTAGACAAATTTCACAAAAAATAGGCTTCAATCTCTCAATTCCTTCAATCCTCAAGCACTGTTGAAAAGATATAAAACCATTTTCAGATACCCTTTAATGACTTCTAAAACATATCCCAAATTCACCATACATTGTTTTGGAACAACCTGCAAATTGCAATTGCTTTAAAGTTTCTAAAGCCTTTTCAATATATCTAATTTGTGTATATCCTACAATTATTGTAGTCCATGAGACCACATTTCTTTGAGGCATTTTTTCAAACACTTCAAGTGTCTTGTCTATGATCCCAAATTTAGCATACATGTTGGTGCAGGAGCACCTAAGCTTCCATTTTCAAATTTGAAGGCCATTGCATCTTAGTAGGTCATTTTAGCATTTGAGGAGGTCATTCTATGTTAATTATGTCTTGTGAGACCATTCACTATGAATTAGGATGATTTTAGAGTCAATTGGGTAAAAGAGACAAAGTTGCAAAAAAGTAATTGTAAAATTGCAAACTATCAAAAGTTGTTGCTAGTCATTTTTGTCAAGTTTTGCAGAATTGCTAAATATAGTGCAACATGACAAATTTTGCATGTCTGAGGAAAATATATGCTCCTCCATCGAACAACAAATGTGCATTGATAAATTGAGTATATACTTGATATACCAATTTAAATAATAAGGAAATATTAAACTGGGGACAACCAGATAATTGAATATTTTCAACAAACAATTGATACCAATATAAAGCCACAAAATCAAAGATCTTTCATTGATTTCCTCAAAATTATATCTGCAACATAGTCTTTTGAAATAGAAACATTATGGAAGGTTTTTGTTGTCTATCTATCCCTATTCGCCTACTATCTTCTCCTATATCCTTCTTTTGGTCCCGGTCTCTCTTATATACACAAGAGGAAACAAGCTTCAGACCAAAAGACATGACTCTTGATAACAAAACATGATTTTGAACTTAATTTAAGAAACTAACACAATCATAAACATGTGTACCAATCCGTTAATCTCTGAGTAAAATCCTGTGGTCATCTAAGACCTGTTCAAAGCTTTTACTATATGATAGGGTCCACATCATTACCACCGAGCGATTATGACTGTTGCTCAATTGTGCCCGGATTATCCACTACCCAATTTATAAACAAATTGAAAGCTGATAGGTGAACAATGTACCCCTGTTCTGCATGAGTGTTGGAATTGGATATGACCACCTTCATGTCATACTCTATGTACATGAATTTCTCAAATTTTTTATGAGTATTCTACAAGACCATATCCTCATTGTTGATCTCCTGCAATGCAATTGTTAGAAACTTTGTAAATTTTTCTTTCCAATCATCCCTTTCTCAAAGATTCCCTATATCATCATGGAGTGCAGGAACCAAATTAAAACAATTGAGGTCTTCTTCAATTCTTTCTTGATATTGGTTGTGGCATCTCACCAAGTCATTATATCTTTGCAGTGTTTGGTCTTTCAATATCTGTTTACCCAGAAGTTCCTTCCTTTTATCAATCATTCTTCCTTGTAACCAAATATTCTCCTCTAGTGTTGATTGTATTTTCTTAAATACACCCCAATGATCATCAACTTGCTTTATCATCTTATTGAACATCTATTTGATTATCTCGGACACAATATTGTACTTAATTATTTTTACCTCCTTTTCTAGTGTTTTACACTTTTCTTGGGCTTTCAAATGGGAGTTTTTTCCAATAGGTTGCATCAACTAATGCATCTAACACTCTCTTATCTTGTTCGAGCCATGGAGCTCACAATTCTGGAGTAGAAGAGAAAGATTACTTCTCCATTTGATGTGATAACTGCTTTTTCAATTTGTCATTCTCTTTGACCAATTTTTCAATTTGTGCTCTAGTGAATTTTGCCACATTGACATTCAACTCTGCAGTTTCTAAGGGATTAGTGTCCACAACTCTTTTGACCAAAAGGTGTCCAAATACTTGATTAGGACTTTCAATCATTGTCGGCCTCTTCTCATGAGGGTATAGTGACCAAACAAGGAAGGCATCCTCATCTAGATTGTATCCAAACCCTGAATATATCTTATCACTAGCTTTCTCTGATAAGTTCATTGTTGTATCCCCTCTTTTTCTGAAACTATCAAACACAATTGTTGAGCTCATGTCCCATCCTGGTAGAGCTAGTACCCCAGCCTCTTGAATTAATTCTCTACCTCTTTTAGGAGTGATGGATTGCATTTCCCTATCAACTTCCTTTTTCAATTCTTCTAAGGCATCAACTTCCTTTTCAAGAGTAATGTCTTGCTACTTTTGTCTTATTTTCTTCCCCTTATACTCATAGAAAAATGATTTGAACTCAGGAGTTTTAACAAAATCATTATAAAAAATGAATTCATGACCATCCTTGACCCTAATGTCATCAGATAACTCATCTGATGTTTCAAATTTTACAAGTTCTCGAGGGGGCTCATATTGCGTAATCACAGGGGCCTTTATTTGTTCCTGAGGGGGCTCATATTGTGTAATCACAAGGGCCTTTATTTTTTCCACTAGTTGGTCCTCTCCATCACTCTCCTCATCACTTCCTTCCTCTTTACTGTTGTCAGTGGAGAAACATACATCAGGGGTGGGTTGTGGGGGTATGTGATCCAAAGGCTCCACATCCCCAGCCTGCTTTCTTGCGCAACTCGTATGAGATGTATCAAAAATGTACGAGGGCACATCTTTTACTATTTCATTCATATGAGCAATAAGTTGCTCAATCCTAGCCAAGGGATCTTGTATATCAACAAATGCTTCTCTATATGATGGGACATTCTTTCTCTTCCATTCCTCTGCAAGAACAACTTTATTATATGAAGCCATTCTCTCACCAGTGGAAGCTTCATCTTGGTTCTTGATCACATCATCAAGTGCAAACCAATGTTCATACTCTGACAAATTTTGAGTTAATCTTGCTTGATGAATAAATCCCTCTACATAAAATTTATTTCTTTCATACCCAAGAGGAAGGTTGTAATGAGCTAATTTAGCATCAATTTCTTCATATCCTTCAATGGCACATACCGTGAAATCTCCAAAACAAAGAGTGCTAGGAAAGAGTGATTGTTTATTATGACTCTTGAGATGTTTAGTATCAGACCTTGCTAATTTTCGTACTATGTCCAAATGAGCAACTTTGTTAGGAACCACTTGGGGTAGAAAATGTGGAACCCCTTCAAATCCATAAACCATTATTACTGTGCAATTGGAGAAGGCATACCAACCTCCCCAATTATGGTTCACCTTGCCTCTCAGGCTGTTTTCCTTTGGTCTCAAAAATCTCTGCAGCTTAGGGGATAAATTGTGATCATATGAATAGCCTAGCAACTTCATTAGTAGTTTAACAAAATATTCTTCAAAATATAAATAGTGAGACCTCTTACATCGACTATCCCATAGTGCAGTCCACATTTGTACAGATTTAAATTAGTTTCCATCTTTATCTGTGTCTTTGATTCTTAATTCTTTACCCCACACATTTCTAGCATGTCCCTCATATAAAAGTAAACGCATTAACAAGGAATAGTGTTTGAAATCTATGCAATCACTATTGTTTTTTATTCTTTCAAGCCCTTGATTTAGGACATTCACCAAATAGTTTACATAGTTGAATGACCTAGCATCTTTGCTTTGTATATTAGTTGCTAGAACCATCGGTGCAATAGAAATAAGTGGTGGAACCTCAATTTCCAAGACTTGACCAGCTGAGTAGTAGGTATATTGGAAGTATTCTTCAAACAAATCTATATGAAATGGAGGGTTTTCATTGCTCAAATTTTTTTTGAGTTGACCTTGCTCATTTTTAGGTCTGTACAAAGCTAGCTTCCATTCTTGTAACTAGTATCCATGCAATGGTATTCTGTCAAAAAGTCTCTAATGGTGAATGGCAAGTTCATGGGACCTTCTAACTGAAATACATTAGAGATCAGGTTTTGGGAGATAACAAGCATATCGGCCCCATTTGGTGATTGGATAGTTCTTTTCTTGGCATTATATCGATTGGACAAAGCTTTCACCAATTCTACGTTGATGAACATGTTTGGCACCACAAGTCTTCCTAAGTTCAGTCTCCATGGGTTATAGACTAGTTGAAATCTGAATTGTTTTCTGTAGTGATACATAAAAAGCTCATAGCCTCGGTGTGGCATCCAAACATCCCCAAGACCCCTATGTTTATCTAACAATTTACTTGCTTGAACACTTCTTCTGGGTCTTGGCCCTGACCCCGGACACTAATCTATCAAGTCTTGGTTTAAATTCCTCTTTTCAATTTTTTGTTTCTTTGCCTTAGGTTTTTCCACATTTTCTTCCATTGTAAACTCTAAAAAAATGCACCTTTCTAGCTAAGAGTGGAGTACTTAAGTGAATTTTTCCTTCTCCTAGCTTCACTACGTGAGAGCTCCAAGTTTTGTCCTTTCTACTTCTGCCCTTAGCGTAACCTTTCTCATTTTTGCAAATTGTATGATTAATTTTTGGTGCAATTCACCTCTGTGCTGGCTCATTAATATACCACCTACTTCAATCTTGTCATTGGGGAGATCATTTATGTTAAATATCCCAATGATTCTTTTGATGCCACATCAACTAGTAGTAATCATTCATTGCTATATCGTTGGGACCTTGGTTCGTTTTCCACTTATGGCCACCTTCTCCATCGATAAGTGTTTTTATTTCTGTCTATCAGTAATACATCAAATAATGTTACCCCGATGCATCCCAACTTCACCGATAAGTGTTAGACTTTGATACCCCATGATTATATTGGGCTATTGCGGGAGCTTCATCATTCATTCCACTGATGCACCAGAGCTGCAGCGATGGAAGGATATTGCGTCAATGTAAGGATATGAATTGCCCCTATCGGGCTATCAATGGGGTGGTGATGGGAGTTCCACTGACAGAGTATTGTTAGCCCGATGGTATCAAAGGACTTCAATGGATTTCATGAATGTGATTATTTGGGTATGCTGGTTACAAAAATGGATTTTTTACACGAACCTCAGTAATTTGTCTAGATCATGAAATTGAGTCTGGTGAGATTTTGTAAGGACTAGGAAATAAATGAATAGATGTTAATGAAAATATGTGGGATTATGCTTTTTTAGTCCTAACATAGCTCTTTTGACATTTTTTGTCTTATACTTATTGTGTGATGCATGATCTTTATTTTTCTTTGTTTTTTTGTGCAAGCATGTGCCATGTGTAGGCTTAATAGTAGGTTATTGACCTCTCACATGAGCTGATATGTTGGTGATCTAGGTTTTCTAAACAAAAGTCTCCCCGATAAAGTAAATTTCCCCCAATAGAATAATATGTAATAATATTTAATTGAGGGAGTATAATATTTCTTATAGGGATGTATTGTCTATGCATTGATGGCAAATTGTATTCACTTGAAAGTTTTTAAAGTCTTTCCACCAAATTCATTTTGTGCATATCTATTGTAGATGTCCTTAAGCTATATGAAAAAGGTGTATATACAATTTGAGATCAATTGATAAGCTGAGACATGTAATTTTGATTTGATTTACATTTTACTTAAGATATAATTTTGTTGTGTTGCTAAATTTCTTAGTTCAATAATTGGGATTCTCAATGATCTTGTATACCCAAAGTGTATGTGATAGAAAGAAATTAGGTAGTCATGTCGATTAGTTTGACAATTTAAATGATCTTGAGTTCATAAGTACATAGTGATAAGTTTTGACAATTAATATAATTTCTTGTTACATTTAGCACAAAAACAAAGGCCTCTTTTGATTGTAGCAGAGGATGTAGAGAGTGAAGCATTGACTACTTTGATCTTTGAAATTGATGATTTTTTTACTAAATTGATAATGTTTGAAGTTTCTTTTTCTTTCTTAGATGTTGAGTCTAATTAATAAGTTTAATGTTGTGTTGCAACTTGTAGGTGAGATGTTGATATGATAAAGGCTAGCATTGTCGATCCTCTAAAAGTTATAAGAATTGCATTAGTTGATGCATAAAGGTAAAACTATTTATCTTTATTATAATTAGTGGAACTTGCAACTACAATATCTAATAAAAATCTACTTCCAAATATGCTTTTGATGGATGTTATATCTAATTCTGATACATTCACTATATCTAGTGCCTAAGTTTAGGGTGCCATAGTTGGAAAAGGAAAAGAAAATGTTTGAATTTTATCCTCTGTATTATTTGACTTTTCTAAGTTTTTGATGTGCAAATTTTGAAACCTTATTTTCAGGCTGCATCTCCAAATTGGAGAAGTGAAAGGTCACGAATACCAATGAGAAAGATTTTGGAGGAGCCGAAACCAATAGTGGTAGGAAAGCTGTGGATTTGCAAGGGGATTAAATGGGTCAAGCCCCTATAGGAGGTCATTTCCCTTCCAAAAGGACTACAGTTAAGGGGAAAATAGTATAAGTATATGAAAATAGGACTATTCTATTTATATAGTGTCTATAAATTGTACAGTGTCATTGAGACATTGAATGTAACCAATGAGATTTTGATTTTCCAATGAGGCTTAATGAATTAAATTTTCAGAGTGGTTTTTTCTCCACTCATAAATACTATGTTGTGGCTCCTCTTGATTTGTAATATGTTTGAGTTTGTTTCTGATCAATCATATTTGTTCAAGCATTTTAGTCTTCATTTCATGGTGTTTTTAAACATTTGAATATCTATGATACTTGAAGTTTATATGCATAAATTTGTGAGGATTAATTAAGTTAGATTTGATTTGTAATGACTAAATATATGACTAAAGTAATGACTATATTAATGACTAAATACATGACTAAATTAATGACTAAATTAATGATTAAATATATGACTAAATATATAACTAAATTAATGAATAAATATATGACTAAAGTAATGACTAAATATATGACTAAATAAATGACTAGTTAACAACAATAAATGACTAAATTAATGACTAAATATATGACTAAACAAATCACTACCATGACTAAATAAATGACTAAATCAATGACCAAATCAATGACTAAATAAATGACTAAAATAGTTTAGTCATAAATTTGGTGGTGTAATAAATGACTACAAATAAACCACTAAAATAGTCACGTGACTAAAATTAATGAATAAATATATGACTAAATAAATGACTAAATAAATAACCACATCAATGACCACATCAATGACCAAGTTAATGATTAAAATCAATGACTAAATAAATGACGAAAATTGTGTAGTCATAAATTTAGTGGTGTTATAAATGACTAGAAATAAACCACTAATAGTCACGTGACTAAAGTTGGTCATTTTTATTCAATTTTTAGTAGTTTATTTAGTCAT
The DNA here is from genome assembly GCA_007258455.2 of Sequoia sempervirens. Classification (NCBI taxonomy): domain Eukaryota; kingdom Viridiplantae; phylum Streptophyta; class Pinopsida; order Cupressales; family Cupressaceae; genus Sequoia; species Sequoia sempervirens. The sequence goes on along the minus strand of VDFB02058242.1, from coordinate 283,446,962 downwards.
ATATTGTTGTTTGTGTACTAGTGTCAAGATCTGTGGGGACAGTGGATGAAGCCAATGCTTCTTCTAGGATCTTCCTATGTGCAGATGAAATTTCCAACAACTCCATGATGGAGATCTAGGCAGGGGTTCTTTTTAATTGATCGAAAACATTATAACCATTGGGAATTGACTTTGAATTGGTAGTGGATGCTTTGGGTGGTTTGGATGGTCCCATAATGGTAAATTTTCCACCACATTTGGTGATTCCATAGTCAACTTTGGATCCTTTGATATTGACAACAGTAACCCACTCATCCAAGGATGCAACAACATGGTCGTAAACATGGTTCACATTATTATACTTTGCTTTACCATTGTTGTTTCCCTTAATGTGATCTAGCATCGGATTCATGTATATCTTTAGATCTTGATTTCCTGCGGGTTGTTCAATGGTTACAATTCTATCATTGATGAGGTCCTTAATCAGATTTTTAAGTCACATGCAAGTGATTGTCGTGTATCCCTTTATCTAGTGGAAATCATAGATTTGATCTTCTCATTATACCATGGTGGTTTAACTATATGCTCTTGATAATTTTCATAAATAAGGATCTTGATGAAATTTTCTTGAACTAACTGTTGCATGACATACTCAATCGACTCCCCAAGTGGTGTGTATTTCCATTTAGGGATATTTCCATGGGGGTGGTCCCCATTGATTTTTTAGGTTATTGACTACTTGGTTGTTGGGTTTTTGTGATGATGTGATGGATTGTGTGTTTCTTTGGTTTTTTATTTGTGGTTGTTGATATGATTATGTGTTTTTCCTTGTGGCACTGATAACAACTTTGGCATCAACTACACCATAATTAGTAACTTTCTTGTTCTTCGCCCATGTGTGAGGTTTTTCATTGTAGCTGGTTGATGGACGGTTGTGTTGATAACTGGGTGTCCCCCCTTGTGTGATAAGGGCTCTTTCAATGTTGAGCGCCTTAGGGATCAACTGGTCATATGTGGTAATGCATTGCATTTTTAGATGGACGGACAAAGTTCCTTCAAGATTGGTGATGATAGTGCAGATTTGTTGTTCTTTTGGAATAGTCCACTTGATTCTATTGGCCTTGGATCGTCATCATTGCAAGAAGGATGTGAATGTTTCCCCCTTGGCTTGTTTGAGAGCGGATAACTCCTCTAGACTTACGTCCATGCTTATGTTGAATGAGTAGTTATGTATGAACAAGTCCAAAATTTCTTGGAACTTTTTGATTTTGGGAGGAAGGTGAGAGAACCATTCCATTGTTGTTCTAGCCAAAATTTGAGGGAATAGTTGCATTAGATAAGAGTCGTTGTATGCAACTTCCATACAGTGGACATGAAATTCCCTGATGTGATCTTTAGGGTTACCAGTCCCACAATATTTATCAAATTTAGGTATCTCGAACCCTTTCAAAAATGGAACCATCACAATGCTTCTATCGAATGGATAAGGGTATAAATTCCCTTTGGTTTTTGTTGTTTTTCTAGATTATAGGTCTAGCACTTGTTGTGAGAGAAATTTGATTTGTTCAGACACATCATTTTACGGATCGGGTGGTGGGATGAATGTGTTTTGAGGTGGTTTAATTGTTTGAGTGAGGGGTGTAGTGTTTTGCGCATTTGTGGGAGGTTGTTGCATGTTTTTTTGTGCCACCAATTCTTGTTGGTATGATTGCAATTTTTTTTGTGCCAACAATCCTTGTTGTTGGTCTTCTTGTTGTTGTGACAACAATGCTTGTTGTTGGGCTAGTAGCTGAGATGCTTCTTGTTGCACTAGGTACTGTTGTAAAGCTTGTTGATAGGCTTGTTGTTGAACTACTTGTTGTTGTGCTTGGTATTGTGATTGCACTTGTACTTGTTGTGCTTGATATTGAGCTTGCGCTTGAGCTTGAGCTTGTTGGGTAGCTTGTGTAGCCTGGGTAGCCTGTGTTTCCTGTGTAGCTTGTGCAACTTGGGTAGCTTGAGCTTGCACTTGGGTGGCTTGTTGTGTCTGTGCTTGTTGAGCAGATTGTTGTGCAACTTGTGTGGCTTGTTGCGCTTGAAACTTTTGAAATATTTTTGATAGGCTTGATGGGCAGCTTGCAGTGTGATACTATATTGATTTTCCATGTTTGTTTTTGGTGGTGGAGTTGGAGGATTTAGAATGGTGTGAGATATTGTGATGAAATTTTTTTGAGGTGGTTGTTGAGGTGTCATTTGGGAGATGATAGGGGGTTGTGTGATAGGTGGTGCAGTTGTTATTCTAGGTCCTTGGGAGACCACATTTATAGATGATGTAGTGATTGAATGTGTCATGTGGATTGGTGCCACTTGGTGCTGCAATATCAGTGGCATGCTTGGATTATTTGGTATGTTGATTTGATTGATGATTGGAGGATTGTTTTGATTTGGTTGATTGAGGATTAGTAAAGGGGGTTTCCCTAAATCAAGGATTGATGTGGATGTCAATGGTAGAGGGGGAAATGGTGGGAATATGGGTGGTGTGTTTCCTTGAGAAAGTGATGATGATGGATGAAAGGTTTCCCCCTGTCCAAATAGTCCCCCTTCTCCTTGTGAAGTCATGGGGAGAGAGACTTGTGTGTTAAGGGAATATGTCGGTGATGCAGAGAAAGTAGATGGATTATTGGTGTCATGAAAGATGAGTGGAATGTATGGGTGTTTTGGATCTTGAGGAATGGTATTTGGTTGACCAAATATGGTGTTTGCATCTAAGTCTTGGTTGTTTACAAGGGGATGTGTTTGAAGAGCATGAAGCAATTAACTCCCCTTCGTAACTATGGGTTGACTTGGAGCATGTGATGATGTTGCTTGTGGGATGGGTTGAATGATGTTTTGTAAGAGAGTTGTGTATGAGATTGGTGGCATAGTCCCAAGAGGTTTCTCCACAATATTTCTCACATCATAATCAAAAGGGAGTTTAGCCCCTTCTTTTGCTAATTCAGGCATGTATTGTGAAGGATTAAGTCTCATCATTGTGTTGACAATTTTGTGATTTTCAATATTTTGGACCATTTCCATGATTTCGTCTTGAGTTATTCCTAGGACATTATTGGTGATATCCTCCACTTGGAAACCTACCTCTTGAAGATCTTGTGGTAGTAGAGGAAGGTTGAGTGGGGGATTGTTAGATCCAATGGGGTTGATTTCAGGCGCAGTTTGACTTAAGTCACTTGAACTAGATGTTTCTTTGTTTATTTTCATGTTTTTTCTTGTGTTGAGATCTAGTTTGGACCATAAAATAAGGGTCAACTTTCAAGAATATGGGAGGTAAACCTCTAACTCTTTAGGTTGGTCTAAACTTTACGTACAAAAAAAGAAAATCTAAGATGTTAAGGATCAAAGGATGATGATGAGATAATGAAATATGGGTGATGTGAATGATTGAAATCTTAAGAACCTTGGAGGGATACTAGACTTTAGGACTTTTGGATTTGATAATGAACTTATAAACTCCAAGAGGTTAGATTTTATCTTGGAATAAACTTTTCCACAAGGTGATAATTTAACTAAGTGTATGAAGAAGGATCCATCCACACACACTTAGTCAAACAAGATGATTTTGATTTTGATTTAGAAGGATTTGCAAAAAGCCTAGCATGAAGGATTTTTTCCAAGACTCTAAGAGTTGTTTGTGAGATGGGATTTGATTGATATTTGAGGATGGATGAAAGTGTTGATTTTGATCCTAAGTGAACTTAGAGAGACTTTTGTTTACAAGACCTAGGTATTGAAGAACATGCTATACTTCTATGTGAGAAACTCAAAACATTGGAAAAGGCTTGGATTTTGACAATAATAGAATGAATACAAATTGGGATTTTCCTTTGAAGCACATTTGTAAAAGCTATAGAACAATATTTCCCTAACTTTGTAAAGCATGGATTGACGTTTCTTGAGATTTCTTGGACTAAGACATTTGTTGCAATTGACAAAAATTGGTTTTCAAATTTTGATCTTGCGGGAAATCATTTGAGAAAACACACGTGTGGGGTTCAATTTGTCTTTTATCTTTGCTTAATGGATTCTTTTTACCACAAACACTTTCTTTCTTAGCTTTTCAACTAAATGTCTATGTCTCAATATCTTTTCATCCCACAAGGTCCATTATGTGGAAATCAAGGAAAGTAAGGCAATAGTTCCCTAATGCTGACTTTAGAGAGAGAAAATTGAGATATAAGCCCAAATATTTAGAAGCCTCTAAGGATAAATCCCTAGGGACAAGCAGTAATACTTGGACTTATCAAAGATATTTGATTCTTCTAAAGGGCTTGAAATTTTATGAGCTTGTTGAATGTTTGTTTTCAAGATTTTTGATCCAAGCAATGTGTTTAACTGACTCAAATATTGCACAATCCTATGATGGAAAAGAAAATATTTGTTGAATTCCCACTTGGATTTCTCCAGCTGCACTTATTCAGAGTGGATGATTAGAAGCTTGAACACACTGGCTCCTCTCCACAACACTCACTTCTATGGGTCATCTAAGCTTAAGTTCTCATGAATCTCCCATGATGAAATTTTCATCTCTACAAAGAACCGCAAATATGTGGGATGGCTCCGGAGGTTCGACTTCCCTGACACCAACAAATATTGGGATTTTGGATTCTAAACAAAGGTTCATAATAAGGGCATATAGTTTAGGGAGTGAAATTATAAAATCCTTGTTAGAGATCTCCCAACCCTTAGAACAAGGGATTTACACATCATAAAGACATTGGGGGAGAGTTATCATACACCGCTTCCCATTGTTTATGATTTTCAGCATAACCACAAATTTATATAGTGGTTTCAAAGAGCTTGGCTTATGCTCATTACCGCTTGGGTCATTTCCTTGGGGTGAGTAGTTTTTCCACCAAGGAAGGCCCTTTAAAGGTAAACAATAGCGATTAAGTGCATTCGTAGTTCAATCAATCTTTGTTTGCATGAACAAAGAGAGAACACACGCAATGCCCTTTTCTCACACTAGCAAGATTTGGTCAATTTCAAAAGCCCAAATTTGAAATGTGGAGGCAACCTTTTAGATATCCTATAGTGCCCCACTGTATTGGCCTTTATGGGCATTGTGTAAGCGTTTATTCATAATTTTTGTTGTTTGTTGTGCGGTAAACGTAATATTGCAATGGCTTTATTAAATCAGATAATTAAATTAAAAATTTGATTGCCTAGTAATTTATATAAATTTGGGAATAAGTAATAGCTTAGTAAACTAATTTTGTGAAACAAGTAGTTTATTAATAAATAAATTAATTAATTTTCTTTATTAGAAGAATTGCTTTAAATGGTATATAATAGAAATTAATAATATAATATTATTAAATATGGAAAAATAATATGTTTTAAACGAATTTTAAAATTAGAATATTCTAGAAAGAAATTACACCTAAAAAGCAGTTACAAGTTGATGTAAACTGTAGAAAAGGTTGTGAACAACGTAGCAAGATGGCGCTTCCTTCTCCATCAACATCCCATGGATCTTATTCATGATTATAGCGTGACCAAATAGGTTTCACTACTTAGCTCTCTAAAAAGCAAATACAATCTATATGCATTTGATTTATTCCCTGCCTTAACTCTTAAATTTGGTAGATTCATCGGCTGTTATTGTAATAAAGTTATTAATGACTAATTGTAAATTGAACACATGAGTTTGATAATCGTTTGGAACAAATTACCCGCATCAAATTGGATGTTCAATATGTCTTTAACACTATTTCCTTGTACTCTGGTCTCACCAACCCACTCAATTGAACCCCTCTCTAAATTTCTGTTTCAAGAAATGGGATTATATGTGTTCTCCTTTCATAGTGTGGGTAGAAGTGGCCTCTTATTTCTATATTCTTTCTTCAATCCTCTCTGAGATTTTTTCCATTGCATTTTATTTTATTAGGGACCTTTATTTCTTAGAAAGTTAATTCATATGCAACAATCATACCCAGCTCATGGTGATTTGAATGTGGTTGTGATATATAAATGCTATAATAATACACCCCAATCTTATCTTCAACAAAATATTACTTTACAAATCACTTCTATCCTTGCTGACCGCTAAATGATTCTTTCTTCTCATTCTTTCGCAACATTTATGTTTAGATCCAAACAAAAGCATGTTGTTGGATACTATTTTCCCAATTCATTGTGTTTAGCTTATGGTGCATCCAAGATAGCCAGCGTGGGCATGGAGGTCAATCACACACACTTATGGAACAACTATTTAAGTATTGCATTATGGACTACTATTGTGAGGGGGCGTGCAACCCTCATCTGCTAAAACTACATGGATGCAAGCATCCAGTACATAAGCTCACCCACAATGATAGGAAGTTTTTAAGGTTTAAATAATCTCTCTAATTCTGTTGTCAATCTATATTTTCCGTAGCACTTGAATTGAATAGGAAGTTTAAGTTTTACATAAACTCTTTGATTCTGTTGACAATCTATCACAATGACAAAACTTAGAAATAAAATATTATCACTGGATTTAATAACCTCTTGATCCCATTAGCATCATGTCACAACTGTTGCACTTGAACATGGTAGGGTGTATAGATTTAAATAGTTCCTCTGTCATTTAACCTCGAGGGATGTGCATGCCCTGTTCCACAACTTTCATCATGGGAAAGCAGGGAGGTTGTTTAAGCGCAACCTATTTTTAGATTGATTCGTTTAGCATCACTAATGTCCACTGCTAGAACATTATACCTGTTTAAAATGATGAAAATGGTTCACATCTCTCAAAACAATCCCTCTTGTTGTAATCTTAGAGATGAATTTTGATGTAGCGCGGTAGTTAGCACATATTCAAGGTTCTTATCAATTAGTGTGTCGGCGCTCTATTTTTATTTATTTTCTTTGATCATCACCTTCTATTCGTTGGAAAATCTCTTCTCCATGTTTCAATGGATGTTATGTTCCTGACTCTAAGTCTCTCATTTTCGACCACGCAGGGAGGATGCTAGGAAAAAGAATGTGAAAAAAATTTGGCTTTAAACTTCTCGATTGCATTTGCTTGAAAATCTCTAAGCCCTTTTAACAAATCCAATTTGTATATATCCTGCAAATATTTCATTCCACGAGACCCCATTTCTTGGGGCATTCGGTCAAATAATGCACTTGCATAATAGCGACTATATCTCATCTATCAGAAATTAGATTTCCCATTATACTTTCATGGATGCTCATTCCCTTCAATTTTTGGCTGGTTTTCTTGAAGTCTTCTCCTTCAAATAAATTATGAAAGATATTGAAGTCTGATTGCTTTCAGTAGGATTCATATGAAGTGCACATGTGATTTTGGAACAATTTATTTCCAATTAGTTTACCATTAAACCACATATTATATAACCAGGGGTTCTGTTATTAAAATTGACTTACTTTAGTATTTTCAATGCAAGAGAATGTTATATTGAAATTGAAATATTCGCATACCTCCACAATATATATATATATATATATATATATATATATATATAAATATATATATATATATATATATTTATATATTTATATCTATATATATTTATATATTTATATATTTATATATATATGGTTCATTTTTACAAAACCTAACATGACCACACAAACTTAGTAATCTTATAGCATTTGAATATTTTTCATTGTTCAATTTTGGTGTCTCAAAATATAGTCCATAATATTTCATTAGGGTATATTTTTGTATTTTAATCATAAGAGTTTCAATCTATTCTAGATAATTGAAAGAGTGAATTGGAAGCAAGAGTTGTAGGAAAGAGTATAGAATACATACTATTAAATGTGTATCTATTTTTAGTTCAATGGTACTTGAAATAATATGGTGAATAAATAACTAAATAAAAAAATAAAAAATTATGTGTACATGTGTGATTATGAAGTTTATAATACCTTACTTAGAAGAATTTAAAATTATGAATTAGGTCTTAATGTGCAACATGTTCTTAGTTTGGGATATGAATACGCACAAATCCAAATAGTGTGAAATTCTAATTTTATTGACATGATCTTTAGAAATGTATGCTCACTTTCCATGTAGACTTGTTCTTGGATGTGGATTTGTTTAGAAGATTAGTGCAAGCTGCTTAAGATAATAGGAAGGCCCTTGGCTTCTCTTGATAGAATTCAAGTCCTTATAGAAGAATTAATTATTGAAAATATCTAAAAAAATGTTATAGTGACATTTGTATAAACTTATAATCATAGTATAGGTCATTATTGGTTTTATGAAATAAATGTAAAATTGAGTGTTTATTAGTCTTTATGATTATTACATTGAATGTATTCTTGTAATTAAGATGGATTTTGATGTTTCCACTTTTTGATGTGACTTTCCCTTGAGTAAATGTGGATTTGATCGTTGTTTAAGTTGATTTGTTGGGTGACCTTGAATTGAGTTGTGGATTATTGTCGTTGCTAATATTTTGGTTTAAGTTGTTTTTGTGGTTGATTCTTGGTTACGGTGTTATGGAGAAGGTCATTTGGGCCCAATTATTGTTAAGAAAGCCTTTGGATTTTGTGGTTAATTTATTATCAATGTTGAATATGTAGTTTTGACCGAGTTGTTGATCTTGTCGTGATGTATCCACTCGTTATATTTGGGTGAAAGATGATTCTTTGAGATCTTACTATTGTTGATTTTTCTTTGATGGGAACTGTTAATAAATAATTAACTAGCTCCCTTCGGGTGTATTTTCCTCTATGCTTCGACCCGTGCATCACAAGTAGTGAAATCGGCCTTTTATATAGGTTTTTCTCTCCCGCTCCATGAGTCTACTCCTCGCAACTCTGATTCTCAACATTCCTTTCGCATCCCAGAAAGCTCCACTATGCTTCCACGTGTTGTAGCTACGAGATTCTTTTGATCATGCTTTCTTGTTGTCTCATCGGGCTCCGCTCGGGTGTCACAAAGCCCTTATTCCCAAAAATTTCTGGCGGGCCCCACGGTTGCTATCTGCGGTGCACTCTTGCTACATGTCTTCTATTCGCAAATATTTCAACATGGAGATGAAGTAACAACCGCGAGCAGCAAAATGCTGCCACATGTCTCTTTTGTGCTCAGCTGGTGATCATTCCCTCCATTATTGATGAAGTGCTCCGCTCATTCGCCATGTGTAGCATTAACGCAAGTCTTCAATGATGAAGGAGAGAGGTTCATACGGGCAACGAAAGGCTGCCACATGCCTAGCTAGCAGATCTCATATTCAGGCGATAGGCTAGTTGAGCCTAATGATGCTATTGTCAATTGCGTGTCATCATCATTCGCATAGGATGGTGACACTTGCTTGATTAGGCCTTGTCGAGACCATCGCCATCATTTGCAGAGGATGCACCCATGCCTAGAGTGACCGAATACTTGGTTCTGGATTGATTATGTTGCAACGGCTTTGGGAATATTCTGTTTCTTGCATCATTGCTAGGGGATTGTGAAATCTTTTCTGTTGCTGCTCTATGAAGCGGTGGGGATTTTTTCCTGCTATATATACTTTTCTCTATTATGAGAAAGAGGTCCAGAATTTGAAGGAAAACACTGGTTTTAGTAAAAGGATGCTAGGCCTTTATTGTTGTTTTATTTTATTGAAAAAACTCTTAGACTGTGCCAATTGTTCAGCCTTTCTATTTTTTATGCTATTTGATCAAAATGTAAACTGTGTCTTTTATTGTCTTGGCATTTCATTTAAGAACTTCTATATATGTTGAATGCAAGTTTGCTAAACTAGACCATGTCTAATGACTCTTCTTGGTAGTAGGAATGTATGTAATATTATTTTATGTCAATGAATGGATTGTCTATGCTATAATCTTAAGTTTTTGATGTTCTAGAACACTACAACACCATTTAGGCCCCTAGATCTATGATTTATCGTGCCTATCGTTAATTCTTGGTGCATCGCCTTAGGTTAGACTTTATTTTATTATATCTGTTTCCTTTTCCATTTCTAAGCCCCCATTATAGAAGAAGCCGACTACTCTAAAAACCTGGAGGTCACTTAGTTTAGCGCAAAAGGTCCCCCATAAACTGAGTTTCCCATAAGACATTGATATCTCATTAAATTTGTGCGTTAACAGTTTGTTCTTTTTCTGGCATGCCCGGTGGGACTAAGCTTAAATGAAATTGTGTTTTAGAAGGGTGTATGAGCCATCGGCCTATAATTAGATCCCAAACTGCAGGCAACCCCAGTTTACTAGTACCTCCACTAGGAACAGTGTGAATCGCAAATCCACTGGTAACAGTTCCATTCTTGCCACCCATTCCTCTCACCATGTTGTCGGCTGCCAACATAAACTATGTAGCATGGGATGCTAGAAGTCCCCTAGCAGCCCCAGTAGCACCCGCTGTCTGGGGCGCTATCCTGGTTTCAACCATGAAAGCTATACCCAAGTTTATCGGAGATGGCTCAAGAATACCCACAAAACATTTGCAAGACATGGCAGACGTATTCCTGGTACATGGGATTACAACACAAAATGTAGCTCTGAGGCTTCTTGCCACGTCTTTTAAACACAAGGCGCTGGATAGGTACCAAACACTGTCACCTAATACTATTCGCACCTGGGACAAGCTCAGAGATCCGTTCTATGAGAGGTTCTCAAATGACGAAGATCATTCTTCACTGTATTATCAATTATCTGTCATAAAACGAGCCCCCTAGGAGGCTCTAACGGACTTTAATGCCCGATTTCACACAAATTGGTAGAGGATTCCTGTTACTATATGCCCGACTCCTGAGTTGGCATTCATATTTTATCTAAAGTCCATCAATTCTGACATTTCCATGATGATCAAGTATTTGGGAGGAGCTACTCTACTAGATGCTTACGGTGTCACTGTCAAAGCCGAGAATCATTTAATAGATTGCAAAAAATTGCCTCCTTGACCTATTATGCCAATATTTCCTGAAATATCTATCCCCGCACAAGAGGTTGCGTCAACTAGCGTGCTTGCAACTGCCCAGTCAATGTACACATATGCGGCAACCCCACAAAAAGTTGCCTCTATATCAGGTTCTTCCAAAGATGAAATGAGTGAACTCAAAGAGATGTTATGAACCATGGAAAATGATATAGCCACTCTTAAGCAGAACCAATCAACACCTCTGAAGCCTGCATATCAAAACTATCAAGGCGGGCGGTCCTCATATCAGTAGAATCAGTACCAGGGCACACCTCGCACTAATCCACCAGCTCCAACTGTAAACCAAATGGTGTTGGTGCCTACTCTGCTGATGAGCGCATTGCCAAGATCAAGTAGCGAATTAACTGTAGGGCAGAACAACCTTATTAATGATATAAATCCGTGGTGCTTCTCTTGCAGTGAGACACATATGCCCCAGAATTGTCTGCGTGTCAACTTGCAACAAAAGGTGGCGGAGCAATGCAACCAAGGCGCAACAACAGATCATGGGGGTTATATATACGCCTCACCACAGATGGAGAGTACGGTTCTTACCGTGCAAATGCAAGGAATGTCTTTAGAATAAGAATCCGATATTGCTCCTGATCACGCACTTTTCTCTTGGATGGAGGAAGAAGAAACAGTGTTTGCTAATGATGCATTCATACCCAAGACACCGCAAGTGCAATATGATTATAACACGCGCTCAAAGAGGAGGTTTACTGGCAATTCAGTTGTTTTGCATCTAGCCAGCCTGCAACTCAAAGGTGTTTCCGATCAGATTCCTGGTACTTCTACCACCCCTCCACCATCCCAACCACGGAAGAAAATTATTACACAAAGAGCCAAGCAACAGAAACCTCCGAGTTTGTCACCTTTTAATGTGGTTGAACAATTGAAGAAGTCATCCGCTAATGGATCTCTATGGGACATTCTAGCTATCCCAAAGCAAAAGACACTATTATAGAAGGCTCTTCAAGAAGAGTTCAATACAGTGCCAACAGAGCAGTTTTCCAGTGCAGAGGTTGTCAATCAAATACCGCTAGCTAAAGTCTTTACAAACAATACAAAGGAATCCCTTGCCGAGGTTAGGCATAAGTTAAAACCCCAACCCTTCTTATTGACTCTCATTATAGGAAAGAAGTTATTGCATAATGCTATGATTGATTCTGGCGCTAGTACCATGGTTATGCCTAAGCAGATAGCCAAAGCTTTAGGACTTAGCTATGAACCTATGAAAAGGGAGGTAATGCAGCGTGATGGGAACAAAGTTGAAATCGTAGGTGTCATAAAAGCACTTCCTTTAACTCTATTTGCTTGCCCTAGTATCACGGTGCCGCAAGACACTATGATCATATATGTTCCTCCTATGTTTGATCTTTGTCTATCCTGAGAATTTACTTCAAAGGTGGGTAGTTACCTGTCCTTGGATTAGTCACATATGATACTCAAGACCAAGCATGACACAAAAATGAAGATAGAATCGGAGGCTTTACATTCTGAACATGTAGTGGATGAAGCCTTGATCAATTTTCAAGCCGCACATACCTCTATCACCAAGCAAGAAATGTATTGCGTTGAATTACTGGAGGAAGAGCGGAGACCAGAATGACAAAGAAGATGCTCTATTGAGTGAACAAATGGACAATGATCCTTTCGACAATTATCATGCTATAGGATTGGGCACCTATGTAATTTATGATGAAGATCAAGTGCTTCCGAAGGTCACCAAAGAGTCTGGAGGTAGCCAAGAAAATGAGCTATGGACATTGTACTTTGATGGAGCAAGAATTAAAGTGGGTGTTGTAGCAGGAATATATCTAATATCCCCACAAAATGAAAAATTGTTAAGGACTTTCCATTTTCATTTCACCTGCTCAAACAATGAGGCTGAATATGAAGGATTAATTCAAGGTTTAAGCTGTGTGGAACAAATGGGCATAAAGAAATTAATGGTGTTCAGAGATTTTGAACTAGTAGTCAACCAAGTTCGAGGAATTTCCGCATCAAAGAATATCCACATGAGATCCTATTGGCACTGAGTCTGGGACCTGGTTGATGGTTTTGAAGCTTTCAATATCCAGACTATTCCCTGAGGACAAAATAGCGATGCAAATCGCATGGACATGATTGGTGCTCAGTTTGATCCTGCCTCTGACCTTATGCATAACGAACATGCAGTAAGAGTACTAGTCCGACCAGCGATCCCTGACAATGATCAGAGTTGGAAAGTTTTTGAAAGTGATGAACACATCGCCTCGTTTATCCAACACTCAAGGGAGTTCGCCAATCAGCTTCAACCAAAGATTGTCGAAGCTTATGAAGGACAAATTATGCAGCTCAAATCTAACAAGCTTCTGAAAGGGTTGGTTACTCTCGAAATTCTTTTCGATTGTAATGATTCCCAAAATGATAAACAGAAGTTCGTAGCAGAAAAAAGTGATTACGTGGACCTTCGGGTCTCAGATGGTAGGAATCTTCGAGTCGGAAAAAATTTCCCGCACCATGATAAAGAAAAACTCATCAGTTTATGCGAAAAATATGGACTAGTGGCTTGGTCTTATGATGATCTGGAGGGGTATGATCCCGATATCATTCAGCACACGATTGAGCTAATGGAAGGTGCAAAACTAGTCCGACAAAAACAAAGGCTAGTAAACCCTAAAATTGAAGCGTTAATGGCACAAGAGCTAACTAAGCTTATTGAGTCGCGCATTGTTTTCCCAATCAAGCATAGTACCTGGGTATCTAATCTGGTCCCGGTTTGAAAGAAGAATGGAGATATCCATTTGTGTGTGGACTTCTGAGACCTAAATAGAGCATCTATGAAGGACCACTATCTGTTGCCTTCTATGGAGTCAATATTACAAACGGTTGCAGGATCTGAAATGTTTTATCTGCTGGATGGTTTCTCGGCTACAATTAGATCTGAGTTAAGGAAGAGGATAAACACAAGACTACATTCACCACAAAGTGGGGAACATTTGCATATGCTAAAATTCCTTTTGGTTTATCCAATGCAGGGGCAACATTCTAGCGGGCGATGGACATCGCATTCAGAGAACTAATCAATAAGTTTATTCTAATTTATTTGGATGATCTTACTGTGTTTTCTAAATCTAAGGATGATCATTTTGATCACTTAGAATTAGTTTTTCAAAAGTTCTAGGAGTTCAGAGTTTCCCTAAATCCAAAAAAATGCATATTCAGAGTACCGCAAGGCAAGCTGTTAGGACATGTGGTATCTAAGGAAGAGGTTTCAATTGACCCCAACTTGGTCCTAGGCAAAGTAAATTTTGTTAGCAAGTTTATTTCTGACTTTACGGGAATAATTAAGCTGATCACCCTGATGCTTAAGAAGGATCAGGCATTCAAGTGGACGACCAAAGCTCGGGAAGCCTTTGAAAAAGCCAAGGAAGCTATTTCCACTGCTCCGGTACTGGTTAATCCAGATCAATCTAAGGATTTTATAATGTATGCATTCAGTAGCAAGTCTAGTATCGCTATTGTCCTAACCCAAAAGGATGATGAAGGAAAAGGAGAACATCTAGTGGCGTTCTACTCCCGGACTCTGAAGGAATATGAGGCGAATTATAATTTCGTCGAAAGGCAGACCTTTGTAATAGTGAAGGGACTTAAAAAGTTCTGCCATCTAATTTCCTGCAACAAGGTGTTTATGTATGTCGCACATTCCAGTGTGCGCGAATATATCATGGAAGGGGAGATCATAGAAAAAAGAGCTAATTGGATCACCAAGATCCTAGAATATGACATTGAGGTCAAACCTACTAAAACTATTAGAGGAAGAGGACTGTGCGAATACATGGCACAAAACGAGGAGATACTTGCCGCAAAGGAGCAACCAGAGCTCGTCTTGATAAATGAACCAGAATCAGAGGGTTGTTGGCTGACTGATAGAATGAGGTTCATGCAAACCAGAAAGTATCCGCCAGGTCTCTCATCCCAAAAAAGGAGATATTACCGGCTGCAAAATTGCGGATATACGCTAGTAGAGGGAGTCCTTTTCATAAGGAATTTCAATGGTGTTCTCCTGTGATGCATTGCTTCGAAGCAAGCAAAGAGGATCCTTGACGCGTTCCACAATAGTGCTACAGGCGGACACTTCTCTGCTAAGACCATCGCCATTAAAATCATATGTGTTGGCTACTATTGGCCTACAGTTTTTGATGACTCCCACTCTGTGGTAAAATCTTGCAAAAAATGCTAGTTCTTTACTGACAGAAGGAAGAATTCCGCAATGCCTCTCAAACCCATAGTGGTGGACGAACCATTTGCAAAATGGGGCCTGGATTTCATCGAAATGATTAACCCAGCTTCTAGTGTTGGACACAAGTGGATTCTGACCGCCACATATTACTTCACAAGATGGACGGAGACTGTTCTGCTTAAGAGTGCAACAGAAACAGAGATTGTAGATTTCCTCAAGGAGCTGGTGACAAGGTTTGGTCCTCCGAAGACTATCATTTCTAATAATTCCAGAGCTTTTCTAGGCACAAAGGTATGTCACTTTGCATTAACAAATGACATATTCCTCAAGACATCATCAAATTATTACCCATAGGGAAATGGCCTAGCGGAGTCAACAAACAAGAGCCTAGTTCAACTCCTTAAAAGGATTGGTTCAGAACACCAGAGGGAATGGTATAAAAATCTCTGAACAGTGCTTTGGGAAAATTGTATAACCCTTAAGCAAGTCCTTAAGACTTTGCCTTATGAGTTGGTATATGGGAAAGAGGCGATGTTACCTATATCTATGGAAATTCTGACACTACAATTGTTGAAATCCCTTGAGATAGAACAAAATGGCGTCATGGAAGTCCGACTTGTCAAACTGTTAGAAGTGTAGGAAAAAAGGGAGAATTCCCTAATAGCCATGAAAAACCGTCAACAAGTTGTCAAGTGATGGTTTGACAAGAAGGCTTCCGACCAAGGTCTAAAGTGCGGAGACTTAGTACTGAAGTATGATAAAAGGGCTGCTAAGCCAGGTCAGCATGGTAAATTTGATAGCCTATGAGAGGGTCCCTTTAAAATAATTCGGTGCAAAGAAAATAATGCTTTCGAGTTAGAAAATATGGAACAGGAACCCTTAGGAATCTTGGTTAATGGAATTCATCTTAAGTTGTTCCATTAGGTGTTGAGTTCTATTTTTGTACATATGTGAATAGTGCTTTTATTTTATTTCCCTTTCTTTGGCCGGTCTTTTTCAAAATTGGTTTGTGCTTATGCGGAATTAACCCATTATTACAGAGGGTGGAATAGTAGGATTGCTTTACATAAAACACACCCATGTATAAAGAAATAACACATATGCTATAAAAGCCCATAAAATTGAAATGCAGAATGAAAGAAAGCGCATGAATTTTTAAAAAAAGATATATATCTATTTATATATATTCTTCAGTTTTTTCATTTCAAAATGGCTGGGGAAGCCATAATCCAAAAAGTATACAAGTATTCAAGCTATTCTTTTATATATGCAAAATGATAGCCTTTTTTAGGTTTATATACAAACTATTAGGCAGGTGGTCTATGCAACAACGGGAAATAGAGAAAACGGGGAAGGCATTTTTGGGAACAGAGAGGGGTTTTCATCCAAGAGCATGAGAGGCAGCAATTGATGCATCAATAGCAGTGTCTACCTCTTCCTCGTCAGTAGGTTCTTTAGCAGCAGAAGCAGCATCATTCGGCACAGTCGCCATTGGCGGGGGAAATACCAAGTTCCTAAAGTCTGTATACCAATCTATGTCATAGAATGGTATCACGTTGTAACTATGAAATAGGAAGTGCAAGGCCTGGGTAACCCTCTGACGATGCTCATCGCATGTCTGAAGGTGAAATCCACTGAGAAAAGACAACCATACAACTACTGCTTCTTCCTCGATGTAACGACGAAGGTCGCTAGCTGACGGAAGACCTACCCCATATGCGGTGCGAGCAACAACTTCACAAAGGCCATTCAAGTACTTTTTGGGAAACATTTCTTTGACCAGCTTTAGGATAAGAGGCCTGGGGATGTTAATGTCTAACATAGATGCCACGAAGTGGGAACATATGTCAGTATTCACATGATAATTGTCCTCATATTCTATGCAGTCCTTACCCAAAACCCATTTTATGGCTATAAAGACCAAGGAATGCTTATTCTTGGTCATTCTTTTCAACTGCCTAGTAGAAACCTCCCTTAGAAACATTGTCTATGACTTATAAGAGGTTAGATGAACAGGAGTATAAATGATTCTGACACTATGCCTATTCTTTTTAACCAATACTGAAATTTACCTATCACCTAGCCTATGGGAAAACTTGCTTAAAAATCTTCTAACAACCTATCACTGTTCAAATGCTAAGTATGATTTCCTCACTACTTACCGGCCTATTTATAGAAAAAATGACAAGATGCATGCTAATCCGTTTCGAGAAAATGTGATGATAGCTAGATGCCAACTTGAAAGGCGTGCCTACGTTTGCTCACATTTCTAGGCCAATTGCATTTGCGGAGGTACGGTTCAATGTGTGCTAGATTAATAGGACCTAATTAATTAGCTTTAAAAATGTGGCACTCATCGATAGTAAGTTGCACGGCTGTAGGCTATTGTGTCATCTCACAAGAGTTTCCCAGAGCCCAAGGCAATATCCATATCTTTTTAGGTCGTGATTGTTTGCTTTGGCGTAATCATTCCAGCCAGAATATTAATTACCAGCACATACTAAAGCAAGGTTAGAAAGAAAATTGCTAGCTCAAGTTTCAAGGGAATCATAGCGTATCACACGGTTGTCGAACGCAATAATAAACTCCTATCGCCTCAAAATGGCAAGTAGTTCATTTTGCACGAATTGCAAAATTAATGGTACATGCTGAATTAAATGCAAAAGCCATGCTTTTGTCTATCACCTTGAGGAAAGATAGCCAAATATTGCATGAAAAGTCTTAATAATTCAAAGTATTTTCACAAACACCAAAGCTAAAGGTGTAGATTTGTTCTTCTTTTTCGTATCTAGAGCCGAGAAAAATTGCAGAGTCCATAACTCGCAGATGTCTTCATCCAAAGAGAAATGTTAGAGAGTTCATCTCAACCAATACAAGAGGAAATTGGTCAAGAGTTGTTTACATCCATATGGTCATCAGAAGACGTGTATGTCTATGAGGATTTGGTGTATGCTACACCTGGTATACCAAGTAAGCCGAAGAGGCTATATACAGAAGAGATGAAAATGCCCAAGGATTGCAGAA
Organism: Sequoia sempervirens; assembly: GCA_007258455.2. Classification (NCBI taxonomy): domain Eukaryota; kingdom Viridiplantae; phylum Streptophyta; class Pinopsida; order Cupressales; family Cupressaceae; genus Sequoia; species Sequoia sempervirens. The sequence continues at coordinate 283,428,813 of VDFB02058242.1, read as the reverse complement.
ACAAGAAAAGGGTTGAAGAGAAATGGGATAATATCTATAATCCACAGCTCGCAAAAATTCCTAAGTCATTAAGAGAAGCAGTATGTGCAAGGTTGACGACACCAAAGGCAGACAAGTCTACAGTAATGAAAATTTGGTACAATGGTCTTACACAATACATGGTCCCACTGGTGCACTACTGCCCAGAGATAGTTGATGCTGCCATCCAACGTTATAACCCTAACACACACTACATCGAGGGCTGAAACTTAATGGTTCACATCACCCCACAGGCCATCTAGCATATGCTATGCATCCCAAATCCAAGTAAAAGAAGAGAGAACATTGAGTCCTTTTACCCTGGAAAAGGAGAGAAAACATGGAGGGCGATGAAAAAGAACTCAAAATTCTTATTGGAGGAGACTGGTAAGAAAGGCATCCCAGCTGCTAAATTTCCAAGTATTCCATTGTCGCACAGTGCGTTACACGAGGATTTGTAGGATGCCATGTCCATGCCAGCTTTTGTGTGCGGCCGAGACTCCGATGAGATGGTGGAAACTTTTCAACTGGGACTGGCTTTCCAATTTCGTAAGCAGCATGATACCTTCTGGTATGATTTTGCTGAGTTCATGGTAGATGAAATGATAAGGAAAATAAAGAATTACCCGGCAGAGGGAAGGTTTAGATTTCTTTATTTCCTGGTTCACATGTTTCTACATCTAAACCATGATTACTTCGCTCGATATTTTGAATTATCAATTTTTGATGAACAGGGTAAGAGGAAGCCAATGTCCACGTGGATGCCTTTTCTTTCTGTATCATATGATTATTATGCATTTTCAGACTATTTCATAACTCCAGTCTTGCATGATTTAATCGGAGATGGTGACATAATTTGGCTTGATAGGGAGCATACCGGATATATGCAGAGTTTCACTCCTGCCTGTGACTGGTTCTTAGGAATAGATTTCATGATTCTCTGGATGCAGGGCCTCATTGGTCAACCTTTCCTTCTCCCAGCCTGTGTCACAGATAGGTTGCTCACACTAGAAATGTATCGATAGGTGTGTATCATTGATTTTACCTTCTGCAGCAGCAAAAGAGTAAAAAAAAAGGGATTCTTCTCTTGTCCAAAGAATTTTAAGTCGGTGAATCTGATTAAGAAACAATTAGACCAGTTGTTGGAGGATAAGCTAGCTTATTTAGGGTTGGTGCTGGTAAATGATAAGTGGTATTACAACCCTTTCAACAATTTTCTAGAGCCGCACATGAAAGTTACACATGTACCCCAACCTTACTGGGAGAAGCGACGTAACCTGCAGGTAGACAAGGATGAAAATTTTGTTGAATTGGTGCGTATTCCTACACAAGATACTAGAGGACCATGGCACAAGTTCTACTTTGTTGTGGCGGTGGCCAAAGTTAATGTCCACATGCAGTGCGCCATGTACAATAAGTTGAAGAAGGATGAGGAGTGGGCTGCTGAAAAAATAGAGGCTTTCTAAAAGTATCGCTAAGAGACAGGGAAATTGGATGCCCCTTACGACAGTCTGAAGGATGACAAGAAATTTGAAAGATGGTGGAATGAGGGCCACCCCAGCTCGAGCTCTAGTATTAACAAGAGCGGGAACCCAGGGGACGAGTCTGAAGAGCAGGAAGAAGAAGCGGTGACATTTACCTCCTCTGTGCCGAGGGAGAAAGGCCCAAGATAACCTGCCTATGTGGCCATGAATGTGCATTTTAATATATCAAGGGCCTCACATACACTCACTTGGGCCGCTAAGCCAGCCAGGTTATCACTGCAAAAAACTACAATAGTTGCCGAAGCTCGGGAGACCCCACCCGAAAAATGGCGGTGCACAGAGATCATTATTAGAGAAGGTTCACAGGAACCCACTGGAAGAAAAGTGCTTGCGGCTAGCCAGGAGCCTGAGGTTGAGGAGGAGTCACTGATGATTTTGGAGCTGCCATTGATGAGTCAACAGGTAAAATTCGCTCTTGCTTCCCTTGCTTCTCATTCCTTGGTATCTGCCCCTGCTTCAACAATGATTCCTACCATGAGTACTGGCCCTATGCCTTCCGCTTTTAATCCAACATATTCAGGAGGTTTTTCCTAATTTTCGCAGACCACTCCACTTGGCCTTACTCCTCCATAGACCCTTACACCCGTCGTTTCCGCTCAGACTCTCCTTACCTTGCTTTCCAAAAACATACCCCCTGCGAGTGCCCCTTCTTCTTCTGTTATTACTGCGGATCCTCTTCCATCGTAACAGGATGACACCATATTGACAACTCCTCCACCATACCAGCCTATGAGTCCTACGGCTGATTTTCTAATTCAGTCATTACAAGTGACTAAGCCTTCTGTTGGGCCTCAAAGCAAGCTTTGGAATGTGCCCCACTTCTTCCCGCAAACCGTCACTCTCCAGAAGAAACAAATGCTCAGATCTATGAGGATTACCTATCCCTATGCCCTACCTTTTGGTGCTCCTTTTACAGGTGGACTAGTTTCGTCGCCAGTCAAATTTATGTCACAGATTGATTGTGGAAAGGAGCTGCGCGCAAGTAGAATGTGAAAGCATAGGGAAAAAGATGATAGCACTTTTGCTGAGCCAAAAATATACCATGTACCCAAGAGTAACCAAGCCTTAAGGGGAAATGCACCTGAAAGATTATGAGATATATGTGGTAGGGCTCAACATGAAGGTGGCTCAACCGTAGGATAAGGTTGAAATCATGGAGGAAACACAACTAGTAGTCAACTCTGACTTCCTTAAAACTGGCCTTCAGCTAAAAAAGAAGGATGAGTAGCTTAAAGCGATAAGGGAGAGGGTTAGTTTTTTGGAGAAAAAAGAGAAATCCCTGGAGGCAGATGTTGCACGTATGATAGAAAGGGCGTTGGCAGTAGATGATGAGAGGAAAAGACTTTAGGGTGAACTTGTGAAGACTCGGGCTACTGATCCTACCATGATAAAAGAGCTACAGTCTAAGAATCAGGAGACGAAACAAAATCTACGACTAAAGAATGAAGAGTTGGTGTGACTTCGCCTTGAGTATAGTTAAGGAATGGCGCAAAGGAATGAAGCTTTGGAGCACCAACAGGCTCAATATGAGCAAAAAATACAAGAAAAAGAGGCTAATTTTAAGGGCCTAAAGGCTCAAATAGAAGAAGAGCTCCAAGAGACAAAGTTTTCTCTGGATGTACACTTAGCAAATCACTCCCGAGCAGAGGAGAATTGGAATAAAGAAATGAGCAGCTTTGTGAAACAACTAGTGTCCGAGAAAAAGAAAAGGGAAGAATTGGCCGAGGCCATTATTTCAAGAGACACAAAGATTGCTTTTCTTAAAAGCTCTATCCTATCTCCTCTACATAGGCATACATCATTCCATTAGTTAGGAAGTTGTACATCTCTCACTGGAAAAAAATTAAAGCCTTTTTCCTAACATTGCAGCCTACCCTCGGATTCATTGCCAAGGCATCAAAGCTAAGTCAGGAGGCTCATGATACGATTGAGTAGTTCCCACGGTTCATCTTGGAGAAAGTTCCAGAAGCAAAAGATCTGCTCACCAGGCTATACTCGGTCAAACAACAAATAAGTTCATCCATTGCCACTCCACCTTCCAGCACACTAAGGAAACCGTGGTTATTTTGAGCAAGACACTTGACAGCATACGAGGGAGTTTCTCCGAGTTAAACGGGATGGGTTTGCCATCCCCGTTCCTTGAAGATGGCTCTACTGCCACGACCGAGCAGATTGTGAAAAAGATAGAAGAGAAGGAAAATGATCTAGATGCTTTTAGGGTTTCAGTCATCCTCTCACGACAACCGACATTGAGGGAGGATTCATCCACTTGCACAACTACTATTTCATTATGAAGCAGAGGCTGGTTTACCCAATGCGCTGCCTCACAAAGAAACTATTGATCTAAGTGGAGTACAGGAGAATTTGCGCAATATGGTGAAGCCATTTGAGGGTGAATGGTCGCCTCTATAGGCGGCTCTTTCTAATCTCTGACTCCATTATCTAACGAAATGGCACTCTAACCTGAAAACTAGAGAAATTTTGAGTTCTTCGTTCCTTAGTCGAAACGCTCCCGATAGTCGCCAAAAGTTGTTAATAAATAATTAACTAGCTCCCTTCAGGTGTATTTTCCTCTATGCTTCGACCCGTGCATCACAAGTAGTCAACTCGGCCATTTATCTAGGTTCTACTCTCCTGCTCCACGTGTCTACTTCTCACAACTCTAATTCTCAGCATTCCTTTCGCATCCCAGAAAGCTCCGCTATGCTTCCACATGTTGCAGCTGCGGGATTCTTTTCATCATGCTTTCTTGTTGTTTCATTGGGCTACGCTTGGGTGCCATGAAGCCCTTATTCCCAAAAATTTTCGGCGGGCCCCACGGTTGCTATCTGTAGTGCACTCTTGCTACATGTCTGCTATTCACAAATCTTTCAACATGGAGATGAAGTAACAACCGCGGGCAACGAAATGATGCCACACATCTCTTTTGCGCTCGGTTGGTGATCGTTCCCTCCATTATTGATGAAGTGCTCCGCTCATTCACCACGTGTAGCATTAACACAAGTCTTCAGCAGTGAAGGAGAGAGGTTCATACGGGCAGCGAAAGGTTGCCACGTGCCTAGCCAGCAGATCTCATATTCAGGCGACAAGCCAGTTGATCCTAATGATGCTATTGGCTATTGCGTGTCATCATCATTCACATAGGATGGTGACACTTTTCTGATTAGGCCTTGTCGAGACCACCGCCATCATTTGCAGAGGATGCACCTATGCCTAGAGGACCAGATACTTGGTTCTGGATCGATTCTGTTGCAACAACTTTGGGAATATTCTATTTCTTGCATCATTGCTAGGGGATTGTGAAATCTTTTCTGTTGCTGCTCTCCGAAGCAGTGGGGATTTTTTCCTGCTATATATACTTTTCTCTATTATGAGAAAGAGGTCTGGAATTTGAAGGAAAACGCTGGTTTTACTAAAAGGATGCCAGGCCTTCATTGCTATTTTTTTTATTGCAAAAACTCTCAAATTGTGCCAATTGTTCGACCTTTCTATTTTTTATGCTATTTGATCAAACTGTAAACTGTGCTTTTTATTGTCTGGACATTTCATTTAAGAACTTCTATATATGTTGAATGCAAGTTTTCTGACCTAGACCATGTCTAATGACTCTTCTTGGTAGTAGGAATGTATGCAATATTATTTTATGTCAATGAATGGATTGTCTATGCTATAATCTTAAGTTTTTGATGTTCTGGAACACTACAACACCATTCAGGCCCTTAGATCTATGATTTATCATGCATATCGTTAAGTTTTGGCGCATCGCCTTAGGTTAGACTTTATTTTATTAGATTTGTTTCCTTTTCCCTTTCCAAACCCCATTATAGAAGAATTCAGCTTCTTTAAAAACCTGGAGGTCACTCAGTTTAGCACAAAAGGTCCCCCATAAACCAAGTTTCCCATAAGACACTGTTATCTCTCAAATTTTGGCATCAACAGGAACCTTGGTGTTAGCATTTTTTTTAGAGCCTTCCAGAGGTTAGAGGGGATATGATTTTTATTGGAAAGGGTTGGTATGGGGGCCGACGACTTAGGATGGTCCACCTTGGATAACCCATATCAAGTCAGGAGTATTTATTTGAGTTTTGTGTTGTTTCACCTGTAAGTGGGTGGTTCCATGAATTCATTATTTGTTGATAGTTGACCTTTACACTTGGATTATGTTTATGTGGGTAGAGCCTTGCACGGTGGAAATGGTTTTAATGGAGATTATGTGTGGTGTCGTTGATTGGCTTGTTTTATGTACATGTTTATATGGTTTTTCTAGTTTGTGCAAGATGGATTTCCTATTGTGTGTTCTTTTGAGATTTGTTGTTAGTTGGGGGAGTGGCTCTCAGTGGGGGCCGACATCCAAAGTGGTTGGTCTAGGATAACCCATTGCGAGTTTAAATCAAGTGATAATTTAACTAATTAATTAGGGTTTTTGGGTATTTCTACACATTAATATAGATAATGTAGCCTCACTCATGGGCCCAAGTGCTCGCTTAGGCTTGGGATGAGTGGGAAGGCCTGAAATGGCAAGGTCAACTGGCCTGCCTCTACATAGTAATTCTGCAAGGTAGGTTGATCCCGCATAGCGAGCATGGGGATCCAACGGCTGGTAGAGGTTACCAAGATAACCCAGGATGAAGGTCGGCAGCCTAGGAAGGTTATGCCAGGGTAACCCATGGCTACCTATGCAATGACACTCCAGCCTTTAACAACCTTGTATGCTTTTGTTCCCCTCTTGTTATTCATGAGCCTCTAGAAGCGAATGTGGTCATGTGTCTATTGATGCTTTGTAATGTTGTCTTGGCTTGGTTATTTCTTGTGATGATTGATATCTTGTGTTATTGATGTTCTCATTGTGAAGTCTTGTAATCCTTGTTTTTTTTTATGGTATTCGTTGAGGTCCTTCTTGTCTACTCCTAGGATGGGGGGTGGGCCTTTGGGCCCACACGGTTAGGTGGAATGTGCTATGCACCCCATTGGGTCCCTAGCCAGTGATCGAGTTGTGCACATGTGTACTAGCTACAGTGACACCAGAGATGTACCAGTATTGGATCTTGGCATGGAACTTTGTATTCATATGTTCCAGATGTATTCATCCTTGTTGTACTCTTCCCAATTCAAGTTTGGAAACAACATTGTAATATTGTATCCCTTGATGAAAGAAACTTCATGTTTTGATGTATTGTCTATGTTCATGTTATCTTATGGATACTTGAGGATGCTTATATTTCATGTAATGTAATTTTGTCGAGTTGTATAGTAATGCAGTTATGTAACCCCAATGGACTTTGTTATAATTTATGCACGTTAAGTTTAATTTCATGTGTATTATGTTAATATTAAGTTGCATGTTAATTAATTTGAAAAATAAATAAATTTGAGCCATAGATGTGTAATGTAGTGGCTCAACAGAAGCATGGTGGGCCCATAACCCAAGGGTCCCAAAATTGAAACCTGGCTTTGATACCATGTGTAGTATGTTAATATTAAGTTGCATGTTATTTACTTTAAAAAAATAAAATTGTGCCATATATGTGTGATGTATTAGTTTTCCTTGGGGTTGCGTGGTAGGGCATTACACATGGTATCAGAGCCTAGGTTCATACAATGGGCACTATGATCCCATTACATTGACATAGTTGTTCATACTCTTGAGATTATGTCACTTCGTTTGTGTCATCCGCACTTAGCGAACCGAGTTTGTCCCTAGGTTGTGTTGGTCCAAAGGTGCGAAAAACTGGTGGAAAGGATGGGACCCTCGGTGTAGTGCGCAATGTGATGATATTCTTCCTACCAGAATGCATTTTGGGACCCTTTTGTTTCCTTGTGATGTGTTCCCTGTGAAGTGAGTTTGTGAGTGGTTGTGGTGAGTGTGTGTTTTAACTTGAAATTTCATGCTTTTGATGTGTTAAAATTGTGTTTTCTATTTCTGAAAGGTGTAAAATGTGATCTTGTGTTGCATATGTTGTGAGATTGGGTGTTGAATAATGAATGAAGTAGAATTTCTTGCATGAAAACAATGAATACTTAATGAAAGATGAGTGCCTTGAATGCATAATTAATCAGTATTTTGTGAAAATGTGACAATCTGACGTAGCAAAATTTATTACATGACATTAGAAGTATTGATTTGAGTACAATGTGATTGGATTAAATTGGTTAAGATAGACTTGTACTATGTTTATTATGTTGTTAATCAGTGATTTGTTAGTGAGGTGATTATGATGTGGTTATTGTTTGGAGTCTTGGTGAGAGGGACGGTGTAGCATCACTCACTCACGAGTTCCCTGCTACGCTGTGACTTCCTCTAACGGTGTGCTTGATATTTGATATATATATATATGCTTGACAACTTTTTCTTATGCAATATTCTAGGTGCCAAGCCTCGATCCACCTACACTGTCAATACTGGGTGAGCCTCATAAATCCCAATGGGTATGTCATGGAGTAAGTCGAGTCCTTGGGGGGGAGGATGTAATGCCCCACTGTATTGGCCTTTATGGGCATTGTGTAAGTGTTTATTAGTATTTTTTGTTGTTTGTTGTGTGGTAAAAGTAATATTGAAATGGCTTTATTAAATTAGATAATTAAATTAAAAATTTGATTACCTAGTAATTTATATAAATTTGGGAATAGGCAATAGCTTAGTAAACCAATTTTGTGAAATAAGTAGTTTATTAATAAATAAATAAATAAATTTTCTTTATTAGAAGAATTGCTTTAAATGGTATTTAATAGAAATTAATAATATAATATTATTAAATATGGAAAAATAATGTGTTTTAAACGGATTTTAAAATCAGAATATTCTGGAAAGAAATTACACCTAAAAAGCAGTTACAAGTTGATGTAAACTGCAAAAGATGCATAATAAATAATAACTATATTTAGCTTTGAAACTGGCTGATTGGCATGTCGATTTTAAGTTCTTTAGGGGGGGGGATGAAAAAGATTATTGTTTTTTTTGGTGACTATATTTTTGAGAAAAAAGTATATCTGCGAGCTATGGGAGGTTTGCGAGAAGTAGGAATCATTTGGAAGAAAAGGTTGTGAACAACGTAGCAAGATGGCGCTTCCTTCTCCATCAACATCCCATGGATCTTATTCATGATTATAGCGTGACCAAATAGGTTTCACTACTTAGCTCTCTAAAAAGCAAATACAATCTATATGCATTTGATTTATTCCCTGCCTTAACTCTTAAATTTGGTAGATTCATCGGCTGTTATTGTAATAAAGTTATTAATGACTAATTGTAAATTGAACATATGAGTTTGATAACCGTTTGGAACAAAGTACCCGCATCAAATTGGATGTTCAATATGTCTTTAACACTATTTCCTTGTACTCTGGTCTCACCAACCCACTCAATTGAACCCCTCTCTAACTTTCTATTTCAAGAAATGGGATTATATGTGTTCTCCTTTCATAGTGTGGGTAGAAGTGGCCTCTTATTTCTATATTCTTTCTTCAATCCTCTCTGAGATTTTTTCCATTGCATTTTATTTTATTAGGGACCTTTATTTCTTAGAAATTTAATTCATATGTGACAATCATACCCAGCTCGTGGTGATTTGAATGTGGTTGTGATATATAAATGCTATAATCATACACCTCGAGCTTATCTTCAACAAGATCTTACTTTACAAATAATTTCTATCCTTGCTAACCACTAAATGATTCTTTCTTCTCATTCTTTCACAACATATCTTTAGATCCAAACAAAAGCATGTTGCTGGATACACTTTTCCCAATTGATTGTGTTCAGTTTATGGTGCATCCAAGATAGCCAGCGCGGGCATGGAGGTCAATCATGCACACTTATGGAACAACTATTTAAGTATTGCATTATGGACTACTATTGTGAGGAGGCGTGCAACCCTCATCTGCTAAAACTGCATGGCTGTAGGCATCCAGTATATAAGCTGAGTCACAATCATAGGAAGTTTTTAAGGTTTAAATAATCTCTCTAATTCCGTTGTCAATCTATATTTTTTGCAGCACTTGAATTCAATAGGAATTTTAAGTTTTACATAAACTCTTTGATTTTGTTGACAATCTATCACAACGACAACACTTAGAAATAAAATATTGTCACTGTTTAATAACCTCTTGATCCCATTAGCATCCTATCATAGCTATCATGCTTGAACATGGTAGGGTGTATAGATTTAAATAGTTCCTCTATCATTTAACCTCGAGGGATGTGCATGCTCTGTTCCACAACTTTCATTGTGGGCAAGTAGGGAGGTTGTTTAAGCACAACCTATTTTTAGATTGATTCGTTTAGCATCACCAATGTCCGCTACTAGAACATTATACCTATTTAAAATGATGAAAATGTTTCGCATCGCTCAAAACAATCCCTCTTGTTGTAATCTTAGAGATGAATTTTGATGTAGTGTGGTAGTTAGCACATATTCAAGGTTCTTATCAATTAGTGTGTCGGCCCTCTATTTTTATTTGTTTTCTTTGATCATCACCTTATATTCATTGGAAAAGCTCTTGTCCATGTTTCAGTGGATGTTCTGTTCCTGACTCTAAGTCTCCCATTTTGGACCACGCAGGGAGGATGCTAGGAAAAAGAATGTGAACAAAATTTGGCTTTACACTTCTCGATTGTATTTGCTTGAAAATCTCTAAGCCCTTTTAACAAATCCAATTTGTATATATCCTTCAAATATTGCATTCCATGAGACCCCATTTCCTAGGGCATTCGGTGAAATAATACACTTGCATAATAGTGACTATATCTCATCTATTAGAAATTCCATTTCCCATTATACTTTCATGGATGCTCATTCCCTTCAATTTTTGGCTGGTTTTCTCAATTTGTTCTCCTTCAAATAAATTATGAAAGATATTGAAGTTTGATTGCTTTCAGTAGGATTCATATGAAGTGCACATGTGATTTTGGAACAATTTATTTCCAATGAGTTTACCATTAAACCACATAATATATAACCAGGGGTTCTGTTATTAAAATTAACTTACTTTAGTATTTTCAATGCAAGAGAATGTTATATTAAAATTGAAATATTCTCATATGTCCACAATATATATATATATATATATATATATCATTTTTACAAAACCTAACATGAACACACAAACTTAATAAACTTATAACATTTGAATATTTTTCATTGTTCAATTTTGGTGTCTCAAATTAAATTCCATAATATTTCATTAGGGTATATTTTTGTATTTTAATGATAAGAGTTTCAATCTATTCTAGATAATTGAAAGAGTGAATTGGAAGCAAGAGTTGCAAGAAAGAGTATAGAATACATACTATTAAATGTATATCTATTTTTAGTTCAATGGTACTTGAAATAATATGGTGAATAAATAACTAAATTAAAAATTAAAAAAATTATGTGTACATGTGTGATTATGAAATTTAGAATACCTTACATAGAAGAATTTAAAATTATGAATTAGGTCTTAATGTGCAACATGTTCTTAGTTTGGGATATGAATGGGCACAAATCCAAATAGTGTGAAATTCTAATTTTATTGACATGATCTTTAGAAATGTATGCTCACTTTCCATGTAGACTTGTTCTTGGATGTGGATTTGTTTAGAAGATTAGTGCAAGCTGCTTAAGATAATAGGAAGGCCCTTGGCTTCTCCTGATAGAATTCAAGTCCTGATAGAAGAATTAATTATTAAAAATATCTAAAAATAGGTTATAGTGACATTTGTCTAAACTTATAATTATAGTATAGGTCATTATTGGTTTTATGAAATAAATGTAAAATTGAGTGTTTATTAGTCTTTATGATTATTACATTGAATGTATTCTTGTAATTAACATGGATTTTGATGTGACTTTCCCTTGAGTAAATGTTGATTTGATCATTGTTTGTGTTGATTTATTGGGTGACCTTGAATTGAGTTGTGGATTATTGTCGTTGCTAAGATTTTGGTTTAAGTTGTGTTTGTGGCCGATTCTTGGTTACGGTGTTATGGAGAAGGTCATTTGGGCCCAATGATTGTTAAGAAGGCCTTTGGATTTGTGGTTAATTTTGTATCAATATTGAATATGTAGTTTCGATTGAGTTGTTGATCTTGTCGTGATGTATCCACTCATTATATTTGGGTTGAAGATGATTCTTTGAGATCTTACTATTGTTGATTTTTCTTTGATGGGAACCTTTGTGTTAGCATTTTTTTTTAGATCCTTCCAAAGGTTAGAGGGGATATGATTTTTATTGGAAAGCGTTGGTATGGGGGCCGACAACTTAGGAGGGTCCTTCTTGGATAACCCATAGCAAGCCATAAGTATTTATTTGAGTTTTATGTTGTTTCTCCTGTAAGTGGGTGGTTTCCATGAATTTATTATTTGTTGATAGTTGACCTTTACACTTGGATTATGTTTATGTGGGTAGAGCCTTGCACGGTGGAAATGGTTTTAATGGAGATCCTGTGTGATGTCGTTGCTTGCCTTGTTTTATGTACATGTTTATATGGTTTTGCTAGTTTGTGTTGATGGCTTGCCTGTTGTGTGTTCTTTTGAGATTTTTTGTTAGTTGGGGGAGTGGCTCTTAGTGGGGGCCGATGCCCAAAGTGGCTGGTCTAGGATAACCCATTGTGATTTTAAAGCAAGCGATAACTTAATTAATTAATAAGGGGTTTTGGGTAGTTCTTCACATTAATTCAGATAATGTAGCCTCACTCATGGGCCCAAGTGCTCGTTTAGGCTTGGAATGAGTGGGAAGGCCTAGAATGGCAAGGTCAAATGTCTTGCCTCTGCATAGTAATTCTACAAGGTAGGTTGATACCGCATAGCGAACATGGGGGTCTGACGGCCGGTAGAGGTTACCAAGATAACCCAGGATGGGGGTCGATAGCCTAGGAATGTTACGCCAGGTTAATCCATGGTTACCTATGCAATGACACTCCATCCTTTAACAACCTTGTATGCTTTTATTCCCCTCTTGTTGTTCTTAATCCTCTGGAAGTAGATGTCGTCATGTGTCTATTGATTCTTTGTAATGTTGTCTTCGCTTGGTTAGTTCTTGTGATGATTGTTATCTTGTGTTATTGATTTTCTCATTGTGAATTCTTGTAATCCTTGTTTTGTTTGATGGTATTCGTTGAGGTCCTTGTCTACTCCTAGCATGAGGGGTGGGCCTTCGGGTCCATTTGGTCAGGTGGAACGTGTTATGCACCCCATTGGGTCCCTAGCCGATGATCAAGTTGTGCACATGTGTACTAGCTGCAGTGACACCAGAGATGTACTAGTGTTGGATCTTTGCATGGAACTTTGTAATCATACATTCCCGATGTATTCATCCTTGTTGTACTCTTCCCAGTTCATGTTGGGAAACACCATTGTAGTATTGTATCCCTTGATGAAAGTAACTTCATGTTTTGATGTATTGTCTATGTTCATGTTATCTTATGGATACTTGAGGATGCTTATATTTCATGTAATGTAATTTTGTCGAGTTGTATAGTAATGCAGTCATGTAACCCTAAAGGACTTTGTTATAAGTTATGCACGCTAATTTTCATTTCATGTGTAGTATGTTAATATTAAGTTGCATGTTAATTACTTTAAAAAAAAAAATTGTGCCATATATGTGTAATGTAGTGGCATAGCGGAAGCATGGTGGGCCCATAACCCACAAGTCCCAGGATCGAAATCTAGCTCTGATACCATGTGTAATATGTTAATATTAAGTTGCATGTAAATTACTTTAAAAATAAAATAAAATTGTACCATATATGTGTGATGTATTAGTTTTCCTTGGGGTTGCATGGTGGGGCATTACACATGGTATCAGAGCCTAGGTTCATACATTGGGCACTATGAGCCCATTGCATTGACCTAGTTTTTCATACTCTTGAGATTATGTCACTTCGTTTGTGTCATCCGCACTTAGCAAACCAAGTTTGTCCCTAGGTTGTGTTGGTCCAAAGGTGCAAAAAATCGGTGGAAAGGATAGGACCCTCGGTGTAGTGCGCAATGCGCCGATATTCTTCCTACTGGAATGAATTTTGGGACCCTTGTGTTGCCTTGTGATGTGTTCCCTGTGAAGTGAGTGTGTGTTTTAACTTGAAATTTCATGCTTTTGATGTGTTAAAATTGTGTTTTCTATTTCTGAAAGGTGTAAAATGTGATCTTTTGTTGCATATGTTGTGAGATTGGGTGTTGAATAATCAACGAATTAGAATGTCTTGCATGAAAATGACGAATATTTAATGAAAGATGAGTGCCTTGAATGCATAATTAATCAGTGTTTTGTGAAAATGTGACAATCCGACGTAGAAAAATGTATTACATGACATTAGAAGTATTGATTTGAGTACAATGTGATTGGATTAAATTGGTTAAGATAGAATTGTACTATGTTTATTATGTTGTTAATCAGTGATTGCTTAATGAGGTGATTGTGATGTGGTTACTGTTTGGAGTCTTGGTGAGAGGGATGGTGTAGCATCACTCACTCGTGAGTGCCCTGCTGCGCTGCGACTTCCTCTCATGGTGTGCTTGATATTTGATATATATATATATACTCGACACTTTTTCTTATGTAGTATTACAGGTACCAAGCCTCGACTCCACTTGCACTGTCAGGACTGGGCGAGCCTCATAAATCCCAATGGGTATGACATGGAAACACGGAGCTGACAAGAAGGGTCCCCAACCTTGCCATCATCCTTAACGAGGATGAGTACCCCCCCACCTTGCAACCCTTCGGTATGGTTTTTATGATTTTACTATTGTTTTGTTGGGTGTATTTCGTTATTTGTTTATGTCATAATGTTATTGTTAGAAGTTGATATTGCTTTTGTTTGTGTACATTTTCCTTAGCCTTCCAACTTCTAGGAGTAAGTCGAGTCCTTGGGGGGAAGGATGTAGTGCCCCACCATATTGGCCTTTATGGGCATTGTGTAAGTATTTATTTGTAATTTTTGTTGTTTGTTGTTTGGTAAACATAATATTGAAATGGCTTTATTAAATCAAATAATTAAATTAAAAATTTGATTACCTATTAATTTATATAAATTTAGGAATAAGCAATAGCTTAGTAAACCAATTTTGTGAAATAAGTAGTTCATTAATAAATAAATAAATAAATTTTATTTATTAGAAGAATTGCTTCAAATGGTATTTAATAGAAATTAATAATATAATATTATTAAATATGGAAAAATAATGTGTTTTAAATGGATTTTAAAATCAGAATATTCTAGAAAGAAATTACACCTAAAAAGCAGTTACAAGTTGATGTAAACTGTAGAACATACATAATAAATAATAACTATATTTAGCTTTGAAACGGGCTGATAGGCATGTTGATGACAATTGTGAGCTTTTTAGTGCATGTCAATTTTAAGTTCTCTGGGGGGGAGGATGAAATGGATTATTATTTTTTTTGGTAACTGTATTTTTGAGAAAAAATTATATTTGCAAGCTATGGGAGGTTTGCGAGAAGAAGGAATCATTTGGAAGAAAAGGTTGTGAACAACATAGCAAGATGGCGCTTCCTTCTCCATCAACATCCCATGGATCTTATTCAAGATTATAGCATGACCAAGTAGGCTTCACTACTTTTCTCTCTAAAAATCAAATACAATCTATATGCATTTGATTTATTCCCTACCTTAACTCTTAAATTTGGTAGATTCATCAACTGATATTGTAATGAAGTTATTAATGACTAATTGTAAATTGAACACATGAGTTTGATAACCGTCTGCAACAAAGTACCCACAAAAAATTGGATTCTCAATACTTCTTTAACACTATTTCCTTGTACTCTGGTCTCACCAACCCACTCAATCAAACCCCTCTCTAACTTTCTATTTCAGGAAATGGGACTATATGTGTTTTCCTTTCATAGTGTCGGTGGAAGTGGCCTCTTAGTTCTATATTCTTTCCGCAATCCTCTCTGAGATTTTTTCCATTCCATTTTTTTTCTTAGGGACCTTTATTTCATAGAAAGTTAATTCGTATGCCACAATCATACCCAACTCACGGTGATTTGAATGCGGTTGTGATATATAAATGCTATAATCATACACCTCGAGCTTATCTTCAACAAGATCTTACTTTACAAATCACTTCTATCCTTGCTGACCGCTAAATGATTCTTTCTTCTCATTCTTCCACAACATTTATCTTTAGATCCAAACAAAAGCATGTTGTTGGATACACTTTTCCCAATTCATTGTGTTTAGTTTATGGTGCATCCAAGATAGCCATCATAGGCATGGAGGTCAATCACGCACACTTATGGAATAACTATTTAAGTATTGCATTATGGACTACTATTGTGAGGGGGCATGCAACCATCATCTACTAAAACTGCATGGCTCCAGGTGTCCAATACATAAGCTGAGTCACAATGATAGGAAGTTTTAAAGGTTTAAATAATCTCTCCAATTCCGTTGTCAATCTGTATTTTCCACAGCACTTGAATTCAATAGGAAGTTTAAGTTTTACATAAACTCTTTGATTCTGTTGACAATCTAAAACAACGACAACACTTAGAAATAAAATATTGTCACCGTTTAATAATATTTTGATCCCATTAGCATCTTGTCACAACTGTCGCACTTGAACATGGTAGGATGTATAGATTTAAATAGTTCCTCTGTCATTTAACCTCAAGGGATGTGCATGCCCTATTCCACAACTTTCATCGTGGGCAAGTAGGGAGGTTGTTTAAGTGTAGCCTATTTTTAGATCAATTCGTTTAGCATCACCAATGTTCGCTGCTAGAACATTATACCTATTTAAAATGATGAAAATGGTTTGCATCTCTCAAAAAAATCCCTCTTGCTGTAATCTTAGAGATGAATTTTGATGTAGTGTGGTAGTTAGCACATATTCAAGGTTCTTATCAATCAGTGCTTCGGCCCTCTATTTTTATTTTTTTTCTTTGATCATCACCTTCTATTCATTGGAAAAGCTCTTGTCCATGTTCCAATGGATGTTCTGTTCTCGACTCTAAGTCTCCCATTTTGGACTATGTAGGGAGGATGCTGGGAAAAAGAATGTGAACAAAATTTGGATTTACACTTCTTGATTGCATTTGCTTGAAAATCTCTAAGCCCTTTTATCAAATCCAATTTTTATATATCTTGCAAATATTACATTCCACAAGACCCCATTTCCTGGGCCATTCAGTCAAATAATACACTTGCATAATAGCGACTATATCTCATCTAATAGAAATTCCATTTCCCATTATACTTTCATGGATGCTCATTCTCTTCAATTTTTGGCTGGTTTTCTCGAAGTGTTCTCCTTCAAATAAATTATGAAAGATATTGAAGTCTGATTTCTTTCAGTAGGATTCATATGAAGTGCACATGTGATTTTAGAAAAAAATATTTCCAATGAGTTTACCATTAAACCACATAATATATAACCAGGGGTTTTGTTATTAAAATTGACTTACTTTAGTATTTTCAATGCAAGAGAATGTTATATTGAAATTGAAATATTTGCATATGTCCACAATATATATATATATATATATATATATATATATCATTTTTACAAAACCTAACATGAACGCACAAACTTAGTAAACTTATAACATTTGAATATTTTTCATTTTTCAATTTTGGTGTCTCAAAATATAGTCCATAATATTTCATTAGGGTATATTTTTGTATTTTAATGATAAGAGTTTCAATCTATTCTAGATAATTGAAAGAGTGAATTGGAAGCAAGAGTTGCAAGAAAGAGTATAGAATACATACTATTAAATGTATATCTATTTTTAGTTTAATGGTACTTGAAATAATATGGTGAATAAATAACTAAATAAATAAATTATGTGTACATGTGTGATTATGAATTTTAGAATACCTTACATAGAAGAATTTAAAATTATGAATTAGGTCTGAATGTGCAACATGTTCTTAGTTTGGGATATGAATGCGTACAAATCCAAATAGTGTGAAATTCTAATTTTATTGACATGATCTTTAGAAATGTTTGCTCACTTTCCATGTAGAATTGTTCTTGGATGTGGATTTGTTTAGAAGATTAGTGCAAGCTGCTTAAGATAATAGGAAGGCCCTTGACTTCTCCTGATAGAATTCAAGTCCTTATAGAAGAACTAATTATTGAAAATATCTAAAAACATGTTATAGTGACATTTGTCTAAACTTATAATCATAGTATAGGTCATTATTGGTTTTATGAAATAAATCTAAAATTGAGTGTACATTTATTAGTCTTAATGATTATTACATTGAATGTATTCTTGTAATTAACATGGATTTTGATGTGACTTTCCCTTGAGTAAATGTGGATTTGATCATTGTTTGTATTGATTTATTGGGTGACCTTGAATTGAGTTGTGGATTATTGTCGTTGCTAAGATTTTGGTTTAAGTTGTTTTGGTGGCTAATTCTTGGTCACGGTGTTATGGAGAAGGTCATTTGGGCCCAATGATTGTTAAGAAGGCCTTTGGATTTTGTGGTTAATTTTGTATCAATGTTGAATGCGTAGTTTCGATCGAGTTGTTGATCTTGCCGTGATGTATCCACTCGTTATATTTGGGTTGAAGATGATTCTTTGAGATCTTACTATTATTTATTTTTCTTTGATGGGAACCTTTGTGTTAGCATTTTTTTTTAGCCTTCTAGAGGTTAGAGGGGAGATGATTTTTATTGGCAAGGGTTGGTATGGGGGCCCATGACTTAGGAGGGTCCATCTTGGATAACCCATATCAATCCAGAAGTATTTATTTGAGTTTTATGTTGTTTCACCTGTAAGTGGGTGGTTTCCATGAATTTGTTACTTGTTGATAGTTGACCTTTACACTTGGATTATGTTTATGTGGGTAGAGCCTTGCACGGTGGAAATGGTTTTAATGGAGATCCTATGTGATGTCGTTGCTTGCCTTGTTTTATGTACATGTTTATATGGTTTTGCTAGTTTGTACAAGATGGCCCGTTGTGTGTTCTTTTGAGATTTGTTGTTAGTTGGGGGAGTGGCTCTCAGTGGGGGCCGATGCCCAAAGTGGCCGGTCTAGGATAACCCATTGTGAGTTTAAATCAAGTGATAACTTAATTAATTAATTAGGGGTTTTGGGTAGTTCTTCACATTAATTCAGATAATGTAGCCTCACTCATGGGCCCAAGTGCTCGTTTAGGCTTGGGATGAGTGGGAAGGCCTAGAATGGCAAGGTCAAATGTCTTGCCTTTGCATAGTAATTCTGCAAGGTAGGTTGATCCCGCATAGCGAGCATGGGGGCCCGGTGGCCGGTAGAGGTTACCAGGATAACCTAGGATGGGGGCCGACATCTTATGAAAGTTACGCCAGGGTAACCCATGGCTACCTATGTGATGACACTCCACCCTTTAACAACCTTGTATGATTTTGTTCCCCTCTTGTTGTTCTTGAGCCTCTGGAAGCGGATGTATTCATGTGTCTATTGATGCTTTGTAATGTTGTCTTGGCTTGGTTATTTCTTGTGATGATTGCTATCTTGTGTTATTGATGTTCTTTTCATGAAGTCTTGTAATCCTTGTTTTGTTTGATGGTATTCATTGAGGTCCTTCTTGTCTACTCCTAGGATGGGGGGGGTGGGCCTTCAGGTCCACGTGGTCGGCTAGAACGTGCTATGCACCCCATTGGGTCCCTAGCCGATGATCGAGTTGTGCACATGTGTACCGGCTATAGTGACACTAGAGATGTACTAGTGTTGGATCTTGGCATGGAACTTTGTATTCATATGTTCCAGATGTATTCATCCTTATTGTACTCTTCCTAGTTCATGTTGGAAAACAACATTGTAATATTGTATCCCTTGATGAAAGTGACTTCATGTTTTGATGTATTTTCTATGTTCATGTTATCTTATGGATATGTGAGGATTCCTATATTTCATGTAATGTAATGATGTCGAGTTGTATAGTAATGCAGTCATGTAACCCCAAAGGACTTTGTTATAAGTTATGCATGTTAAGTTTCATTTCATATGTAGTATGTTAATATTAAGTTGCATGTTAATTACTTTTAAAAAAAAAAAATTGTGTCATATATGTGTGATGTATTAGTTTTCTTTGGGTTTGCGTGGCGGGGCATTACATATCCTAATGCTACTAAAATGATTTTGATTCTCAAGATCACTGTGAATCATGAGAGAAGTGCATACACATTTGAATGAAAAGAGTTTGTAAAGAAGATTTCAAGACAAAAACAAACACAAATTCTTTTTAGTCCTCAAAAGCAATAAATGGATTCTTTTAATAGGACCAAATTTGAGTGTGAATGTTGCTTGTTCAATTTTAATCCAAATCGAAATGCTAGTACGTATCTAAGATTCAATTTTAGCCAACTTGATAAAGCTTGAGTTGTGGGTTAATTTTAAATCCAAATTGAATCTAGTTGGCCCTAGAAATTGAAATGCATGAATTAGAGCCCAAATTGTCATAGAGAGCATTAAAAAATGCTTTTAAAACTTCAAACTCTGCCTCTCCCCTACTTCTTGCAAATGGGGTGCTAAAAGGAAAATGCAGCGCTTTGTCATTAACATATGAGACACTAAAATATAGATGTGACACTTTGGTAAGGTCAAATGTGGCACTCTATAGAAATAGAGAGCACGAATGTGGTGCTATAGTAAATGCGACACTCTGCGGTGAGAAAAATAGACAGAAGACAAAGGATGTGAATGCAGCGATGTATCAAAGGCGATGTGATAGAGGTGTGCATATGTAGCACAATGTGACGATTGTGACTTTGTATTGGAAAAGCCGTGATCTACGGCGTAGCATTTACATTAAGGCAAAGTCACTCCCTTGTAGCTACAAAAAATAGAAAAATCATGCAAAATTAAACATGTTAAGTTGAACATCCCTCCCTCTAGTACCATAATGTGAGAAAAAACCCTACATAGACTAACAAGGGATCAATAAATCAGTGTCAAACATGTTAGTAACAAAAATCTAATGCTCCCTATGAGATTCTTTAGCTAATTCAAGAGAAAAACATAAAAAGAACAAAAAACTAATCAAATGCAACATGTAAATCAAATTGAATTAACAAAACCTTCATCCCATAGGGGGAGTGGTGCTCCTTTGATGTGGAAAGAATCCCTTTCCCAATACCTTGATAAGCTTGATGAGTTGTTGATGATTCAAAGATGAAAAATCGCTATAGTCTAGGCATGAAACTTGAAAATGATGGAAAACTAAGAACTTAAATGACTATAGTGATAATGCACATGAAGTTGTGGATCCATATTGTGAAAATGATGCCTCTATTTATAGAAGCCAAGGGTTGAAGAATGAGAGGATTTGATAAATGTGGGATAAATTGAGAGCCAATGAGAATGTGCCAAGTGTCACAATTCTATTGGATGAAGGTGGAGCACATTTTGGGAAATGTGTGAATGGAGGAGAATGGAAGAGAAGTAAATGTTGATGGTTGAGAATTTGAAATTTTTGTAAGAGGAATTAAAAGAGATTTGAGAGGATGTAAGAGGATTTGAAAGGTTGTAAGAGAAGTAAATGTAGATGTGAAAGGTCTTTTCAAAACCTTTGGAGGGAAATTGAATGAGAGGTTGTTGAAAGGAATATTCTTCAAAATATTCCTTTGTGAGGGAAAATAGTTGAATTAAATAATTAATTGAAATTATTTTCATGTACAACCTAGTTAGTTGATCATGTTTATTTTAACTCTTGAGGAGTTAAAAGCTGGAGGATTTGATAATGATGATTAGAAAGCTAATTTAGGATTAATTAATCCTGAATTAATTAATTGGAGTGAAATAGGAGATGTTACATTTCATTTGATTGATATTTAATCAAATGAAAGGATTAAGAGTGGATTTAATTAAATGATTTGATTTAATTAAATAAGATGAATAATTAGTTAGAAGGATGAATTAATCATTAAATTTAATTATTTGATTAATAGTTGAATTTGCTAATTTTAATTAAATAATGTTGATTATTTAATTAAGTGATCATTTTGAAGTGATTTCAGAAGAAATAGTGTTAGTTGATCGGAATCAAATGTATAGTATCAATTAGGACATTTTCAGTGTCTACATTTTGCCCCTCTTTGAAGCGAAGCGCTTGCTGTGTCGATTCAAAGAATAACATTGCCATGATCAAAATTCAAATTTTTGTTGATTTTTCAGATGCCCCACTACTACCCCAGTGGAAGAATTACGCTGCCATACTACCCCCTCGAGAGATTGGGTCAAAATTTTTTAGGCTCAATCTCACGACAAAGAGGTTCAAGATAGACATATGGATGGTTAGACAAACAGATCTATATTGTGATGATGATGAAAATGAGATTTTTTAAAGATGCTTAGAATAACAAATCTATATTATCCAAAACAACTTAAATGATGATGTGATGCATGTGAGATGAATGATGTGTCCTATTATGTATGACATGAATGATATGCAGTATGTTGATGTTTTGTGGATGCGGGATGTATGCATATATAGATGTTTTTGTTTCTGAATGTCATTATACCATGTTAGTGTTAGTATATGAGAAAGATAGAAGAAAGAGAAATCAACCCTTGACTTCAAGATGATCATAATGAAAATGATGATAATGATGATGATTTCTTATCAGAGTCTGGGGATATAAAGAGTTTACTTATCTTATTTTTGATAACATACATAAATACAACGCATCAAGGTATAAAGAAAGAGGATGACGTTGTACCTAGTGCAATGTAATTTGACTTGACAATCAAATAGGAGTATCTTTGTTCACACCTGGCATACATAACCGTATTCAGAATGCAGTTCAAATATTTCAAACATCTTAGACAAAAACATAGAAAAGAAGAACCTTTCCATGTGGAAAACAAGATATTCAAAACACCCTCCCTACAAACCAAACAAAGTAAGCATGACCAAGGTTATATTACAAGAATATCCAACAAGCACAGTAGATAAAAAGATAATGATCAATGCCCCATTCCTTTCTCTCTAAATCATTTTGTTTAGACATCATCGAAAGGTCATTGGAATGAGCACA
Organism: Sequoia sempervirens; assembly: GCA_007258455.2. Taxonomy (NCBI): domain Eukaryota; kingdom Viridiplantae; phylum Streptophyta; class Pinopsida; order Cupressales; family Cupressaceae; genus Sequoia; species Sequoia sempervirens. The sequence goes on along the minus strand of VDFB02058242.1, from coordinate 283,406,267 downwards.
ATAAGATAAGTCAACAAGATAAGGATGAAGTAAACGAACAAGCTAATGTTCTTCGTACCTCTAGCCAAGACTAAACTACGGTGATGCTTGATGTTGATGTCCATTGTAGGAAGGATGCATCCTAGGACATGATGTTATCAGATGATTTTGGGATGATTGGATGATGGGCTATTAATACCAAGACTTGAGCAACTTGTTTACCTATTGACCTAGACTTGAGATCTTGACGATTGAGTTTCACTTTTGATTTGCTATATTGTTTCCAATTCTTTCACCAAAGGTTGGGGATGCAAATAATTTATTATGAGTGGATGTTTATTTAGGGTGATCATGAGATCAGATGGATGGATTTTTTTCAAATATTCGAATGTTTTTGATGTTTTTTGAAATGTTTTGAGGCTATTTTTTGTATTTTCAAGGTGTTTTACAAATGTTTTGATTTTTAAATTTTCTAATTTTTTTGGTGTTTTTTGAGATTTTGACCAAGAGCCTAACCTAAAGACCTATCCTAGGGGCCTTAGGGGCTGATCAAATAGTAGCCTTTCCTACGTTATACATGCAGAGACCATGTAGTTCAACTAATGACTCATTTATTGAGGAGGTATGCACAAATGGATTGCCAGTTTATTATGATGGACCCCTAAAGGACTGACCTAATGTGTCTCGAGGGCACATCGATGATGGCCTTGCCTACATTCAGAGCTCAGAGACCTGTAGTTCAACAAGATGACTCTATTTTTGACTTTTTCTGACTTTTTGACCTGTTTTTGGGATTTTGATATGTTTTGAATGTTTTTCGATTTTTTTGATTTTATGAATTTTTTGGGGTTTTTTTAAATTTTACGAATGTTTTTAGATTTTCTTATTTTAAGGAATATTGCAAGAATATTCATGAATTTGATCCAATGTAGGCATAAGAGCATGCCCCCACACGATGCGATAGACTACTTCGATATAGGCAAGACAAACTAACCTTAGGAATGTGCCAAGTAGTACTAGGAGGGAACATGACACAAACACAGGATCAAGCTATGATGCTAACGTGGATTGGTGCCAAAGGATCAATGGAATGCAATAGATGAATTATACAAAACAGGCCGAAGAATCCATGGTGGATGGAAAGTGTTTTATTTGCACAAGGCGCCTGATTTCCAAGTTTTCACCAAGGTACTTTCCCAAAGTGCCACCAAAGTGGTTTTCACTAGAGGACGATTTTTTTCTTCACTATTTTCAATCCCTTTTCTGATTTTTTTAGATTTTTTTATATTTTTATATTTTATTTTATTTTTTGTAGTTTTTTTATTTTTTTGATTTATTTAGGCATAATTTTTTTGAGATGGGAGCTATTAATAGGCTCCTGTAAAGGTTCACCTTCTGGTGTTGACAACTAATATGTTCCTGATTTATAACTTGTCGTGACGATGAAGGGCCCCAACCAATTGGGTTCAAACTTTCCCTTGCCATTTGGATTTGGCACATTTTTTTATTCTCCTTTAATACGAGCTCTCTGACTTGAAAGGTCTAAATCCTAATCTTCTTGTTGTATCTCCTCTTGAGACAGTTCTGATAGACTTGTAAATGGTTTAAGGAATCCATGCATTGCTCATCTAGTAGTTCTAGCTCGTTCAACTGTGACTCAATATTCTTCATCTGTAATGAGATTTTGCAATGATATTCTCAAGGATGGGAGCTTGATCTCAATGGGAAGGATGGCCTCTAATCCATAGACCAGGGAGAAAGGGGTTGCACCCATAGGTGTGTGGATACTCGTGCAGTAGGCCCATAAGGTAGGATTCAACTATAAGTCTCAATCATGGCCAACTTCATTGACTATTTTCTTTAGGATTTTCAAGATAGTTTTATTGGTAGCCTCAGCTTGGCCATTACCCTGGGGGTAGTATGGGGTAGAAAAGTGATGTTGGATATTGAATTTTTGGCATAGTTCTTGAACATCCTGGTTTTTGAAAGGTGTCTTGTTATTTGAGATAAGGGCTTGTGGGACATTGTAACGATGAATGAGGTATTTCAGGATGAAGTTAGGAATCTGCTTCCTTGTGATGTAGGTCATTGGGATGGCCTCTACCCATTTCATGAAGTACTTAGTGGTGGTGATAATGAACTTGTGTCCATTAGATGAGGTGGGTGTGATTTTACCAATGAGATGGAGCCCCCATTGCGAAAAGGGCCAAGGTGTTATGATCGGTCGAAGCTCCTGAGCTGGTGCATTGATGAGGTCCCCATGCTATTGACATTGCAAACACTTTCAAACATAGTCATGAGCTTCTTTTTCCATTGTTTCCCAATAGTACCTAGTCCTCAGCAATTTCTTAGCCAAGGTCATACCACTCGAATGTGATCCACAAATGCCATTGTGTACCTCGGTTAGAGGAGTCAAAGCTTCCTCAGGGTTAGAGTAGTCAAAGCTTCCTCAAGATTAAGGCATGCATTTCAGATTCAGCAAATGCGGTGTTAGAAACAACAAATGTGACTTAGAAAATAAATTATGGTGTTTTGTAAAGTGAATGTGGTTCAACACAGGAAAATACGTTGCCAAAAATGACAAATGTAGCTTATCAGAGTGATTGCATCACAAAAAATTGAAAATGCAACGTAGAAAGGTGAATGTGTTTTAGTAGATGCGTTGTAGCAAAATAAATCAAGTTTGTTTGCAATTTTTTTTGGCAAAATTTTGAATTGTTTGAAGTTGAATGTTTGTTTCTAGATCTTTGAAATGATGCTTGTTTGTGTGAATGTTTAAAAAAAAACTTGGAAAAAAAAATATTTTTTCTTTGAAAACAAGCACAATCCTAGGTTAGGCAAGGATAATATTTGCTAGATTCCACGTGGGTTTCCCCGACCGCACTTATTCTTAGCAGATGAATCCAGAATCTTGGCCACACAGGCTCCCCCTTATAGTGCACTCACTTCTTAGGTCAACCAATCTTCCAACCCCAATAAAACTCCCATGGAAGGTTGATCACCTCTACTAGGAACTGCGAGAATGTGGATTCCTTCACAATGATCATTGTTGTGCTAGCAAATAGAAAAGACTATGGAAATTACACAAAGGTTTTAGTTTGGGACCCTGTTCGAGTGGCCACACATGGGGCAAGATTAGCTCTAATAAGGAGGAACTCCAACCTAAAGAGGTTTATACACTCAATAGGGTTTTGGGGAGTTCACTTGTCCGTGTGACACATCCATACTCGTAATCCTAAGTTTTCCATTAGGATTCACATTTATATACCAGTTGGGGGTAGCTCAGCCAAAGAGATATGTTGCTAGTTTGAGTCACCTTGGGGTGAGTACTCTTTCCCAACAAGGAAGGCCCAATTAATAGAGTCAATAACTATTTCTCTTACACTCAGGATTGCACAAGTGTGCAAGGGGAGAGGATACTTTAATTATTGAATTGGGGTGACACATAAAATAGATGGGTCTGGTTTTCTGATCACCTAGTTTGCACAAGGTGAGAGCATAATCACCTACCACCTTTAAGCATAATCAAACAAAGTTCTTTTAACCCCCTAATTAAGCCTAAGTGAGACAAGAAAATGTTCCTTTTAGAGGACTAATGAAAGTGTTTTCTAATCTAAAAATAAACAAACAAGAGGTTTCAAAATAAAGATCATTGGACATTCGAACCTACAAAACCACTTGTTAGTAGTCTCAAAATATGTCTTGGACCCACAAAAATTCAAAGCCACATGCTCCAATAGCTAATTAGTAACCAAAAACCTTTAAACTATTTTCTTGAAGTATGAAATATGGAAAAATCTGAAAGAAACCGAAAGAAAAAATTTACTAGACAAATGCATCGCTTTGTACAACAAATGCGCTAGCTCGAGTTTGTATGTTGGAATTTGTCAAATGACTACATCAATATGTAAAACAAATGCATCACAGTCTAAAAATGTGTCTCTCTGGATTTCAAATGTGTCGGAGGATTGCCAGATGCATCACTGTAGATAGCAAATGTCGTTCTAGTCTGTGTATGCATCGTTCTATTTTTCAAATGCGTTGCCATGTAGTGATTGCGGTGTTGTAGACTTCAAATGCATCTTTCCGTACCTTTACCTATAAAAAAAAGAAAAAAATCATACAAAAAAAATGAACATGCACAATTTTGGCGTCGGGTTCACCAATGCAACTATGGGAAATTTCTAGGTTAGCAGATTAGTAGCTAAATAAATCAAAAACCAAAAGCAATAATGAAGCACAAAGGAGGAAAACATGAAAAACAAAGAGAGATATCACCTTGAATCTTCAACCTCCATGATTGACCTCCATTACACCTTTTCTATTTGTTGCAATATGAAGTTTTCCCTAGATTTTGAGTGAGCAATATGTGACAATACCAAGAACAAAGAAAATGTTGAAGGATTTGATATGAAAATGCAACACTATGCAATTATGGAACTAGCAAGAAAATCTAAACTATGACTAAAGTATGCCAAAATGCTAAGATGTCAAGAGTGCCTAAGAAAATATTGCACGAGATGTAGATAGCATGAGGTATGAGAGATGTGCAAATGAGACCAAAATTGCCATTTTATAGAAAATGCAATTTTGAATGAATGGCCAAGATTGAAGATTGACAAATGCCCTAGAATCAATGGACATGATTCAATATGACAACCCACAATTAGGGTTAGGGAAATACTAGGTTAAATTTAAAATGAGTGGACAAGATTCAATTTGAGAAAATAAAATCAAGGGTTGACAATGCATGTGACAAGGAGATAAGAATGACACATAAAAAGAGAGAGCTGGAAAATCAAATAAAATTAGAAATTACTTGATTTTTGGAGGAAAAAGACTATTTTGAAATAAAATTAATTTAATTCAAAAGGTGGGGTCACATGACGGTAAATAATTAATTTGAATTATTTACTAAAAGAGGGAAAATTAAAAAGTGGGACCATTTTAAATAAATAACTTTATTTAAAATGGGGGAAATATCAAGGTGGACAATAATTGAATAAATGAAAGGATTTATTTAATTATGAGAAGAAATTTAGAATTAATGACGTATTTAAATAATCAGGAGGAAATAATGGACAAAGATAATTAAATAAATTAAGAAATTTATTTAATTATGGAGAGACACTAGACAATTAGTGACGCATCTAAATAAATAAATAAAATTTACTTATAAAAATAATCAAGAGGAATAAAAAGACATGAATTAATTAAATAATTAAAAAATAATTTAATTAATAGTCAAAAGTGGACCAAGGACATAATTAAATATTTTAATTATATGCTAGGAAAAAATATGGCGACAATAGAGCTTGCAGGCCTAGGTCATTTTTATGTGTCTACATTTTGCCCCTCTTTGTCATAATGCAGCCTGATGCATTGTGACAAAGCAAATTTAGTCAGAAACATGCCCCAGCGAAGGTACAGAGTATCTATGTCGCCTCAATTTTTTTTTCAAATTTTGACCTGACGATAGAAAAATTTGGAAAGTGTCCCGACAAGTTAATTTGATGACTAGAAAAGCGATGGCATAGGCGGTTTCATATTTCAACATGTTTAAGCAATCAACTGGCTAGTCAAAGGCAGTCAAAAGAGCTTCTAGTAATAAAAAGGTTGAAAAATCACAGTTTGACCCTATAAATAGGTTGAAAATGGGGTAAAAAGTCAATTCATTTCCACATTCACAATAGTAAATTTGGAGAGCCCAGAGCGAGGAGAGCAGACATGAAGATGGTGATTCCAGTCTCATAGCACCATGGGGAGATCGTATGGACTTTCAGACAGCCAGAGGGCACAGACCCACCGGTAAGTGCCTTAAACCCACTTTGTCAATTTGTCATTTTTTGAACATTTTTAGGGTTTTTAGGGTAGGTAATGAATATGCCACGACACATATGTGTTCACATAAGCTACATTTGAGGTCACATTCAACACATTTGATGCGTCACAACACAAATGCCAAGGGTCCATAGGGTAGGTCCATTAGGTGCAACACATTTGCGGGAAATTGAGCTGCATTCGCCCAATCATGCCGCAAATGCCAGGAACAACACTACATTTGAAAGATTGCTATGCAAACATGTGCTCAGGCGACGTATTTGTTTTGACGATGACATAATTGATTATGGAGCAACGCAATCGACTAAGAATTATGCATTTGTGATTCTAAATGACACAAGTGCTATAGTGTGATGCAACTGTTGTACAAAACAACACAAATGCCAAATGAGATGTAAACAAAGTCAATGCGATGCATTTGACTTTGACTAGGGTTGACCAGGGTTGACGTAGCCTTAGATTCATTTTTTTTCTCATGTTTAGCCATATAGGTGGTAATAATGATTTATAGTAATGTGTTAACTCTCGTTTTTGCATGGGTAGAAACAACTAGTGCCGATTTACACACGAGAGTTTAGACCATCGACATATGCGTTTCAAGATCCCTAACAAATTGAGAGTGGAGATGATTGATGCATATTGGGTTATACTAAGTCACCTATATGCCCATTATTTGGGCTAATAGGGGACTGCTGACAGCATTGGCCGAGTGATGACACTCAGAGACTTGTTCCTTCCATCTACCGACAGGAGAGGCCATGATCACTTTGGAGGATGTGTATCGTATATTGCATATTTTGATCAAAGGAGAGTAGGTGGTGTATGATCCTTAGTGGGGAGTGTAGGCCATGACAAATTTGTATGAGGCAGATGATGGTGTGGGCCTTGGTGTGGATGGTTATGAGATTCAATGGGAGTACCTTGCAGAGCACTACCCACGGTGGGACACCATGTTGTGCACATTGATTGTTGGGATCCTGATACCAAATCGTCAAGGACATGGATTCTCGATCGAATGGGGCAATGTGCTAGTTTGGATACGGTGGGACCAAGTTGTTTTTGCATGGGGGCCTTTTTTGCTGGGCATGTTGTACCATCAGTTACATGAGGTTTCCTATAGAGGTGGGAGTAGCATTAGCTCTGGTATGGCTTTTACTCATGATCTGGGTGTGAGAGCATATTGTCGTCTTCTGGCCACAACTAGCAGATTTGATGTCACATGTATACTTATATTCAGGAGCCTTGTAGCACACCAGGGTTGAAGAGACCAGCTACTGGAGGCATAGGATTGACATGATGACATCATTTGTGTGGAGGCCATTCAGAGATTGTGCACTATGGGCTAATGAGGCTGATCATTTACCTTTTTTCCAACAGTTCAGATATTTGATTGGTCGCATTGTTCAGAGCCAATTGATCATAGAGATGTATTTTCCTCAGCGAGTTCTTCAACAGTTTGGTGAGCAACAAGGTGTACCTATGGGGACAACCGAGTACACGAAGACATCATGAGAGCCTGGGTGGGGTCTTGCTATATCAGTTCCATTTGCATAGCAACAGATTGATGGACTAGCAACGCAACCATGGGGATGGAGTAGAGGAGTGGTTGATCCAGGGATGACTCGAGATTATGACTTGTGGTGGTAGACCCACAGATCGATCCCATTGACTGATCCTGATGCACCCACACCTGTGGATCAAAGATCTGTTATCCTGTGGGTGCAGCAAGGAGGGCAGAGAGGTAGGGGAGAGGCAGAGATGGAGGCCAAGGAGATGGTGGGAGAGGTGGTGGGGATGACGGAGGAGATGATGGTGGTGATGGTGGTGGTGGCAGGTAGAGGAGGAGAGGAGGGTACAAAGGGAGACATCCAAGGAGAGTTAGACAGTGTGTAGAGAGAGTAGTCCTAGATTCTATCCCCAAGGTGCCAGAGGAGGAGGAGAGATGGGAGGAGGAGGGACTGAGAAAAGAGGAGGAGGAACCAAGACATGAGGTAGAGATGTATCCAGAGGGAGAGGGACAACAAGAGGAGGTAGAGATGGAGGTACATGTAGCATAGGAGACCCTGGAGGTAGGATGAGGAGAGGAGGGAGTCATTGGGGGTGAGGAGGATACAGGTGACAAGGAGGAGCTAGACATTGGAAATGAGATGGATGAGGCAAAGAGTGATGATCGATGGGGATTTAGATTTCCATAGGATGCCACCATAGATCAGCATTTGGAAGATATGCAAAGGAGGCTTGATGAGAGTGCAACACAGGTCAGGACCTACATACAGAGCTAGAGGTTGTCTAGGTGGAGAGGGATTAGGCAGTGATCCGATAGCATGAGTCTGTGAGATGGTGCATGGAGTTTGCCAAGTTGTGCTCGAGACTATCAAGGGACTTGGTGAGAGAACTAGCCAGGGTTAGTGGCAGTCTGGGATGATATCAATTATTATACAAGTAGGTTTTTCCACCTGAGAGACAGGATCTTACTCTGACACAGTCTCAGATGAGGACAGACAATGGCAGCAGGATAGGGAGCGGCAGCAGTAGCAGGACAGAGAGTAGTAGCCACAGTCAAAGCAGTGTGGATGGCTTGACTTCTTTGGGACATTCATCAAGTCACCACTCTCACCACAGTCACCAACATTCTTCTATTCACAGGTCAGGTCACAACCATGGGTCATCAGGGTCAGGGCACAAATCAACACATAGTCAGCCTCCAAATCCATCAGCCTTGCAAACTCTTGCCACAATGTCCTCACAGCCTCAGGTTATGGTAGAGATGATGCTATCAGTGTTGGTTCTATCAGCCTCACATACACAAGCTGCTATGGCTTCACAATTTATGTCAGTTCCAGGTACAAGCCACCAATCACCACACTCTTCTCCATGAGGGGACGAGGAGAGCACAACATAGGGCATTTGACATTGTTCTCTTATTATCATGCTTCAGACATTTATTGTTATGACACTTTATATGTTGACTATCAAGCCTGCGAGCTTTATTTTTGGGATATCTTATGACTCTATCCTGTGACATTACATATTTTTTTGAGATTATATATTGGATGCAGTTTTGATGTAGCCTATATGCTTTATGTTATGTGATGATGCATTATATGTTGACTATATTTATGATGTATGCTTATCTAATGATGATTATGATGATGCAATTATAATGACCATATGATGTCTATGTGATGTGATTTATGCATATATGATTCTTATGATGATGTCTTTTACATGCTATGTCATGAATGCATTTATGATTTCTACTTATGATGAGATGACATGATGACGTTATATTCTAATGTCGATTATATGGATGCATAATGATGATTATATGGATGTCTAATGTATGATTATATATGGATGTCTAATGTATGACTATATATGTATGGACAACACAATATTATGATGTGATATATTTTTTTTTAATGAGATGGATGATGTATGCAGTTACCTAATGTGATGCCTATATGATTATGTATGCATTTATGTTTTTGTATGTCACAAAATATCATCATGAGATTGACGAAACAAGACGACAAAACAGAATGAGATGAATGTTAGTGTAGAGAAAAAATCCTTCAACATGTTACCATAGGACTTAACAATTATTGATCTTAATCATCATTGGGTGGATTATTGTAATGGAAAACAAACACCATGATATGACATAGATCAAGGTGTGTAGGGCCGTACCATCACATGAGACCAACAATCACAGACAGGGATGATCTTGACTTTCACTTTAGAGCTCAATTTCCCTAGTCTTTTTGTTAGGACCAACCATAAGCATAAGATAGACAAATACAATTCATGAAATGTCATTGCTCCTCTAAATCCCATTACCAGGACATCCTCAAGGAACTACCAACATGACAACCTTGTTGGACTCAAGGAACACTTAGAGGGGGGTGAATTAGTGCTCAACAATATTTAAATTACAATCCATATCTTAAACCATTTACAACATTTAAACAAAACTAAAGATGCAAGCACATGAAGGAAACAATCAAAACACTATAACACCAAGATTTTTTACGTGGAAACCCTGTTAGGGGAAAAAACTACGGTGGAGGTTAATCCAAAATTTATACTTTGTTAAAAGTATGAAGAAAAAGGGGAATGCACATGCATTCAAGCACACTTCCTAGAGCCCACTACTGAAAATTAGGAAGGCTCACTGCCTTACAACATATTTGGATTACAACAAAGACTTGAACTGAGAAAGTAGCATCTACAAATGCTTGGTTTTTGTTCCGGTGAGGCTCATAGATCAGATTCTGGACCTTCTATTTGATTTTGTACTTTGCTCTACTCTACCTTAATTTTCTTCACAACAATCCTCTTCTGCACAAGTGAAACTATGTCAAATCACTCAACAACCCTTCTGACATTCACAATATACTTCGCACACTCACCTTCACTCATTTACAATGAATTAACTGATCTCTTATCTATATCCGTTATCAAATATTTAGTCGATTCATGTCGGCTTCAACAAAATAAAAATATTTTCCAATAGTTTCCTTAATCCACATTTAATATTTGATGCGTACCCATCAAAGTCATCCATGACATAGCTAGGACCCAAAAATAAATCTTCAAGCATAGGATACCTTAATTAATTATACCTTGAATATCCACAACATGCCATAGTCACTAAGTCGACCACCATGAATTAATAAACATAAAATCATCCTATAGGTTCTTCTAACTTATACATCGATTAATGTGACATCACAAAACTTAACAATAAGATAATATAGATACTTAACAACCTTCCTCGAGATCCACAACTCGAAATAATAATCCAGTGAAGCATATAGATCGACATACTAACTGGATACCATGTTCCTCATTATGTCTTTCAATAATACTCTGTTCTTTATTTTTCCTACCGGTATGAACAAATCCTGATCTGCAAACCAGAATAATGACTTAGGTTGCCATAAATGACAACACTAGAAGCCATATGCCAACAATCTCCCCCTTTGGCATTGATGGCAACACTTAGTGAAAAATTACTTAGTGTCGGAACCAATATGATTACACTGCCAGAGTTCAAAATTTCAAAACAAAAATCCCCCTTAGAATAATAAGGTATTTTTCACTGCTCTCTCGCCCCCTTTGACATCAATGACAAACATATTTTTGATCTCCCCCCTTGCTAATTCAAAAATTGGATCAAAATTTGAAGAAATACAATCTCTACTCAAGTTAGAAAATTATCTTGTACTTATCTTTCATTTTCAGAAGAAATTTCCTCCAAGCTTCTATTGAAATACCAATGATTAAGATCAAGTTGTTGTTCTCAGATGCCTAGTTGATAATTTGGATGAGAGATTCTGGAATTGTGATTGCCTCTTCTAATTTCTCTCCTTTCCTCAAAACCTTAATTAACTACTCTAGTCTGCATTTGATTAAATCCTTCACTTTCCAAAAGGTGTCCACAAGGTTGTTTATGGTGAAATGAACTTTTCTATGCTCAGAATACAACTCTTGAATCCTTTTCTTGACTGCAACATCCTAATAATCCTGAAACATGTTATAATCTTGACCAATCTTGTTCAACTCAATTTCAATCTGCTCCAGCTTATCTTTGTATCTCCCAACTGCATGAGGCCAACAAAGACAATAGTTGTAGATTCTATTTGTTGTATTTATGCATTTCCTTAACACATTCATTTTCCTTTTTAGTTTGGTAAGAGATAGCCTGAACTGCTCCTTCAAATGTAGAACTATTTCTCCCTCTTTCATGTCTCGGGACTCAAAGACCACGGCTTCCTTAATGCATTCAATCATCTCTTTAGGAAACACATTCTGCAAACTCTCCAATCCAATGTTATTATGCACAAAATAAGTACTTAGTGTGCTCTTGATTAGGTCCTGCTCATATGAGGGTCTATCAGACCATATGTCAACAATTTTCTACATCCCATGTTTCTCTTGAACAAGCTGCAGTATCTTTACTTTGGATAAAACACCTTCTTCTTCTCTTCCTTCTACCATTACTACATCTGTTTCAACTAATTCCAATTCTTCCCTTGGAGTGTACTCATTAGATTCCTCATCTGGTATGTTCACAATCACTTGTTCTTTACCTTTTCCTTCAATTTTTGGAGTCTTGTGTGTCAGAGGAGTGTAATCAGCAATCTCTTGTGCTCTTTTCTTCTTCATCTCACCGGAAGAGGATCCAACTTCAAGTGCTCTTACCGAAATGGAAATGCTAATTACTCCAAACTTCCCTAGCAATTCTTTAAAGAAATTTGTATACTCTTGCTTACAATTTTCCAAAGTATTAGAATGTTTAAAAATCTGTTTACAAACCAGTTCATTCTCTTTCCATACAACATTATTGATCTATAGGCAAGCAATTTAGAAAATAAATCAAAAGACATATGACCAAGGTACCAAACCTGAAGGGGTAATCTACCTCCTTTGTTAGTTGCACATTTTCCATCAATTGATCTTTTAGCAATCCGCACAGGTCAAAATATTGATCCTCCATTATCATTTTATGAGAGGTGTAAACTACATCTGCCGAAGTTGCACCTTCCCTGTTTCTGAAAAATATTTTGTATGATATTCCATGTGCAATGTACCTTGTTATTGGATTTTTGATCATCAAAATTATCAAAGCCCTTTGATCTACAGTTACTCTGGTTAGGGCTTTGACTTCTTTGTTTTGAATCAACTTCTTTTTCAGTATATCCCCAACATTGCATACTCCAAAAGATTCCTAATCACCTCTTTCAAAATGAGATGGGGTTTATCTAGAGTTAGAATGTCATCATTCAATCTGTTCAAGATAAACCTAATGAATTTTGCATTATCAAAATAGGGAAATTCACTCCAAATATCCAAACTTTTGTGTTTCACACCTTCAAGCCATTTCAGTTCATCGGTTGGCAACATATTTATCACATCCCTAATCTTCTCACTACTATATTCATCTAAATTCACCATTCCTTTGATTTGCTTCATTTTCCTTTTCATACCGAACAAGTTTCTACCGAGCACCAAATTAAGCAACTAAAATACCTAATGAATTTGTCGCTGAATTGACTTTACTCCTTTGAAATTATGTTGTAGAGGCTCTCCTTCTATTCTTCTTCAATGCAAGGTGACAAATGAAGGTTCCAAATACCCTTTTATAACTCACACACCTAACCTTTTTATAGCATTAAATGTTTTTCCCTTGGTGTTCCAGATACTCTATTTTCTCAAACAACAAAAGAAGGATTCATCTACAGACCTTCTACTTCTCAAATTTTTGTACAAGTGACCACCGATACATTTGTAAACTATTAACACAACTACTAACAATTTCCTACATTCTAGTGCCAACTACCAAAAGGGGGACAAAATATTTTCTTGAAAAACTCCCCTTAGGCCAATGGCCTAAGATCAATTTCTAGAGGAATTACCAAAAGCATATTTTGGTGCGGGCTTATTTCCTTCATCAGACTTACTCTTCCTTACTGATGTTTTCTTCATCTAATCTCTTATTTCTTCCACAATCACTTTCCATTTTCCTTTATCATCTTTTTGTGAAATTCTTCCTTTGTATACCAGACCTCTTCTATCCATGTTTATGTTCTTGCAAAATCTTGCAATGTGACAAAATCTGTTGCAATTGTAACACAGGATTTCTTGGTCTAGACTATTCATTTCATTGATTTCCTCTTGATTTGAATTGATTAGTAATATACCCAAATCTTACACAGGTGTAGCATTTAACATTCCTTACACTAACATACATACTTCTGCATTCAATTCACTTATGACCAAACTTATTACAACTAAAACACTAATCGAGAAATGATGGACTACTTGAATTTATTTTACTTCTACATTGAGAAGCCATATGACCAAATTTATTACAAGCAAGGTAGTGACCATTAAAATTTTGAGCATTGGGTTGTCTTACCAAATACCTTCTGCCTTTGTTCATCTGATTTCTCTGTCTAGAATCCTTATGTTCAGATCTAGAGCTTTCTCCCTTCTCATATCCAAGACCTCGCTTGTCATTTGCATCCTTTTGTCCTTTAATCAAATCATCAAGCTTAGCAGAACTAATCCTAAACTTCTCCTTGTATTCATTTGTAGTAGTGAGTTCATCTCTGAGAATAACTATCTGTCTTTCAAGCTCTTGCTCATTATTTCTGGATTGTTGCAATTCAATCTCCAGCTAAATGAATCCACTATTAACTTTGTTGCATTCTTCATATCTTTCTTTTAAGGACTGGGCCAAATTCTCCTAATTCTTCTTCCTTTCTTCAATCTCCTTAGTTAGCTTCATCACCATAGATTCCATCTCAAGCTTTAGAGTAGCATTGTCTCTAGAAATCTTTTCACATTCTTCAGTTATTTATTTTAGGGTCTAATTCAGGTGAACATCTTCCAAGAATTTACTTTCTTTTTGCTTCATCCGATCAAAGTTCCTCCCTCTTTTCTCTTGAATCATTGATTTTATCCTTCAATTATTGAATGAATTTTTCAGCATCCTCAATATTTGCTTTTAATTCCAGGACTTCTGCTTTAGATTGATCAAGATCATCAAGTGCCACTAAAAGCTACTATTGAAGACCACTAGAGTCCATTGCATTCCAAGATCCACCTCAAGTTGTTAAAATTCTACAGAGGAACCATGCTCTGATACCAATTGTTGGACTCAAGGAACACTGAGAGGGGGGGTAAATCAATGTTCAACAATATTTAAATTACAATCTAGATCTTAAACCATGTACAAAATTTAAGCAAAAGTAAAGATGCAAGCACATAAAGGAAACAATCAAAACACCATAACACCAAGATTTTTACGTGGAAATCCTGGTAGGGGAAAAACCACGGTGGAGGTTAATCCACAATTTATACTCTGTTAAAAGTATGAAGAGAAAGGGGAATGCACATGCATTTAGGCACACTGCCTAGAGCTCACTACTGAAAATCAGGAAGGCTCACTCCCTTACAACATATTTGGATTACAAAAAAGAGTTGAAATAAGAAATTAGCATCTACAAATGCTTGGTTTCAGTTTTGGTGAGGCTCATGGATTAGATTCTGGACCTTCTGTCTAATTTTGCACTTCGGTTTGCTCTGCCTTAATTCACTTCACAACAATCCTCTTCTGCACAAGTGAAACTATTCCAAATCACTCAACAACCCTTTTGACATTTGCAATATACTTCACACACTCACCTTCACTCATTTACAATGAATTAACTGATCTCTTATATATATCCGCTATCAAAGATTTAGTCGCTTCATGTCAGCTTCAGCAAAATAAAAATATTTTCCAATAGTCAGTTTGATCCACATTTAATATTCGATGTGTACCCATCAAATTTGGCCATGGCATAGCTAGGACCCAAAAAAAAATCTTCAAGCATAGGATACCTTAATTAATTATACCTCAAATATCTATGACATGCCATATTCACTAAGTCGGCCACTGTGAGTTAATAAACATAAAATCATTATGTCGGATCTCCTAACTTATACACCAATTAATGCGACATCACAAAACTTAACAATAAGATAATATAGATACTTAACAACCTTCCCCGAGATCCACAACTTGAAATGATATTCTGGTGAAGCATACAGATCGACATACTAATTGAATACTCTGTTCTTCATTCTCTCTTCCTGTAATACTCTGTTCTTTACTCTACCTACCAGTATGAACAAATCCTGATCTGCGGACCGGAATAATGACTTAGGTTTCCATCAATGACAACACTAGAAGCCATATGCCAACAAGCCTAAAGAAAACAAGACAAGCCAATCATCATGATACATTGTTGCTTCTCCAAATCTTGCTATGAGGACATCGTGGAGAAACTAGTAACATGACGAAAGACCTATAAACAAATGCCAATATAGTGTTTTCCAAGTGTGTCTGAATGTCAAGTGTTTTGATGTCAAGATGTCAGGTTTGATGGTGTCGAATGCAAAGATGTCATGTTTAACGATGCCAAAGTGTCGAATTTTAGAGTTTTCCAAATTCAGGAAGGACACATCCTGAATAACATTTATGTCAAGAGGATCAATCCTCAAACATCAAGAGAATCCCTCAAAATGCCAAATGAAAGTGATGATACCTAGGAGGGACACATCCTCAGGTATAATTAAATGACAAAGGAAATCCTTTAGAAGGACACATTTGAAGAATCACCAAGAATTGACAGTTTGACCATTTTTGACTTAGTGTGACTGATATTGACAGAATTTGACTTTTGTTGACAAAGTTGACCTGTTTTGACCAAATTGACAGAGTTGACTACATGTCAATGTTGACATGCTGATATGATTGTCATGTTGATTAAATGATTGCTAGAGTTTGGTTTAAACGTTTTCCTGTTTTGAAATGAGCTATTTGACTTTGAAGATTCTTGACGTGTGTGCTAGTGCAGTGTCATCAAATCTAATGGATTCACCTAGTGTGGCCTTGGGGGATCATCGACAGATGGTATTGCCTACGTCATACACTTAGAGACATCGTAGTTTGACATGACCAATGACTTTTCCATAACAACTAAAGATTGAGTCATGATTTTTATTTTGACAAAAAGGACTGACTGAATGTCTCGAGGGCCCAAAGGTGGGCCCAAAGGTGAGCCTTTCCTATGTAGCAAATGCATAGAGACAACATAGTTTGAAAAATGACAACGACTAACTGACATGATTGACTTGACAACATATGACTCCGTTTTTGAGATATTTGGATTTTTTTGTATTTTTTAAGGACATTTTTCAATTTTTAGGTTTTTTTCAAGACAATTTTTTGATTTTTAGGACATTTTATGATTTTTTTTTTTTCAAGACATTTTATGATTTGCAAAACCATATGTGACACCCACTACAATTGGATGATAAAGGAATGCCCCTCAGTCAGGTCCTAGACTATTCAAATTTGAAGGATGCATAAAGGGCATGTTTAGGGTGACAGATGGATGGTATGCAGGGCTTGATGTCAACCATTGTCAGCCATGAAAGGAATGGAAGGGTCTCGTGATGGAGTGTCAAGATGGTGTCAGGAGGATGGATATTTATTATAGGCTAAGGTAGATAGAGTGACATAGATGGCAGAGCAAAAACCAACTATGCATGGCACCTGTTTTCCAGGTTTTCACCATGGTACCTATCCAAAGCACCTATTTACCAGGTTTTCACTATTGGACAAATTATTTCTCTTTACTATTTTTATCATTTTTTCAATTTTTTTGGTCTCACCTAGATGCCTGTTTGCCAGGTTTTCATCAAGGTGATGATTTTTTATATTTTTATGGTTTTCAGCTAGACTTTCTGATGCTATGCATAGAACTTTTGAAGATGTAGACTATTGATAGGCTCTATCAATTGTTCGCCATCTAGAGTAACAAGTTGATATGCTCCAGAACCAAAAGAGGATGTGATAATGTAAGGACTCAACCAATTTGGTTTGAACTTGCCAAGTTTTTCTCTCTTAGATTGATTTTTGGGATTTTGCATGAGGACCAAGTCACCAATGTCAAAATTTCTAACCATGACTCTTTTTTTATAACTATGATAGAGCCGATTCCGATATGCTTGTAAATTATTCAAGGCATTGTGTTTGCGTTCCTCTAACATTTCCAATTCATGTAGTCGTGACTGTCTATACTCCTCATCATCAATTAGGCCCTTCAGGGAGACTTACAAAGAGGGAATTTCAACCTCGATAGGCAGAATGGCTTTGGCTCGAAGACTAAGGAAAATGGAGTGGCTCTTGTAGGTGTGTGGATGTTGGTGCAGTAAGCCCACATGGTAGGGTTGAGTTGTATGTGCTAATCACAACCAGCGCCATTGACTATCTTCTTAAGAATTTTGATGATGGTTTTATTGGACACCTCAGCTTGACCATTTGCTTGCGGGTAATATGGTGTGGAGAAATGATGTTGGATATGGAATCACTCACATAGCTCACAGACATCTTGATTTTTGAAAGGACACCCATTGTCCATGATGATGGACTGGGGTACACCATACCGGCAAATGATGTAGTTGAGGATGAATTTGGAAATTTGTTTTCCTATTATGTATGTAAGGGGGATGGCTTCAATCCACTTAGTGAAGTACTCAATGGTGGTGATAATGAATTTGTAGTCATTAGAAGAGGTAGGACGGATTTTTCCTACTAGGTCGAGTCCCCATTGTGTAAAGGGCCATGAAGAAGTAATCAACCGAAGTTCCTGTGCTGTTGCATGAATCAAATCACTACGTATCTAACATTGGCTACATGTCCTGAAAAACTCGAGCACATCCTTTTCAATAGTCGATCAATAATACCCAAGTCTCGTTATCTTCTTGGCTAAAGGAGGACCACTCAAATGAGACCCGCATATACCCTCATGTACCTCATGTAAGGTTGTTTGTGCTTCATCAGTGTCAAGAAATCAAATAAGGGTATTTTCAAAGCTACAATAGTAGAGAATGTCACTGATGATGGTGTATCAGGCGGCTTTTCGGATAAAGGACTTTAATTGTTTGTTGGATAGGTTGGGGGGAAGGTCTTGAGACTTGAGATAGTCATAAATGTCTTGATACCATGGAGAATTGGGACCAACAAGCTCACAAACCATCTTTGATTTTGGAGTGTCGTAGGAAGGGACCAAAAGTTGCTCGACCAAGAATTCAAACTATGGCATGTTGCTTGGAATGTCAAGTAGAGATCCGATTGTAGCCATTGTGTCTACTGCCTTATTGTGTGCCTTAGGAATCTGTTCAAAAGCAAGTAGTTGGAAATATGTTTGAAAATTGTGAACCATTCGTTGATAAGGCATTAAATTCTTGTATTTGGTTTCATACTCATCATTGACATGGTTGATAACTAGCTGAGAATCACCAAAGACATGTAGATTTATGATTTTCCATTTTATGGCCACTCTTAGTCCCATAACAAGTGCCTCATATTCTACAATATTGTTTGTACATGGAAAAGCAATGTGAAATGATTTAGGGATGGAGTCTCCTTGTGGCATAATAAATAGTATTCCTGTGCTTGAGCCATGACTAGTATGAGACCCGTCAAAATACAATTTCCAAGGCATCTTAGGTTCTGCATGAAATATAGACTCATCAGGAAAATATGCCACTAATGGGTGGTCACTTTTTATAGGTGCATCTACTAGTTGATCTGCTATCACTTGTCCCTTTATAAATTTTTGTTCCACATATTGGATGTTGTACTCACTCAAAATCATGACCCACTTTTCCAGTCGACTTATCAATGTTGCATGACTTAGGAGATATTTCAGGGGATCAATCTTTACTACCAGATGTTTCTTGTGATTCAACATGTAATGCCTTAGCTTTTGAGCTGCAAAGATGACTGCCAGACATGCATGCTCAATGGATGTATAATTTATCTCATATCCAACTAATGTCTGATTGATGTAGTATATGGCCCTTTCCTTCTCGTCATAATCATTTTGTGCTAGTAATGCCCCCAGTGCTGAAGTGGTTATAGAAATGTATAAAATCAAAGGTTTCCCTTTGATTGAAGGCATTAAAACAAGTGATGACAATAGATAATCCTTTATTAGTTGAAAGGCCTCTTGAAATTTATCAGTCCACACAAAGGGGATGCCCTTGCGTAGAAGATACTGAAATGGTTGACATTTGTTGGCCAAATAAGCTATGAAGCATCAGATAGATTGTAACCTACCTTGCAATGTCCTCAGTTCACTTATTCCTTTTGGAGGAGGCATGTCTAATATGGCCTTGACTTTTGTAGGATCGACTTCAATGCCTCTGCAAGAAACTATGTATCCCAAAATTTTCCTAGATGTTACACCAAAAACACATTTCTTGGGATTCAAGCAGACTTTGTATTCTTCCAGTCTCTTGAATATTTTGTCTAGTACATTCAAATGATCTTTTCTTGTCAATGACCTAGCCAAAAGGTCATCTACATAATCTTCCATTAGAGTGTGCATCATGTCATGAAATATTGTTGTCATGGCTCTCTGATATGTTGCACCTACATTCTTAAGACCAAAAGGCATGACATTCCAACAGTATGTACCCCAAGGACATGTGAAAGTTGTTTTATGCTGATCTTCAGGGGCAATACAAATCGAGTTATAACTTGAGAAACCGTCCATAAGGGACAACATCTCATATCCTGTAGTAAGATCAACTATGATATCTATGTTTGGCAACAGAAAGTCATCCTTTGGACATGCTTTATTCAGGTCCTAAAAATCTGTGTAGATGTAAATTTGACTATTTGGCTTTGTGACTAGTACAAGATTGGATATCCAGTCAGCATAGTCTATTGACCGTATGAATCCCACATCCAACAATTTCTTAAGTTCTGCTTTGACCAACAAGGAAATTTGAGGATGCATTTTACCCAGCTTTTGTTTTACTAGCTTGGCATCTAGAAGTAGTGGAAAATGGTGTAAGACAAGTTCTGGATCCAAACCAGGCATATCGACATAAGTCCATGCAAAATTAATCTTACACTCTAAAAAGAATTTGTGGAATTTAGGTTTCTCTTCTTTTGTCAAGGATGCCGCAAAGAGGAAAATTTTAAGGTCTTATGTTATAGATATGTCGACTTCCATGGTGTCCTCTATGAGAATTGTCGATCTTTCTTGAGTCACGAGAAGAAATTCCAGTCCTCCATTTTTAGGCGCCTCAGAGAGGTTTTCACCTGCAGATACATCCTTTATTTTTACATTTTTATCGCCAAAAGGTGCCTTTCATTTTTCACCTAAAAACATGTCATTTTTTGTTTTATTTTTATTTTTCATTTTGTGACTAGAGGATGGAGCAGTCTCCCCAAAGTAAGCTATACAATCTAAGTATATGGAAAATCTTGCTTTGTGATCTCCACTTGGTATGCCCTGACATAGTCCCATGAATTCTATAATGGCCTCATCATTCTGAAATATGTCTGTAACTGGAGGGACTTGTTGTTCCCAATCAATTAGTTGTGGGTAGACTAAGGAGATACCATCATCAATATTGGTGAATGGTGGGGAGGAACCAGAAAGCATGCAAATGGATTCAGAGACATTAAAGATAAAGTTGTCATAATCCAATTCCCAATTGGATTCAATCCAATATTCTCCTTCACTAGATTCATATTCATTGTCAAAATAAGGGAAAAATGGACTAGCATTGGGGTCGGTGGTGGCATGGGGTAATTCGACTGAATCCAAATGATGGTTGCTATTGTAAGGTAGCTAGACAAATAGGTCGAGGTTATGGCCAATAGGACTAGAAGATGATTCAGACTTGTCATTATTCCTTGGGAAAAAGAGTATCCCAATTTTCTCGTTTCCCTGGGATCTTAGGATGGTTATTATTTTGTGTTGGGTCAACTTTAAACATTTTCCAAAATATTTCTTCAAAAGTAAGTTCTCCAAGTTCAAGGAACAATTCATCAAGGTAAAAATCGCTTAGGGATCATTGGGAACAAAATTCCCATTCATGGGAGTCGGCTTTGGTAAGGGATTCCTCAATAGTCTCAACACTTTCTGAAGCATTCACGCTCTCACTCAAAATTCCATTGGTACATTGATCATAATTTTTTATTAGACCGTACCCTAAACCAAGAAGTTTTGGTCTTTAGGGAGGTATGATCGATTCTCGCATTCCAGTCTTATTTCTGCCAAGTCCACTAATTTTGTCATAACCTTTTGCCTTCATCATATCATACCCTTTTCCATATATCTAGATAGGTAATGGGGGCAGATCTACTAGGTCTTTATAAATCCATGTTGATATATCCTTGATGTCTTCTTTACTCATTTCACCCCATTTTATAAAAATGCGTGATGGAGGAACCTTGAAGATTTCTTTAGGTTCCATTCTAAAATAGGGTCGACCATAGACCTTAGGAGACTTGGATATTTTGGTGATGCAGTAGGTCATGTTTTTTTTGTATTCCCCACAACCTAATTCCTAGATCTTGACACCAGAATCAAATTTTGGGGTGGAGGAAGAAGGTGGGGTGGATGACGAAGGATCAGATGGAGATGATTTAGCAAGTGTGGACATATCAACGTATTTGGATGAAGATGACATTGAAGCTTCTCGGTTGATAGGCAGTTGGTGGTCTGAAATACCCCTTAGGTTGGTGCAGTATTGGAAAGGATCGGGGTCTCCATATATGGTGATCTTTGTGCTGTCAAAAGGAAACTTCAAGCATTGGTGATAGGTGGATAGAACAACTTTGAGGGCATGAATCCAAGGTTGGCCAAGCAAGATGTTATAGGTTAATTCAAGATTCTGGACTTGACAAGTTTTTTCTACAATGATCGTTCCAACTCTGAGAGGGAGAGTGATAACACCTCGATAGGAACTCTCCTCATCATCACATTCCTTTATAACTATGCTCTTTGTCACATCTACACAAGCATTAGAGAAGCCTAAAGCCTTAACCAATTTTAAGGAGCATATGTTCAGTCTTGCTCCACCATCTACTAAAACTCGTTTGACCTTATGTTTATGAATAAAGACTTCAATGTGTAGTGTGTCATTATGGTTGGAATTTGGTGATGAATAATCTTGGTATAAAAATGTTAAATGATGGGGTGTAGTGAGGTATCCCACCATGGCTTCAAATTGGTTGACATTAATGTCTTGAGGGACAGAGGACTCTTGCAAGGTTTTTTCAAGTATATCCTTATGCGCAAGAGAAATGCAAAGTAGCTCGAGTATGGAAATTTGCGAAGGGGTTTTTCTTAGTTGATAAATAAGGTTAAACTATCCCTTAGATTTTTACTGCTTGGCGGATGGGCCAGATTATGATTGCTTAGCATATGGACCGGGTATTGTAATTTTTGGCTGCTGAGGAGGAGGACTAGCTATGGTGATTTTTCTGCTTCAAGTTGTCCTTGACTTTGACTTTTTTGACCATTTTAGTTATTTGGAATGACATTGGCAAGAGGTGTCAGTGTAGTTGCTGGTTTGTTTTGTGGTTGAGCTCCTTTAAGGGTAAGTACAGGACCCATCGTGTTTACTACCTTGGCATCAATAATGCCATAATTGGTAACATGTTTATTTTTTACCCAATATTTATTTTTGTCTATGGATGGGTTTGTGTTTTTGTTTTTAGAGCCATATTTAATTCTCCTTTAGCAATGAGTGCCTTCTCAAGTTCGACACCCTTTTCCACTAGGTCTATGAAGGTCGTGCAACAATGAACTTGTAATCTATATTTCAATGGTCCTAGGAGGGTCTAAACAAACATGTTGACTTTTTCTTTCTTAGGTATGTCAATATGGAAATGACTTTCTAGGCTTCTCCATCTTTGGAAGAATGGGATAAAAGTTTCACCAACATCTTCTTGTGTAAGTGTGCATAAGCGAGTGATGGAGGTATCTGTGTCAATGTTACAGGCATAATTTCGCATGAATCTGTCTGCAAGTTCATCCCATATTTTTAATCTTGGAAACATAAGGGCAAACAACTGAGAGGGGAGTGAATCAGTTGTCACCAAATTCAAATTTATTACTTATTAATCCTTATTCTTAGATTTGATCAATATCAATGAAAGCATGAATCAGCAACACATCAGAAATACACATAACACCAAGATTTTTTATGTGGAAATCCTGTTAGGGGAAAAACCACAGTGGAGGTCAGTCCACAAGATTATACCCTATTAAAAGTATAAGAAGAATAAATGGGGAATGCACATGCATTCAGGCACACTTCCTAGAGTTCACTACTCAATTACAAAGGAAGACACACTATTTTACAAAAATATTCAGATTACAACCATCTGGATTTTGAACTGAGAAAATAGCATCTGCTAATGCCTGATTATAGTTCTAATTAAGCACATGAACACTTCTTCACTCTTCTTCACTCTTCCTCACTCTCCTCCACCTTTGAATGATTAGGACATTATTCACACATATCATACACAAGAACTCCTTCTAGCTCTCTCTTGCACTATTCAATTCGAATAAACAATCACTCATATATTCGCAACATGAAATTACATCGCTATAAGTCATCCACAAAGAAATAATAAAATGAATACAAACTTTCGGCCCAAAAAAAAAGATAATTTTCAATGCAAATCAACCAAGGTTGGCCACAACATAGTAAAGACCCAAAACAACATCTCCAATATAAAAACACTTCAATTAATTTCTCCTTGAAGATCCACAACACGCTTCGACACCTTGTCGGCCAAGAACATGAAAAACATGAACACTTAAGAGAAAATATCGGATCACGAGCACAATAATCAACGCGGACATGAAACAAAAATAGAGCATGATCTAGAAACATCCAAAATCATCATGAAACACTAGAGAAGAATTCACAACAACTAAACTAACTGAAATCACATAATCTTTATTCAGGAACACAAACTGTAGTAACAGAAAAACTGTCAAAATACAAATCTTCATAACTTGATTAAATCTTCACGTGAATCTCTAAAATTAAATGTGGATAAACTAGATATACTCAACAAGAAACCCTTTAGTCCACAACCTCTAATCACCAATGTACAAAACTCACTGACAAATAGAACATCACTTCACCACTGACAACCTGCAACTCATTCTATTACAATTTTCTCAATATCCTTGACATATACAACTAAAAATGCACTAATGATAATAGTGTTGACATCAATGACAACCACATATCAGCAACACAACCACAACATCCAACAATCTCCCCCTTTTGCATTGATGACAACACATGATGTGAAAAACACCATCAACGCAACTAACTCTTGACACTTACTCCCCCTTAGGATCTGACTCATTTTCTCCTCAATACCTTCACATGATCTTCTCACCACAAGGTTCTTTTCCCCAGATAATCACCAATTTTTCACATTACTCTTCTCCCCCTTTGACATCAATGACAAAGATATCTAAGCTTTGAATCACATATCTGAATTTTTTAACCATCTGACTACTCCCCTTAGGTAGCAGCCACCACAACATCAATTTGAATTAAGATATGATCATGAAATACATGGACTGATGCAATGCATTGCTTTGCTTCTTAGTTCTGATTAGGAGGGGTAATCACCCCTAACTTCCCTCTGAGATACTCAAAAGTATCCTTAGGAAATGGATTTGTAAAGATATATGCAATCTACTCCTTAGTAGGAACATACTCCAATCTAACTTCCTTTTCACTTACCCTTTCTTTCAAAAAGTGAAACTTGATAGATATATGCTTGGTTTTTTAATGCAGCACCGGATTCTTAGAAATGTTAATGGCACTTGAATTATCATAGAATATAGCAATAGGCTCATCATACATAACTCTAATATCCTTCAACATCTGCTTCATCCATAATAATTGAGTACAATTGTTAGCAGCAACAATGTATTCGTCCTTTTTAGTAGATAAAGAAATGATATTCTACTTTTTACTTAACCATGAGATCAACGTTTTACCCAAGAAAAATGCTCCACCACTAGTAATTTTAAAGAAATGATATTCTACTCTTTATGTAACCATGAGATCAACTTTTTACCCAAGAAAAATGCTCCACCACTAGTAATTTTTCTGTCATCCACATCTCCTGCCCAATCAACATTAGTAAAGGCACTCAAAGTAAGATCATCATCTTTAGCATACCATAGACCAAAATCAACTGTCCCTTTCAAGTATCTAAAAATTCTCTTCATAGTAGTCACATGAGATTTCTTAGGATCAGCTTGAAATCTTGCAACAATACATACAGTATTCATGATATCAAGCCTAGTTTGAGTCAAGTAGAGCAATCCACCAATCATTGATCTATATCTACTTTGATTTTCCTTCATAGAATCATCTTTTGTTGTCAACTTGCATCTGATCACCATAGGTGTACTAACTGGATTTGAATCTTCCATACCAAATTTCTTTAACAATTCTTTCACATACTTGGACTGAGATATAAAGATCCCTTTATCTAATTGAGTAATTTGCAATCCTAAAAATAATTTCATCTCACCAATCATTGACATCTCAAACTCACTCTGCATCTCATTAGAAAAGTTCATGCACAAACTATCATCTCCTCCAAAATGGATATCATCAACAAAAACTTCCACAATCAAATCTTTATCATCATTCTTGAAATACAGGTTACTACCAGTAGTACCTTTGTTAAATCCAAGCTTCAAAAAATATTTATCCAATCTGGCATACCAAGCTCTAGGGGCTTAATTTATTCCATATAATGCTTTCTTCAACTGAAAAACCATATCTCCTTGATTAGTCAATTGAAATCCATCAATTTGCTCAACATATACCTCTTCTTCCAGTTCACCATTTAGAAAAACAGACTTGACATCCATCTGATAGACCTTGTAGTCTTTGTAAGCAGCACAAGCAAGAAACAATCTCACAGTTTCAATTCTAGCAACATGGGAAAAAGTCTCTTCAAAATCAATTCCTTCAATTTGAGAATATCCCTTGCAAACCAGTCTTGCTTTGTTTCTAACCACTTCACCTTTCTCATTCAATTTGTTTCTACAAACCCATTTAGTTCCAATTACATTTTTATCCTTAGGTCTAGGAACAAGAATCCATGTATCATTTTTCTCAATTTGTTGTAGCTCTTCTTTTATTGCTTCAACCCAATGTTCATCTTTGCATGCTTCATTCACACTAGTAGGCTCAGTCTTTGAAATCAAGCAATATTTTTTTGTAATTCTTCTCCTAGTCTGGACACCTTTATTCTTATCACCTATAATATGATCTTCTGAATGATTCAATCTTACATACCTTAGAGTCTTCTTAGAATATTCTTCAACTTCAGGTTCTTGTGTTCTCTCTTCTATACTTCCACTAGTTTCTCCTTCTTCTTCATTTTATTGATTTATTGAATTGATTTGAACTTGATTTGAAGTCTGAACTTTGTTTGTACTGTCATTCTAATCATCAGAGTCATATCCATAGGTTCTAGATGGTCTAGCAATGTCTTCATCAACCTTAACATTTGCACTTTCAACCATTTTCTTCAATCTCTTATTGTAACACCAGTAGGTCTTTCTTTTAGTAGAATAACCCAAAAAGATTCCTTCATCACTCCTAGCATCAAAATTTCCTATATCTTCATCTCTTCTGATAAAGCATATACTCCCAAAGATTTTGAAATATCTAACAGTAGGCTTATGACCAGTCCATAGCTCAAAAGGGGTCTTATCAATATCACCTTTGATTTGTACCCAGTTGAGAATATACACAACAATACTACAACTTCTCTCTAATAGATATGAGGAACATTTCCTTCCAGCATCATAGTTCTAGTAGCATCTTGAACTATTATGTTCTTCCTTTCCACAACTCCATTTTAGTGAGGGGTCTGTGGTGCAGATAATTGCATCTTTATTCCATGTTCTTCACAAAAAGAATTAAACTCACTGGAAGTGAATTCACCACCTATGTCTGATCTCAAAAACTTAATATTCAGACCAGTCTCTGTCTCAATCATAGCCTTAAAGATCTTGAACTTTTCCAGAGCTTCAAATTTCTCCCTTAAGAAAGTAGCCCACATCATTCTTGAATAATCATCAATAAGAAACATGAAATACCTATAACCTTGTAAATTTTTGACTCTAGATGGACCACACAAATTAGTATGCACAAGCTCCAACAATTCATTTGAACAATGTTGTTTGCTCTAAAATGAAATTCTAGTTTGTTTTCCCAATTGACATTCCTTGCAAATGACACTAGTAGGTTTTACCAACTTAAGTAGATCTCTCACAACCTTAGTAGAACTTATCTTGACAATGTTATCAAAGTTAACATGACACATTCTCCTATGCCACAACTAACTTTCATCAACTTGAGAAATCAAACAACTTTTACTAGTAGCATTTAGATGAAAGATATTATCTCTTGTTTTTGTACCTGATGCAATCAAATTTCTAGAACATCCCAATATTCTGCATTTTCCATCCTTGAACTAAAGATTGTATCCCTTATCAACCATTTTTCTGACACTTAAAAGATTATGCTTCAAACCTTCCACATACAGGACATCATCATTATTATTATTACCATTAAGAGAAATGCATCCTCTTCCACGGATCACACTAGTTGTGTTATCACCAAATCTCACAACACCACCATCATACCTTTCCAAGCTTACAAACTTACTTTTTTCTCCATTCATATGATTTGAACATCCACTATCGATTACCCATTCATCTTTCTCTTCAACTCGAGTAGCTAGGGATTTCTCCACATTTGTACAACTAGCAAATTCAGTAGACACATGATTATTTTCCTTGATAGCAATAAACACCCATTCGTCTTCACCTTTATCAGATTCATCATCTTTCACACCTTCATCAACAGCATAGTAACACTTCTTTTAAAATTTATGCTTGTTATGTCTTGGTTTAGAAGCTATTTCTAGACACGTTGATGAAAAATGACCTATCTTATTACAAGAAAAATATTTAAGAGGAAATTTTCCTTCATACTTACCTTTTCCTCTTGGTACTCTCTTGACAATAAGTGCTTCCATCTCTTCTAGATCTCTTTCTTCTTCTTCAATCTATCTAATTTCATCCTCATACTTGAATGTCTTTCTAGATGAACTTTCACCCAGATCATATCTTTGTCTATCTCTTCTGGAAGTAGTAGCCTTAAATGCAGATTCAACCATAGGAAGGGCATTGCCAAATTTTCTCAACTCAAAAATAGTCAACTTACCAACCAACATATCTCTGGTTACATTTGTTACAGTCTAGAGTTCTTCAATTGTTGTAGCTTTAACTTTATAAGCAGCAAGCAAGGATCTAAGCACTTTAGCAACAATTTCTGATTCTTCCAACTTTCCACCAACACATCTGATACCACACATAAGTTCATTCACTCTTTGCATGAAAGTAGTAATATTTTCATCATCACCCATTCTCAACATTTCATATTTCCCTTTTAGACTCTACAACTTAGCAATCTTCACATTAGCATCACCTTCATACAAGGTTTCCAACTTTTTCTAGATCTCATGAGCAGTCTTCAGATCCATAACATTAGTCATCTCAGTATTAGTCAAAGCACTCAACAATGCTTCCTTAGCCCTGATATTATACTCAGCATCCTTGATCTTAGTAGAATTAGTAGGACCATTCAGTGGTATAACATACATATTACTTGTAATGCTCCAGTAGGGTTCACCAATGCATCTCAAATAATTTCAAATGCGTTGATCTAAGATGTTTCTCAGATATGCAAATGCAAAGGTCTAAATGATTTGGAGGAAGGTTACTCAACCAATCTAAGCTTGATCTATGTCTCAATTTGGGTCATCAAAGGACTTACTAATGTGATTAAACGACAAAATGACAAGGTGACAAAGTGAGGTTTCCTAACTAGACTCTTGAGTTGGAAAGTCTCACAAAAAGGACAATGACTAAAATAAATTATGATGACTAAGTCTAATGACCACCTACTCTTGAAGGAAATGATTTTGCAAAGTATGGTAAGGTTTCCTAAGCCAAAATCTGCAAATGAAATGAGGACCTAAGGATTGGTTTATGACTAAAATGAAGATGATAGACTCTAATGGATGTAACTAAGATTTACAAAGTTAAACCTAAAAAAAAATGCAAATGATGGAAGATTTGAGTAATTTTCTTTCTGGTTTTTGATAGAGACTGCTGAAAAAAGATGTTTGATGATAGATTGGATAGGTTTCCTCTCGGGTTTCAAATTGCAACAGTGTTTTAATTTCTACCAAGAAAATGCATCATTCCAGGTTGCGAATGCATTCCATGTTGGAAGATGCATTTCAGATTCAACTAATGCCACTAACTCATTTTACTGCAAAATCCAACAAAAATTTCTGATGAAAGATGTATAATTTGATGTATTGTCGGGTACTTGTGATATTTAATGTGTAATTTTCAAATTTTTAAAATTTTATCCCTGATGTTCGTCGAAATTTTGACAAAGATTTTTTATTGAAATTTTGATGAACACGCAAAATTAAATTGTGGCTGACATAAATAAAAGTGAGTTCACCTATTTATTGCGACAGTGTTTTGCTATTCTTGCAAATTTTCTATACTTGAAAATTTGCTATACTTGTGATAGTTTGTGGAGAACTAAGGACAATTTTCTTGGGAAAAATTAGAAAAAATTCAAGAAGATATCGTCAGGTTGACGGTAGTCATTTTCTTTTTCCAGAATTCATTTGTGAAGTCATATTTGTACTTCCGGGTTTGAAAATCATATTTTAAAGCAATATCTCATCAAATTTCATTTTTAGACTTGTGCATTTTCATAATTTCATTTCCAGATTTTGTTGTGCAAGTTCAATATTCAAATTTTAGGAGTCTAACGGTTGGAAATCATAGTAAAATAAGAATTTAATAAGTTCTAGAATTAGCATTTTAAAGTGTTTTTTGGGGTCATTAACTTCAGACTATCTTCTCTTTTGCAGGGTTGGTTGCATGCCAAATTGTTTTGGTGTAAAATATCAGAATTATTAGATTTTGTTACCTGTCTATGATTGAAAATTATTGGAGTGTGAGTTTGATATTTTTTGAAGATCTAAATATTCAAGCTTGGTAAAGAAAAATCATGCCAAATAATATTAGTCCAGAACAAAATGAAGATACACTTGATAGATTGTGGGCTAGATTGAAAAGAAAGGGTGATGGGAAATGTTTGCAAGGGCTTAAAGACAAGAAGACTTTTAATCACAACAACTGAGAAACATTGTAGGTAGCATGGTCATGTTGAAGGGGGGAATGATTATTGTCCATTGGTAAGTTGTTCATTATATGTGTTTATATTGATTGAATTTGTAAATGTTTATATCGTTTTAACATTTTTTATATATAAAAAAATCACTTGATCATGATCATGGTTTATTTGTGTCTATCATTATTATAAAGGTGGGGCATCCTAGGGCACATGATATGGATTATCAGGGCTCAAAGAATGTGGTTTTGCAAGTGGAGGAACATGGAGCTGTGAATATCGAAGATGAAGTTAATGATCCTATGGAAGAAGATGATCATGCGCTAAAAAACATAGTTGAAGATGATGGTACAAATACATTGATCTATGACACATTTAGTGGCATAGCTGATCATGATGATCAAGATGACTTTGATGATGTTCATGATTTACCTATACTTGAGAAGGCACATGAGCCCCTTTATGAAGGCTCCCAAACAACTCTTCTCTCTATTGTATTGTTGTTGGTGAACTTGAAGGTTATGAATGGTTTATCCAACATAGCAATCTCACGCATGTTAAGGTATGTCATATATGTAATCTTTTTTCATCTATTTGAATTGTTGTTAGTTCATCACTAGTAAATAAAGGATGAAATATGTACCATTAATATTCTTTATATTAACAAATTATTTTTTGTTGTAGATTGATTGGTGAATTTTTGTTACCACCATCAAACATTTTACTTCGCTCATACCGAGATTTATCTTCCATTATGAAATACATTGGAATGGAGTATCAAGCAATAGATGCATGTACCAATGATCATATTATATATCATAAACAACATGAATTTTCAATAGAATTCCTGAAATGTCATATTAGTAGATATCGAACAGATCAACTAACAAAAAAGTGCCTCGCAAGGTTCTGCATTAGATTCTCATTATTCCACGTATGCGAAGATTATTTAGGTGCAAAAGCTTAACACAATTTATGGATTACCATGCATGGAATATAAGTGGAGATGAAATTCTTTGAATGCATGTGGATGGTTCTTCATTTAGGGACATGGAGGAAAAATGGCCACACTTTAAAGAAGAAAATCGTAATCTCAGGCTTTCATTGGCAGCGGACGGTGTCAATCCATTTGGAGAGCTGAGATCTATTTACTTGGTGCGGCTTGTTTTTGTTATCAACATTAACATTCCTCCATGGATGTCAATAAAGAGGAAGCACATAATGTTGGCAATGATTGTTCCAAGTATTTGTTTACATCAATTTTTTTTAATGTAGTAGCATCTCATTTGTCTTATTTGTTGCATAATGACTTATATTTTTTCATTTAATAGTCATTTACATTAATTTATATATATTGCAGTAAAATGGTTATAATAATTATGTAATGTTTATGTTCATTCAACTAGGTAAGTACCAAGTTAAAGATATGAATGTATATATCGAGCCTCTTATCGACGAGTTACTAAAGTTATGGAATGGTCACTATGTATGATGTCTCTAGACCAATAGGACAAAGACAATTTCAATTCCATGCAATGCTTGTATGGACAATTCATGATGCCCCAGGGCTAACACATTTTTGTGGTATGTTATAATGTTCGATTGCACTTTAATGATATTTAATTTTATGAAGTAGATATCATGCATTTTTTTAAATAATCTATTCATTATATATAATTATAAAAATTGACATATTTAATCCAATTATATATGATCTTGCAGGTCTTCAAACAAAGGGAAAATTTGCATGTCCTCTTTGTGGTCCAAAGATGAAATCTCGTCGTTCAACAAGTTTAGGAAAGTAGGTGTTTGATGAGTATAGGAACTTCCTCCATAGAAATCATAAGTATCAAACTACTAAAAAACATCTTTTCAATGGGAAAGAAGAGACTACATCAAAACCACGAAGAATGACACCTCACCTATGGAAGTTGGAATATAATAGAATTAATCATCAAGGTTATACATCAGATCAAATTATTTATCTATCATATATGATATGTTTGGAATTTATATTTTTATATTGTGTTGTGTTTACTCATGTTGTAATTGACAATGTTTTTGTTGTTAATTTTTTTAACTTATATGCTTCATGAAAGTCGTCAAGGCATTAATGGTCGGCTTCCACAGGAACTGAAAAGTTATCCCAAACAATTTAGTAGGTTGCCCTACTATGAGTAGCTAAAAATTGTGCATTTGTTTGATACAATGCATATTAGAAAGAATATAATAGAAACGTTATGGAAAATATTGGATGGAAGGCATGGCAAAGAAAAAATTGTCAAAATTTGTAGTGACATTCTATAAGAAAAATTAGATGTGGAAACAACTCTCCTAACATCAAAACCTCAAAGAAGAATGCAGATATACTTTTAATTTTTAAATTACAGTTCAATTAAGATGCACTATGAAGTAGATAGTAGAAATAGAATATTTGACAATCACACATGAACACCAGATATACGTGGGAAAATCCTTACGGGAGAAAAACCCACCACACCAAGAGAAGTCACTTTGTATTACAGTAATAAAGATTACATACAAGTTTCAGACTTATCTTTCTGATGTCTATTTACAACA
Organism: Sequoia sempervirens; assembly: GCA_007258455.2. NCBI lineage: Eukaryota > Viridiplantae > Streptophyta > Pinopsida > Cupressales > Cupressaceae > Sequoia > Sequoia sempervirens. The sequence continues at coordinate 283,373,201 of VDFB02058242.1, read as the reverse complement.
GCATTCACCATGAAAAATCTTGTACAGGAACCTTCAAGTGACAGTCTTTACAGATTAGAATACATTTACTGATCATACAACCACCCAACAATCCGTCGATGCAACCAACCGATCACAATCTGCAATCATAGAGTATAACCATGTTGTTCCATGTCCGTCAAGCTTCGTCACAGAACCATCACAACAAACAATCTTCCAACTGTTCAAATTTGGCTTCTCCTATTGGTCCACGAGACTCCACATAGGATGGTCAAATGGTCAAAAGAAATTCAATCTTTTTTGGCATCTCGGTGAGACACTAACAATGTCTCCCCGATGCCCAAAAGCTTCATATCGATGTTGCCAAGAGTTATTGTTATCGCCAAGATGTTTCACCGAGCTTACAACTTGTATCAGCTTTAGTTTTCCTTTCGGCAAGAGTATTGCTCTCACCAAGACATCTCAACAAGCCTTCTTGTGTTACACCGAGTTCAAGAGACTATCGCTAAAACATCCTTATGTAGCTAGGAGATCATACCGAGCTCCATATGTTATACCGATCAACAAACAATAGTTGGCAAGACTTATTAATATCGCCAAGAGGTTTCTCCAAGATCTCCTTATGTCACCCCGAAGCCATCAACAGTCGCCAAGACATATGTCCTTCGCTAAGACTTTACTCCGAGATCTCTAAGTTACATCGAGACCACCATTCGCTAAGAGCTATACCAAAGACTTCTCATCATCGGAAAGACTCACCAAAGTTGCTGGGACTTCTTACTGAAACCACCATATTACACCGAGACCATTATTAGAACCTTCATCGGTGAGACATTTGCACACCGGTAAGACTTCTTACCGATAGACTATAAGATATGCCGAAGACTACAACATGTAACATACTGTCGGTGAGACATGTTACTTCTGATAAGACTTCTCACCGAGCCGCTATACGTCATCCTGATGACTCCAATGTGAATCCTCGTCGGTGAGACCTTCCAATGTCGCTGGGACTTCTTCCCGAGTAATGTGTCACCCCGAATCCCCCAATCGCTATGAGTCTCCCTAATGCCCGATTGAATGGCCTGTCGGCCAGAGGTCTCCACATGGTAAGATGTCACAACGACTGCTTCTTGTCACAACGATAGACTCCAAAGCATAACCATTCGATGAGACTCCTCCAAGGTCACAGTGACCTGTACAAAACATGGTGTTCCAAATTGCTCATCGGCCAGACATAAAAGATGTCACACCGACTTGGCTCCAATGGAGGTTACAACCTGTGATGTTTGAGGCACATATTTCCAACAATCTCCCACTTGATGAAGATCACACAGGCACCTCCAGAGCACAACATAACTTACTAAAAATCATGGGCACTAAGTCCCATTGGACTGGCACACCACCTGAACTTTTCTGTGCTCACTGGCTTCGTCAATGCATCTGCAACATTCTCCAGAGTATCAACCTTTTCCAAACTGACCTTTCCATCCTCAACCATATCCCGTACAAAGTGGTACTGTACATCTATATGTTTCGTCCTGGCATGGAAAGTAGGATTCTTTGTCAGACAAATTGCACTCTGATTGTCACAAAAAATAGTTATTTTCCCTGCATCAAAACCAATGTTAGAACACAAAAATTTTAACCAAACTGCTTCTTTACAAGCATGTGTAGCTGCCATGTATTCAACCTCCATAGTGGACAAAGCGACCACAACTTGCCGCTTACTCATCCAACTCACTGCTCCACTGTTCATCATGAAAATGCATCCACCGGTGGACCTCCTGCCAATGTCCCCTACCCAATCAATCCACATAGCCTCGGAGAGTCCCGTGATTCAACAAGTTCTATGGTAACACAAAGCAAAATATGAAGTGCCCTTCAAATATTTGAAAACTCTCTTTACAACATCCCAATGTGTTCTTCCGGATTAGCCATAAACCACTAAGAACTCCCACTGCTTGGGAAATGTCTGGCCTTGTACAGACCATTGCATACATGAGACTCCAACTACACTAGCATAGAGTACATGGTCATGTCCTCCATCTCAAGAGGAGATTTTGGACACCTCAATAGATAGCTTTGTTCCCTCAAAACTGGAACCACTGGTGTTTGCAATCATTCATACAAAATCTCTCAAGAACAATCCTGATATACTTACTCTGACTGAGCCATAGTTTTCTATTCTTCCTATCCCTGGTTATCTCCATCCCCAAATATACCTTGCTGCACCAAGATCCTTCATTTTGAACTTAGCAGACAACTGAGACTCAAGATCAGAAATCATTAGCTTACTATTGCCTATGAACAACATATCATCAACATAGAGAGCAATAATAAGAACTCGATTACTTTCAGCTTTATAATATACACAGTGATCAGATTTTGATCTCACAAATCCTAAAGACAATACAAAAGTATCAAATTTCTGGTACCACATTCTAGGTGACTACTTTAACCCATACAGAGACTTCTTTAATTTGCATACCAATTTTTCTTTACCTTTTTCAACAAAGTGCTCAAGCTGGGACATATAGATTTCTTCTTCAAGATCACCATGAGGAAATGTTGTGTTCACATCCATTTGTTTGACCTCTAAGTCATACGTTGCTGCAAGTGACAAAAGAAATCTGATAGATGTCAGCTTTGCTATAGGAGAAAAAATCTCCCCATAATCAATTCCCTCGACCTGGGAATAACCCTTTACAACCAGTCTTGCCTTGTACTTTTCTACACTGCCATCCAGACCAATCTTTTTCTTAAATACCCATTTGCAGCCCACAGGTTTCTGCCTTCAGGCAAGGGCACCAAACTCCAAGTTTCTTTTTTTTCTAATGATGCCATCTCTTCTTCCATGGCTTCTAACCAAGAGTTTGAGTTAGACATTTTAAATGCCTCTTTTACAGTCCTAGGCTCATCAGTGTTAGAAATTAAAGCATAGGCACAAGTAGAATCAATCAATAAAAACCCATACCTATCTGGTTGTTTTCTTTCTCGGGTTGACCTCCTCACTGGCTAAGGTTGAGGTTGTTTTTCTTCTTCTGAACTTTCAGAACTGCTTGAGCTCTCCTCAGTTTCAGGTACATTTTGAATTTTGAATTCCTCTTTCTCTGGTGTAGGAGGAATTTCAACTACATCCTTATTGTTTTCTGACTTTGTCTCTGACTGCAGATCTAAGGTGGAAGGTTTCAGCTCACGAAAGATTACACTTTTGTTGTATACAACCTTCTCCGTATCAGGATTCCAAAGCTTGTATCCCTTTATGACAGCACTATAGCCAATAAAAATACATTTGACAGCCTTGTTTTCCAATTTAGATCTTTTCACATCCGACACATATGCATATGCCTCACAGCCAAAGACTCGAATATGTCTAAGAGAGGGCTTCTTACCAGACCACGCTTCCAAGGGTGTTTTCTCAACAAGAGCAGAGTTTGGAGAATGATTAATTAGGTAACATGCAGTAGATACAGCCTCAGCCCAGAACTTCTCCTCCAAGCCAGCACTACTGAGCATACTTCGTGATCTCTCCATCACTGTCCTATTGAACCTTTTTGCAACTCCATTCTGCTGTGGAGTATAAGGTGTAGTCTTATGTCTTTTAATCCCATGGTCTTTACGGTATTTTTCAAATTCATCAGAACAAAATTCACCGCCATTATCAGTCCTTAAGCATTTTATTTTTCTACTAGTCTGATTTTCAACAAGGTTTTTAAATTCCTTAAACTGACTAAACACTTCTGATTTACTTTTCAAAAAATAAACAAATTCTCTTCTTGAATAATCATCAATGAACAACACATAGTATCTTGACTTAGACAAAGAAGGAACATCCATTGGACCAGATACATCTAAATGAGTATAATCTAGCAAACCAGAAGATTTATGAGGACTGGAATAAAAAGAAACGCGGTGCTGCTTTCCATATATACAATGCTCATAGAATTCAAATTCAAGATTATAATCTTCAAGCCCCTCAACCAGGTTTTTGTTCTTCAAGGTTTTTAAACCTTTTTCTCCTATGTGGCCTAACCTATGATGCTAGAGCATAGTCTTCTCTGTTGGAAGTTTTACTTCTATAGAGTTTACATAATTAGGGATGATCCCCTCTTTACCTCCATGAGTAGCTTTCAGTGACTTTCCAGAGACACTATTACATTGAACAACATGTGCGTCCAACTTGTACAGGGTACCAATTCGAGCACCTCTAGCCAGCACCATAGAGCCTCTAGTCATCTTGTAGCCATTCCTAGAAAATGTGACTTGTACTCCAATATCATTCAGCTTACTAACAGACAGTAGATTTTGAGCCAGACCTGGTATGTGCATAACATCCTTGATCCCCTTTACTCTGCCATCAGGGAATTGGATTCTGACTCTTCCACGGAAAATAATCTCCAAAGTTGAATCACTTGCCAAGTACACCTTTCCATCATCGTATTCTTCATACTTTGTGAACCAGTCTCTATGAGATGTCATGTGGAAAGATACTCTAGAATCAATCAGCCAGACATCATCTGATGCCTGTGTAGCCAAGGTAGCAATGAAGGCATCTGAATCATCTTGAGAAGAATCATTGTTGGAAGAGTACTTCTTCTTCTTCTTTTTCTCCTCTTTACAATCCTTTCAGACATGACCAGGTTGCCCATAGTTCCAGCACTTCACCTTAGACTTCTTTCTAGGAGACTTTGATCTCCCCTCTGATTTCGATTTGGACTTCTTGTCCTTCTTCTTGCCTTTCTTTTTTGATATCTTCCTCTTACATCAAAAGCTTCCTTAGCCATCTCAAAAGATTTCCTTCTCAATTCTTCTGATAGCAAAGAACCAACAACATCTTCCATCTTGAAACTGGATGTTGTACTCCCAATGGCCATCACCAGATGATCCCAAGAGTCTAACAAAGAACATAATAATAGCATATAGCGATCCTCTTCTTCAGTCTTTACACCAACATATGTTAATTGAGCAATCAACATATTGAATGTGTTCAAATGATCAGCTACAGACCCTCCTTCCTGCATTCTCAAAGAATACAACTTCTTCCTCAGAAATAGTTTATTCACCAAGGACTTCCCCTGATAAATAGACGCCAGTCTCTTCCACAAAGAAGATGCGGTCTTCTCCTCATGCACATTCAGAAGAACTGAGTTTTCCAAACAGAGCCTTATCAGCCCCTTAGACTTCCTATCTGCAAGGTCCCAATCTTCTTGCTTCATGCCTATAGGTTTAGTTCCAGACACTGCAAGCCACAGATCACGATCAACTAGAAGATCCTCCATCTTGAGTTTCCACAACTCAAAGTTACTGCCATTGAATTTCTCTATTTCAATCTTTCCAGATGTGCTAGCCATCTCAACCTGTAATCAGAAATAACAAACTCTACAAGACTCCCACTGAACATAATTGACTCAAAAAACCCAATGTACCCACAAGGATAACACAACTAGCCAGGATCTGATACCACTTGTAGGGAAAATTAGATGTGGAAACAACTCTCCTAACGTCAAAACCTCATAGAAGAATGCAAATATACTTTTAATTTTTCAATTACAATTCAATTAAGATGCACTATGAAGTAGATAGAAGAAATAGAATATTTGACAATCACACATGAACACCAACTATACGTGGGAAAACCCTTACGGGAGAAAAACCCACCACACCAAGAGAAGTCACTTTGTATTACAGTAATAAAGATTACATACAAGTTTCAGACTTATCTTTCTGATGTCTGTTTATAGCAACATTCACCATGAACAATCTTGTATAGGAACCTTCAAGTTACAGTCTTTACAGATTATAATACATTTACTGATCATACAACCACCCAACAATCCGTCGATGCAACCAACTGATCACAATCTGCAATCACAGAGTATAACCATGTTGTTCCATGTCTGTCGAGATTCCTCATAGAACCATCACAACAAACAATCTTCCAACTGTTTAGATTCGGCTTCTCCTATTGGTCCATGAGACTCCACATAGGATGGTCAAATGGTCAAAAGAAATTCAATCTTTGTTGGCATCTCGGTGAGACACTAACAGTGTCAACTCGATGCCCAAAAGCTTCATATCGATGTCGCCAAGAGTTATCGTTATCGCCAAGATGTTTCACCGAGCTTACAACTTGTATCGGCTTCAGTTTTCCTTTCGGCAAGAGTATCACTCTCACCAAGACATCCCATTGAGCCTTCTTGTGTTACACCGAGTTCAGGAGACTATTGCTAAAACATCCTTATGTTTCCAGGAGATCATACCGAGTTCCATATGTTATACCGATCGAGAAACAATAGTCGGAAAGACTTATTAATCTCGCCAAGAGGTTTCTCCGAGATCTCCTTATGTCACCCCGAAGCCATCAACAGTCGTCAAGACATATGTCCTTCACTAAGACTTTACTCTGAGATCTCTAAGTTACATCAAGACCACCATTCGCTAAGAGCTATACCAAAGACTTCTCATCATCGGCAAGACTCACCAAAGTCACTGGGACTTCTTACCGAAACCAGCGTATTACACCAAGACCATTATTAGAACCTCCGTTGGTGAGACATTTGCACATCAGTAAGACTTCTTACCGATAGACTATTAAGATACGCCGAAGACCACAACATGTAACATACTATTGGCGAGACATGTTACTTTCAATAAGACTTCTCACCGAGCTGCCATAGGTCATCCCGATGACTCCAATGTGAATCCCTGTCGACGAGACCTTCCAATGTCGCTGGGACTTCTTCCCGAGTAATGTGTCACCCCGAATCCCCTTATCGCTATGAGTCTCCCTGACGCTCGATTGAATGGCCTATCAGCTAGAGGTCTCCACGCAGTAAGATGTCACAATGACTGCTTCTTGTCACAGCGATAGACTCCAAAGCGTAACCATTCGATGAGACTCCTCCAAGGTCACAACGACCTGTAAAAAACATGGTGCTCCAAACTGCTCGTCGGCCAGACATAGAAGATGTCACACCGATTTGGCTCCAATGGAGGTTACAGCCTGTGATGTTTGAGGCACATATTTCCAACACATTCAGGAAGCCAATCATGCAATGAAAAATTTCATTCAATTAAATAGCGATGGAGACCAAATTAATATAAGTGCCCTTCCTTGGTTATTAACGGAGCAGCAAAGCAATGCTATAAAAGAAGTCATACGAAAAATTCGATTTCCCATAGGATTTGTTGCAAACATAAACAATATCATAACAAAGAAAGGTGAATTTAGGTCAGGGATGAAAATGCATGATTGGCATACCTTCATTTAGGTAATTATTCTAGTATATTATATATATATTTGTATATTGCATGTACTTTTCAATGTGTTATGTTTACTACTTTTGGAAAAATAATGGAAACATCATTTTATAATTGTTGCAGTACGTTCTACCTCTATCTCTCTCAGACAACTTTGACAACAATGTCAAGCAAGTTATATATGATATTGGAAAATACATGAGGTAATTAGCGATATTTGTTCAATTCATTGTATAGATCTTATAATTTCCATTTGTTTTACTTGTTATGTAATATATTGTATATTTTTTTTAAATCTTGTTAATATATTTGTGCCTTTAATCACTTGTAGATGGTTGTCATCTAAAGAAATCCATAAAGAAGATATAAATTATTGGAAGACAAAAATTCCTCGTCTAATGTGTGAAATGCAAAAGTGTCTACCTTTGGCATTTTTCAATGCACAAGAACACTACCTCATACACCAAGTTGAGGAGATTGAATTGTGTGGATCTGTACACACAAGGTCAATGTGGATGGTTGAGAGGCACTTGAAATTTTTGAAGGCTTTGGTTAGAAAAAGAGCACATCGTGAGGGTTCTATGGTGGAGGGATATATGGTATACCAAACCATGGTGTATATTACTGAATATCTTCCTAAGTTTGCAGCAAAGATCCATGTAGATTGCATTTGGGAACCTAACTCCATTAACAAATTCAAAGGGGAGTACCTGATGGGGAAAGGTAGATTGAGGGAAGTGAGAGGTAATTATAAGATGGTCATGGAGACTAATTAGAATACATTTTACATTTGGTTTTTATGTATATAGTACTTATTTAATTATTAATCTTCAATATACATCAATTATAAATTAAGGTCGTATATCGTGGTAATTAACTAATTATACATCATTTGTGAATTTCAATTTTTTATGATACAGTTGGTTGAGAGTGGGATTCACTACATTTGTACGTCACAAACAATCTTGATTGGATGACGGTATGGATTGAATGATGTCAACAATCTGGCCGCACATTAACATGGGAAGGTGTGGCTTCATTGGTTAAAGAAGTTCATCGTAATGGAGATTCCAATGTTACACCAAGGGAAATTGATTTAGCATATGGTTTAAGAGATAAACAAGTACGTATAAATATATTAATCACCCATATTATTTAATTATTTTCAATTATATTGATGTATATACATGTTGAGTTTTTTTCTTTGCATACATTCGACCAAGAATAAATATGTTTATCAACTGACGATATTGCAATAATTTTTACATGTTTGACATATTGCAAGTGAAACACCACAAGGCTATGTGGTGAAATGGTCGTAAATTTTGAATCAAAAAGTTGGATGACACGAAAAAAACTTGTGATTTTGGGATAACTGCAGTATTTCAGGTGACTAATGTTTCATCTAGAAGCGACATACATCTAGAAGTCTCAGAAAATTGATACTATGGGATTTTGGATGATATACTTGAGTGTGAATTTAAGTCCTTCAAATTAGTTATGTTTGTCGTCCTATGGTACATGCTATGATTGAATGAAAATGATCCTGAGAGAATTGTTATTGAACATGATAATGGATTTACCATGGTTAATACAAGGTCGATCGAGTGAGCTGGAAATGAACCCTATGTTCTTCCAAGCCAATGTGAGCAGATATTTTACTCAGAGGTTCCAGGTAAACCGGGTTGGTTATTTGTTGTTAGACATGATCCAAGAGCAAGGCCAGTAAAGTATAATGTGGTGGAAGAAGAAGATACCGAAGAACTAGAAGATGATGTAGATGATAACTAGGATCAACAGTTAGTTGATGATGTGCCTGACGAAGATGTCGAAGAGGAGGAACTAGATCATGATGATGTAGGAGTTAATGTTGATGAAGATGATATCCATGTGGATGATGACATTATCTAAATTGATATCAATGACGACGATGATGATATGACCAATCCTTACAATGTTGAATCTGGATCGGATGATACAGACAAAGAGTTGGATGAAGAATATCAATGACATTGAAATGTATGAGTTATGCGATTGCATTATCTATTTGATATTAATTTCTTGATAGAATTATATTTGACTTATGTGGTTACATAATTAATTCATGATGTTTTTAATTTTTATGCCATTACATAATTAATTCATGATGTAATTTTTAATGTTTAATTTTAATTCATGATGTTACAACTATTGTAGCTCTCCTAGAAATTTCCATATGATCATAATGAATAGTATTTTGGGAAATTTCATGAAAGATGGCACATTGATCGTAGTAGTGAAATAATTGCAAAGTCATTTAGATTTTTTAGACCAATCACCCTTCACAATTTCATTTTTAGGATCATCTCCAATTTAATTACTAGGAAACATAAGGTAGGATTTGATTGGCTTATCTTGGAGAAACATTGTGGCTTTGTGTAATGTGAGCAAATTTTGGATGGGGTAGTGGTGCAAGAGCACCTACACCTCATATTCTATGCTTAATCATGTGATGATAATTAGGGAGGTCAATAGGTTGGTTTAGGCATTTCAAGAATGTTTTATTGTGAATAAGGTCACTCAAGACCATTAGTCATGTTCTAGGTGAAGTTTTGAGTTATGAGTTTGAGTTTTGTAGCCTTTTTAAGGAAAATTGGAGAATTTACATGTAAAAAGGTGCAAGGTTAGTGTCATGTCAATAATAAGGATATTATCAAGCCACTATCATGGTCTTAGAGGTTTCCTAGGAGTTTCAATATATTTGAAAGGTCAAAAAATTAAAACATTTCAATAGTGATGTTAACAACCTTGAAATTAGTGCGTTTTATGTTTCATGTGATCATAAAAGATTAAAAAGTTAGTTGTAGAGGTGGTTGTTCAATGGTTGAGGTGTAAAGGCCTTTAAAAGTCATAAAGTGATCATTGTAAAGGTTTTTGATGGTTGAGGATTTAAAATAAAAGCTCTTGACATTCCAAAATATGTGTTTTTCTTCAAAATTTCTATATTTTTCCTGTTTTGCAGCACTGTACGGTCACATACAGCCATATTTTGGTGTGAAATCAATTCCATGTCATGAAGATATGTGTTAGCTTTGATTTGAATCTGATTCTAGGGTAAAAAAAAAGGCCAAATGATTTGAACCTTCTTCTCTTCAAGTGTTGCCAAACCTAGGTGGGTCTACCTTTGCAAACTGAGAAGACTTAAGTGATGTGATTTTGTTTACAACAATCTATTCACAATGGCAATCTTACAGTGAACAAATATAATCCTAATAAAGTGTATGTTTAATATTAGAATATGTTCAGTTAACAGATGTAAAAAATAAAATGGATAAACTAAAAGATGAAATGTGTGAGACCAGTGCCTTGTTGGGTGTATGGAGTCTAATGAGATCTAGAAAAGTGTAATCTATGATGGCAATAATTCAAACTATTTGGCACACAGATGTAGTTTATAACTTGCATAAACGTGCAAGTAAATGACTAACAAACTCTACTTGAGATAGAATGAAAATCCTAGTTATGCGATTCTTCTTATTGATCCAATTAATACTCTTCAATTACTATGATTGACTAGAAGGGTTTAATCTTTACTTGAAAGAACCAAATAATCACATCACACAAATACAACAAATGTGTATTAGTAAACTAAATATATGCTTGATATATCAATTTAAACAATAAAAAAGCATCAAAATGGAGACAGCCAGATAACTGTATAATTCCACAAACAACTGATACCAAGATTAAGCCACAAGTTCATACATCTTCATTAACTTCATCGAAATTCATACATGCATTTGAGTCTTTTAAAGGAAAGTTTCATTGCAAACTATCTACTATATCTTTCTGCTATCTGCCTATATCTGTTTTACATTATGAAATAGATATAAATATATCAAAATTGTGAAAGGATGCGTCCTTTCAAAAATGTATTTTGCTTAACAACAATAACAAACTAAAAATTATGCTCTATTAAGCCATAAATGGAAAAATGTAATTACTAAGTTCTTAATAATCTAGATGATATTTCTAAACTACTGTGACTGACTTGAAGGATTTAATCTTTACTTGAAAGAACCAGCAAATCACACCACACAGATGCAGCAAATGTGCATAGATAAACTGAACATATACTTGATATATCAATTTAAATAGCATAAAATTATCAACCTTGGAGACAACTTAATAATTATGTTTTTAATTAATCCAACAAACAACTGATACCAGAAATGTGTCACAAAATCAAATAACTTCCATTGATTCCTTCATAGTTTCAAACATGCATCCAAGTCTCTTGTAATGTGAACATCATAGAAAGTTATCTATCATATATTTCTCCTATTCATCCTATGTCCTTTTGATATCAAAAAATGGATACTTATACATCAAATACTTGAAAGGACGCGTCCTTTCAGAAATGTATTTTGTTTAACAACAATAAATTAAAGCAAGTGATTAAGCTTTGTTTAGCTACAAGTGAATCTTTGATAAGTGATCCAAGTAGTCCTAACTCTCATGCGTATCTGCATCTCCTAATGCATTCTGAATTGTGATCTCCATTTTCACCATCTTCTCATTCTGTTTGCATGCTTCATCCAACGTTGTATCTTTCTCAGTAGCCTTCTTCAAGATCTCCTACAATATTGATTCACATTCACCATTCTACCTAGTTGCTTTCTTCAATCTTCCTCCATCATCAAAGAATACAGTGAATCCTTGTTTAGCACCATCGATTAGTCCCTGTGCATCCCCCTGTAATTCTTCAAGAAAATATTTGTTCTTGCTTATAAGATGATTTACAGTGTCGATTGCCACGCTATCAGGAGTATCCCTTTGGTTTATTTCCTGGAGCTTCTCTTGGATCCTGCCATCTATCCTCTTATGTTCCTATACTGTATTAAAATTTTGTGAATGTGTTCCCCTGAGCTTACTCAACCAAGTCATTAGGTTGGCTTGTCTCTTTTTAATTACTGCTACAAGTGCATCATATTTCCCTTGAGAATAAGCACTTGATCCTTCCCACTGATCCTTTGTTTGTGAACTTTCACCATGAGTTAACAACTTAGTTGATCCCATTGTGACTCCCAACATATATTTCAGGCGGTCATTTTCTCTCAACATTCTCCCATTGTTCATCTTGTACATTTCTTTTTCTTTGATCAACATTTATATCTAGTCCTTGTTTAGTTTTGCTATATTTATCCCAATTTCTATTGTTGCCACAGGATCAACCTCTCCAATCTTCAGAGTCATAACATGCCAAAATTATTTCTCAGTATCAATAAGAACTGATTTTCTATGAGGTGGATACAAGGCCCAAATCATTAATGACCCTTCATCTAGATTATATTTAGACCCTACATATACTTTTGTCACTCCCTCAGGGTTGAGCTTATGTGTGGCATTATTATTCTTCAGAAAAATGTCAAAAACCAATGCAGAAGTGAGATCCAACCCCGGAAAGATCATAACACTAGCATCTTCTAACATTTTCCTTCCTTTCTCAGGGGTCATACCTGCCATCTCTCTTTCCACACTCAATTCCAAATCATTTAGTAACTTCTCCTCATTACTTGGTGCGATATTGTCAACTGTTTTTCTTATTGCTTTTCATTTTTGTTTATACAAGAAAGCCCTAAACTCTGGAGAATTTACAAATTCACTATTTTCCACAAATGATTTGTATTCCATTTGTCTTGTGTCTATGTCTAGGATTTCTTCAGTACCCAATTCTCTGGCAAGGCATTTGTAGTCCTGGGTCCTCAATCTAGAAATATTATTGGGTGTGATTTGTGGCATATCATCTCTAGATGCCTCCTCTCTAGAAGATAGCAATTATGTATCCTACAGTCCTTGGTTATATTCTTCAACCAATCTTTCTACTTCTTTTGCTTCTAAGTTCCTAATCATATCATCAAACTGATAGGGTACATGATTATACCCTCCAAAGTTTGTCTTTTGTTTAGTAGAATTAATGTATCCTTCCAGGTCAAAGTTCTTTCTTGGTGGTCCTTTTTTTCATGTTGTATTGCAATAACTTGTCAAGAATCAGATCATATCCTTCCTTTTCCAACACAGTAAAATCACCAAAGCATAGTGTACTAGGCATAAAATATTTCTTTCCAAAAGAGCTCAAGTTCATAACACTAGAAAAGTCCATTTTCCTGGCAATTTCTATATAGGCAATCCTGTCTAGAACTGTTTTGGGTAGAATAAATGGGGCATCCTCAAATCCATACACTCTAATCATAGTAGCATCCTCCAAATAGTACCAATCCCCCCAATTGTGATTAATTGGCCCATTAAAATCCTTAGGTCTAAGAAACCTCTTTATTTCTTCAGACAAAGAATAGGCACACAGATGATTATAGAATTTATACAATGGTTTCACAAAATATTCCTCAAAATGAACAAAACAGGAATTAGCAAACCTACTATCCCAGATAGCATTCCATAACTAAATGAGCAATAACTTGCCTTCCTTGTCAAACTGCGAAACCCTTAGTTCCTTAGGCCACATCCCTAACTCTTGTCCAAAATATAACACTATGTGCATTAATAGTGAATACAACTTAAGATGTAAAACATGGGCTCCATTCTTTATTGCCATCAATCCTGAATCAAGACCTTTGAAAATATATGAGGCATAGTCAAAAGGCCTAGAGTTGTGACATTGAATATCTACTGAAATCACCATGGGCACAATTGACATGTATTCAGGGACTTCCATTCCCAACACCCGACCTACCGAAAAATAGGTGTATCTCATATAGGGCTCAAATAAGTCAACATGGAATGGGGATCCATCACTATCTTCTAGCGTAACTGGTTTTCCACCCTATTTAGTTCTATGTAATGGTAGCCTCCAACCCTTATAAATTGTGTCCATCCTCCAGAATTCCTTCTCTAATTCTTCACATACAATTTTTTCATTACATACCCCTTCCAATTTGAAAACCTCACCTATTGCATCTTCTGATACATGCATAAATGATTTCTCGAATGGGTCACCGATGGTTTTAAGCTTTGAATTATAATGGGTAGCTAACAACTTCACCAATTCTACATTAATGAACACATTAGGGCAAACAAGCTTCCCCAAGTTAAGATTTCATGGATTACATATTGGTTCGAAATGATTCCTTCGATGATAATGAAAATTGAACAAATCATAACCTCTTATTGGGGTCCAAATATCACCTATGTGCTTACATTTATCATCCAATTTATCTACTTTTTCCCTAAGCTATCTAGAACATCTAGATTTGGGTCCAGAGCCAGGTAATTGATCAATAAGATCTTGATTTAATTTTCTCTCAGTACCCTTTGGCTCAACTTTAGACTCAATTTTCTATTTTTTTCCTTTAGGGCGACTACTTTCCCCATGTTTCCTACCCTTTAATTTTCTTGAGCTAGTAGCTTCCATTTTATCTTTTCAAAATTGCAAAATTTAGAGTACAAAGAACTTACTATATTTCGCTGGAAATATTTGAACTAAAGAAATATCCTGGCCCTTCATTTTTCCCCTTTTCTTCCTCCACTACCAATTCCGCAACAATGTCTTCTATCAATTCCCTTCAATTCATGAAATTACTTATGCTTCGTGGCACCATTAATGTCTTAGCTTAAGCACAAGTGTAGCAAATTTTTGAATTTCTATCACATCATGTGATTATATTGCCAAGACATTTCAAACCTTGGGAGATCCTTTTATTTTGGGCTTAGCCAACGTTCATTGATCCTCTTGTTGATAAAAAAGACATCACATCCTTTTCACCGATACAAAATTTATCCATTTAGCTTATATAGATATCGTCCAGAGTCACCCCGACAATTATTTTGATTCATTTGTATCTTTATCAGTAAGAGATCAGGTATTGCTAAGATATTCTGCAGTTTCCTTGACATTGTGAGTCTCCCTGATGATTGTTACTTCGATCTCAAGTATGTCACCAAAATTCCTGTTGATGTAACTTATTCATCGGTGAGACCGTGAACTATATCTTTCCAATGTGCATCCTTTTATGAAATTTGATCAATATGAAATTCCCGACCTCTTGTCAATATGCTGGAAAATATAATGATTTATGAATCAGAGAGACCTACACCATCTCTTGTTGATATGGCTTTGAACATGAGCATAGCTGATCTTCGAATTTACCCACTATCACATCAAATTTTCTATCAGCAAGACAATTCAAACTTTGGGCAATCCTTTTATTCAAGCTTGACTAACGTTCATTAAACATTCTTTTGGTCAGGGAGACATTACATTGATATCACATAATCTATCCATCTGATTCATATAAATGTCGCAAGGAGTCACCACGATGACTATCTTGATTTTTTTGTGTCTTCATCGACAAGACATGGTGTATCGCTAGGACATTTAGTAATTTTCCCGATGTTATAAGTCTCCTTGATGATTATTCCTTCGATCTCAAGTATGTCGCCAAGACTCCTGCTGATGTAATCTTATCGGCGTGACATAGTGGGTCAGGAGGAAATTTTGAACTCATTTCGATAGTGTTTGTCTTGGCGATAGTATGTTTCTTTGTTTTGTCAGTAAGACAAGATGAGTGTTTCGTCGATGATATTTCATTGGCGAGACAAATGCACTCAGGCTGACTCATGGATCTTACTCTGATGGCATTGGTCTGGCCGATACAACTCCTTGTGCTTTGATCGGTGAGACAAGATAGGTTTCTTGCCGATGGAACTTCATCGGTGAGACCTATATGCTCAATATGACCTTTTCATTTCACCACAATGGAACTTGTCTTGCCGACAAATCTCTTTATCAGTGAGACCATGGACGGTGTCATCCCGATGTGTATCTTCTTATGTAATCTGATCGGTGTGACATTTTTGTTCTTTTGTTGATATGCTGAAAATGAGAATATAATGATTTATGAATCAGAGAGACCTACACAAATTCTTGCCGATATGGGTTATTTGAATACTATATTTTGGAGGTTTTTCATGATATCAAATGGTTAAGAATGATGTGATCATATGTGACTATGATGGATTATACTCAAGATAAGGTTTTCTTTAGGGAATCAACGAGTGAAAAATCACTGTAAAATTTTCAAAATTTTACAGTTCCAATAGAGGCATAAAAATTGTTGCCCCAAGGTTTCATGGGCATATGACAAGTTTAAAGGCTAGTGGCTTTGTAAAATAGGCCTAATCATCCTAATCAACACAACCTAGAAAGGGTGATTTTGGTGATTTGGGAAAGTTTTGAGTTATTGGGAAAAAAATAGGTTTGCACTGTTACAAGGATTCTAGGAGTCAAAGTGTGAAATCTGACTTCTGTTGTTTGCCAGGCTTTGAGAATTGTTTGGATTGTTTAAATTGGTCATTCTAAACTTATTGGAAGCCTCTTAAAGGTAGGTTGTAAAATTTATGATTAAATATATCTCTTAGAATCCTTTTTGTCCCAATTTGAAAATAATTCTATATTATAGAATACATTTAAAAAAAAAATTAAGATGAAAATAGTAAGGAAAAATCAAACAAGTATCTTTATGAAAGAAGCATATTGGTGTGAAATTAAATATGATTTGTATTCCAATGTAAAAACTACAAAGAATGGAAACAATTATTTCAACACATAAACTATTACGTAGTAGTCAATTAAAATGAAAAAGCTTACTCTATATTAGCTAGGATACACAACTAAGAAAATGACCTAAATAGTCTAATAATTTGACCATTAGCATATAGAAATTCATATAGAGTTGTAGATCTCTTCCATTTAAAAAACAAAAAACAATATTAGGTAGATAATCAAACATCTTTCATTTCTACAGTGACTTATTTATCCTACAGGAACTAAGTATATAGTATACAAAGAAAGCCAACAAACCCACAACTACCCCTATTTTGAAGGATTTTAGTTTTCTCCCCTTCCTAATCTCCCTAATATTGTCTAATTATTTTAAAGAGACCAAGGGTCATAACACAACTTTATTCAACCCACTAAATAGCTTGGTTAATGAAACTTGACAAAGGCAACAAAATAATTGCTACATTTGGCATTTCATGTGGAATGAAGAGTGGTGACAATAATCTACTTATAGTTTAATAAAACACTATTTTTATAAGAAGGATTGACATTAGAAAGATAAGTGTTATAGTTTAATAAAACACTATTATAGTTTTACCAACATATACTATTGTATGCTTGCATGGCTTCTTAGTTAATATATGGGGAGATAGAGATAGATGGGGAGAGAAAGAGAGAGAGATAGAGATATATGGGAAGAGAAAGAGAGATGGAGATATATGGGAAGAGAAAGGAAGAGAGGTGGAGATAGAGAGTCGATGGATAGGGGGATAGGGAGGGAGAGATGGATATATAGATAGGTAGAGGAGGAGAGATAGAGAAGAGGGGGGAGAGGGAGAGATAGGTTGAAGAGGAAGAGAGAGAAGAGAGGGAGAGATAGGTTGAAGAGGAAGAGAGAGAAGAGAGGGAGATAGATAGGTAGAAAAGGGAGAGAAAGAAGAGAGGGAGAGGGAAGAGATATGTAGAAAGGGAGAGAGAGAAGAAGATAGGGGAGAGAGGGAGAGATACCTCAATATATATAGAGGGAGAGGGAGAGAAATAGAAAGGGGGTGATATAGAGAGATAGAGGGGGATGGTGAAAGAGATAGAGAGATCATGATAGAGGTAGAGAAAGATATGGATAGAAAGAGATAGAGAGAGGAGTGAGAGGGAGATAAAAAGAGAAATAGAGATAGAGATATAGAGAGATGGAGGGAGAGATTGAGTGAATGAGAGAGAAAGGGGGGGAGAGGGAGAGATAGCTCAATAGATAGAGGGGGGAAGAGGGAGTGACATAGATAGTGGGAGATATAGAGATAGAGAGTGATAGGGAGAGATATATCAATCACCCTCCCTATATCTCTATCTATTCATCCTTATCTCTTTATCTCTCTACCTCTCTCTATCTCTGTCTCCCTTTCTATTTGTATGTTTCTCATTATCTCCCTCTCTCTCTATATTTTCTTCCCTATATTTATCTTTGTCTCCTTAAGTGTGCAATGGGTACATTGAAGAGGTCATAAAGGAGAATTATCATATCTTTAATCAAATGGCATGCTACCTTGAGCATAAATCCCCAAGGACACATGTCATCCTTGGATTGTTGACATGAAACAACCAATCAAAATTTAGTTTCTCTTTTCCCTCTCTCTCTTTTCCTTTGTATCTCTTATATTTCTCTCTCTCATGCTCTCTCTCTCTCTCTCTCTCTCTCCCTATCTATCTAAGTTCATCTCTTTCTCTCATTCTCTATCTTTTTAGATTCTATCTCTCTTTGTATTAGCTAATAGGCTACACATATTGTGAGATTTGAGCTTGAAACAAATCTCATGCCTAGAAACCACTATTGTGTCATTGGAAAACAAGTTTCAACTGCCATTTAATGGTAAACCATCTATAGTGTAATGGTAAAATCCTCTAAAATATCAGGTAAAAGCCTATATATACTATTATATAATAATAAATATAATTATATTATACATAATTTAATCTAATATCACTATTATATTAAATATATTTTGTATTATATAAAAATATACCTATTATTAATTATTAATTATAATAATTTTATATGTATTTAATAATTTTGTTAAAGAATATAATATATACTTATAATAAGTCGAATAATTATATTATTTATTATGTAAAATATAGCTAATATATAATTAACTATATTGTAGAATATTAAAACCTAGCTAAATGGCGCCATAATTTTCAATTTAATTAACATACTCCAAAACCTAACAAAACCAAGTTGTAGCTCGTCAAATTGGAGAAGTGAAAGGTCAATACCAGTGCCGAGGAAGAGTTTGGAATTAAAACAAGGTCAATACCAATGCTGATGAAGAGTTTGGAGGAGTGAAAACAAGGTTAATACCAGAGCCAAGGAAGAGTTTGGAGGAGTGAAAACAAGGTCAATACCAGTGTTGAGGACGAGGTTGAGGGCACTCAGGGAAAATCGATGACCAAGGGACAATGAGTACTATAAGTTTGGCACCCCCATTCTCTTTAACTTGCAATTTTCATGCCTAGTTTCCAAATATCTTCTCGTACATTGGCACCCCCATTCTTGTAAAATGGTATAAGATAAGACAAAAAAAAATATTAGTCTTTCACATTTTTATCGACCAGGCTCAGGTCTTGGAAAAATTCCCATGATATACCCACATCTTGGTTGAGGTCTAGGATTTCATCACACATAGCCTTCATCGCATGAGTCTGAAGCAATTGTAGACTTAGCCCTCTCTACAAGCTTAGTGAATTTGACCACTTTATCTTTATTTTTCCTCCAATCTTTATGTTTGTCCCTCCCCTTTCAATCATCTTGCACAACTTGAACTTATAGTTGCCTTTTCTTATTGATCCTTCATGTGCTCATGTCATTCTAGTTAGTTGACCACATAGTTACCCCCAACATCCTCCACATTAAGTTTAATGCCTCCCACCTCCTCCAAAAAGATTGGAATTGTCATCATTCTCATCTAGAACTCATAATTAAGTCCCACTAAATTTTGAGGTTCAATTTGTTGGTGGGAACATGTTATTCTTTGTTGTATGACCTACCTCAAATATTATGTCTGCAAAGTTGCTAAAAACATAAAACAATAAGAAAAAATTTGAAGGTACAACTAAAAAGGGGTTATTTCCTTTTGGCCTCCTCCACCTCTTATATTTCAACATAGCATGGAATTACGCTTACATAACATAAACTCAAACAAATGGAAGTTTATAGGGGCAAAGGAGCCCAAGTATATGCTAGGATAAGCTAGATCTAATGAATGGAAATAGAGGCATACAATTCTTCTTTAATACCTCCACCACAAACATATGCAAGGAAAGGTCTCTTGCCTTCTTGGTAGTGATAACCTCCTCCACACACAACCCTTAAAAATTATGAATAGAGGAATATAATCTTTGAAGAACTCAAAGTTGATTCTCTCCTACCTGATGCAATTAGTAATTTTATCCTTACAAACATTTATAGTGATTACTAGAGGCACATAGACCAATTCTTCATAATAGAAGAATTTGATCATACTTTTCCAATGATGGAACTATGAGAAAACCATAGGTTAAATGAATAATTCCTAGCTAAGTTCTTTAAATCATGTCCAACCATATAAGAGAAGACCATTGCTATGTGTACCTGGATACCATGGAGAAAGGCTCTTTTGGCTCTTTCATCAATCAAGGTATTGTTAAATTTTAACACCTAAAAGTGAGAATGAAGAATCTTTCCTAGGATGGTGGCCAATTATGATTCTCAACACCTAGATTACAAAATCTTTGTCAATATCATTGCCATCACAATTAAACCTATTGCTTGAGATATAGTCATACAGGTAAATAAATTGGATTTCTTGATAGTAGATACATTCTAGAAAATTTAATCCTTGCATCAGAGATTGTTCAATGGGCCCAACAAACTACTCATGATGCCCTTAAAATTAAGTTAAAACTTTGACAAGGCTTATGATTGCATCAAATGTCCTTTCATTTATAAAAGACTCAAATGGATTTATTTTTAACCCTAAATTATTATCACACATTCATCTCTTTGTTAATGAGTGATTTCACAATAGTGTGTCCCACTTGTCAGATCAGGCAAAAAAATAATCCCAAAATTTCAAAATTACAAAATACTAGTTGAATGAAGAACCTTCATTTGAAGGTGATGTCGTCATGACCTTTGAATGAAGAACCTTCATTAAAAAATGATGCCATGTCAAGACTTTCAAATGAAGGTATTTTTTATTTTAAATATTTCATGTCCAAAATGCTTTATAAAAGGAACCTTCACATGAAGGACCTTCAAATGAAGACCTTAATTCAAAGGTCCTTCATTAGAAGATCCTTCATATGAAGGTTCCTTTAATGCCATCCCATTATAGCTCTTAGAGTTGTTAGAGATATATTTTTTTCGAAGTAGAGATTGGACCATCAAATAGTGTCGCCATGAGTCTACCAAGATATCCATCAAATTAATAAACCCTGAGTTAACAACCACAAATTCACAAGAAAATTTCCCCTATCAGCCCTAGGGCATCAATTCAATGCCAAGTTTCTTGCTTTAATAGACCCCTAAATTCAATGAACCTCTATCATACCATGTTGCAAACCATTCCACCGAGTTACAATTCCAAGACAGTGGGTGGATTGGTGGATGTCATTTCTATTTAGCCCTCAAACCCTTACATAGGAAAAATAGGGTAGTCCCTGTATTTGATTGTTTTCTCCCACAAAACAATAATTTAGCACTTCAAAACAAATGAAAATGAAAGGGAAAACATATATTTATCTACACCAATGATCTCAAAGCATTTCAAGCTTGTACGAATCCATACAACACAAAAGAACTTCAAAAAAGTAGTAAAAACACAAAAAATTGCTTCAAGAACGTGGTATTTGATATAAAATTTTGGTATCAACTCCTCCAACAATTGCAACAATTGTGCAATGGGATGGGAATAAAATAAGATAGAAGTGGGATAAGAAATGCATTGTTTGAAGCATCAAACCAATATGCAAAGATGAAAGAAAGTGCTAACCCCTTAAACTGAAAAAGTTTCTTTTAACTTTAAGTTTGTTGGGTAGCCGATTCTTTTAAGTTATCAAATCCTACCATCATACATAATCAAAATGTTGTTGTTTCAAATGACTATGAGCACTAATTTTCACTATTTGAAGATGTTGAAACCTTGTCATAGAGAACTAGAACATTGATGCAACCACTCATCCTACCTTAAAACATACCAAGAGTCTCCTAGCAATTAGACATAGGAAGATTTAAGATGACTTAAACAATTTTTATTTCCAAAGCATAAACTTCTGATGACTTAACCAGCCCTAGTACACACTCCCTTCCCGTTAACCACTTAGAAATATGGAAATTAAATGTAAATTTTCTGCTATTTTTAGTCATGTAGGTGTCCAATAAACCACTTGGTGGTGTTTCCCTTCAAGTTTATTTACTTGAATGAAGAGAAAAATTCCTTTGATTACAATTAGAGAATACATTTGAGGCCTTGGTTGTGTAACTGGTGGAGGACCATAGTCACATTTAACACTTGTTACAAATTTTGGGAGTTAAAACATTAAGTAGATTTGATTTGTGATGGACACATTTGGAAGGTAGTAACAATAACTTGCAATCTATCAAGACTTGATTACCTTATAACCTGTCAAATTATAGCGATGAAATGATAGATTAATCATAATGTCACCTTAGGATCACATCACCATGAAAGAACTTCATCCAACATCCTTCTGAGTACAACTACCACCAAATAGGTATTTTTCAGATCTATCTTCCTCGAGCAAGGGAAATTCAAGAAGAATAGAGGAAAGCGAGACATGTAGTAGGTCTAAAAGAGGGAGATCAACTAGAGGTCAAAAGATTAGAAGAAAATTCTATAAACACATGGAATTTTTTCTTGCTAAAGGGGGGTCATGTTCTTATGATGATGAGAGCATAGGTGACATCGAGGTGCCCTTGAGGTACAAAAATCTACAGAAACAATGGGTACCCAAGGAACTTCCTCCAATAAACACTGATTTTTGTGTCAACGAGAGGATATATCGCATAGCACCATCATCATTACATGGTTTGGGCCTATTTTTTATGGATGATATAAAGGTATGTTATGACAAAGCTACTAAATTGATGGAGTATGTCGGACCCTGTTATAGTTACAAAGATTGGATGCAGCTAGTTTGATATACATGAAGTATGCATAGGTATGCACTGTCAACAAATTATATACAACTAAAAGATAAGGATCAAAATAAAGGAGTGGCTATGTACATTGACGAAAAGGCCAAAAGCATTAGGGAATATTGTAGGGTTTATAAACAGTACATGACCTGGGTCAACAAATAAGCAACCCAATTGCATATTCGAGGCACGCAAGGGAAACCATGTATTCATATGTGCGATAAAATCAATAACTGTAGGGGAAGAGTTGTTAAACGATTACAATTTGAATCACTTAGATACAAACACAGTTACTATGGGGGTGGTATGTACTATATACCATTTTACCCAACCTCCAATTAATGACTCCAGTATACCATTTTATTATTATGTTTTTTTTCGTAAGTTTATTGGTTTCATTTCAACAATGTTTTTTCATATTTAATTTTTGTCACAGTGGGACATTGATCATATGGGGAAGGCTCTATCCCAAAGCACATATCACAATGCATCTTCAGGCTCTTCTACCTGATAGGTTTAGCTCATTGTAATTGTATAAATTAGATACGAGCAAAATGTTTTATTATTATGTTTTTTTCATGAGTTTATTGGGTTAATTTTGATAATGTTTTTAATATTCTTGTTGCAGTCAGTTGATCGGGGAAAGGCACCAGCAGTAGAGGAGAGCATCCATAGGGAGGTGCAGTCACTATTATGTGATGATGACATCACATATTCAACAAACCCTCTCGATATGACAAGGTAGACCCAAAAAAATGCAATGAAGAAATCCTTCAGTTGTTATTCATAGTGCCTCAAATAGATGAGATAAGAGAGAGGGTTAAAATATTGATTGAGAGAGCACAAAACTTGCAAGTAAGCTATCATAAGGTCTTTAATTATAACATAAGTTCATTCATGGTTTTATATTTTTTACTCTTTTATGTCATGAACTAAAATGTGTTGTTTTTACAGGATTTTTTGCATCCTCATGATGTTGCTGGCCATGATCAGGGTACTGCAGGTGCTGCCTGAGGAGTAGGGGTTGGTACAAGTTTCCATCTTGATCTTCTTGCGCATACATCACATCATCCGACCCCATCATCTGTGCCTATATTGTCAACTGAAATGTCGGCAACACATAGCATGCAGACATCCAGTAGTGCACCCTCTGGCAGCGAACATATGCCAGAACATATGTCAAGACATGTACCAGGGGATGCAAAGGCCACTAGTATTGGTGATGTTTTAGTAGCATTTCCTAGATCTTCCTGTATTACTAGTACGAGAACATTTCTGGTCACATTTTTGGTGACCAAGGATTTCATTCCCATAAAGATAGAGAAGGTCCCAGGTACTTTAAAATGTTTTAATTATTATTATATATAATCCAATTGAAATTTACTTATTGATCATTTTACAGGAAATGATATTTTTTATAAACATCTAAGTGATATTAAATTGGAGCTCTTCGGGCCCACCATACGTACATGGTGGAATGCCCAAAATCAATATTTAAAAGATGAGCTCATTAACCGTTTAGTTGTGTTGTTCGGTGATAAACCACTCAACCAAACCAAGGTCCTTAAGAAAGTTGGTACCTATCTAAAGTATGTGAGGGACCAATATAGGTCACATTTAGAGAAGAAAAGAAAGTACGAGCATCCCCCCATGATTCTGAAGAGGGAGTGGAAGGACCTGGTGTCAGATGGAAAGGAGAAGGCTGAAAAGAAAAAAGGAAAGACACCACTAGGCCAAGGAAGGTATGTGATACTATCAACAATGTAATTATATACTCATTACTCTTTATTTTTATATAATCTAACGTATTTCAAACTTTTCATAGGCTGCACGACACATCGAAGGCAACAAAGGAAAGACTAGAAAAACACAAGCAACACAAACTTGGCTCTAGTGGTTATATGAAATTAGCTGCACGAATTGTAAGTATCGATAAATGAAATATTGCATCCAAATAATAAATTGCAAATAATTTTGGTTTTATCACACCATAGAAGCAAAATTCATGATTTCAGAGCTCTGAATTCAATAGAGTGCCCATAGAAGAGGACCTGAAGATTGCCTTCCAGCAAGGCTATGGAGTCATGGCTGAACACCTAAGAGTCTTGACTGGGAAAACACAATCTCCCATTGCATCCAAAACATAGGTAAATAAACTCAATAAAGTTTATTTAAAATTGAATACTTGTGCAATCTATTCAATATTAATTTCCACCATAAAGTAATTATGTGCCTATTTGTTTTAAACAGACAAGAAATGATAATATTGCACATGACGTTGGAATGCAACCTGGTGAGGGTGGAGCACAACTTGCAGATGAAGGTCATGGTGTGCATCTCGGTACTAGATGTATTCATGTGCTCTTAATACAATTAAACATCTTTAATTGCAATTGGTGTATTAATTAATGTAACCTTTCGTGTTTCAACTCTAGAGCATGTAGAGCATGATCAACATGTTGAGCATGATTAGGCTAGAGAAGATCAAGAACATGATGTGGCCCCATTAGGTAAAGAGGACCACTCTAATGTTCTTTTAAACATATTTAATTGCAATTGGTCTATTAATTAATGTAACCTTTAGTGTTTCAACTCTAGATCAGGATTTAGAGGGTGTTCAACATGTTGAGTATAAGGCTATAAGACAAGATCAGAAAAATGATGTGGCCCCATCAGGTAAAAAGAACCACTCTAATGTTCTTTTAATTAATGAAATACTTGTAACAATAATAATAAAACATATCAATTTAACATTTCTTTGTTATAGCAACAGGCCCCCCCTTGCAGTGGCATCCATGTCATGAGTACATGACTAGGTGTACATTAAGATCACGAGTAGAGGGTAGAACAACCGAATGGGAGACAAATGATATAGAAAACAATACTCCACTTCAGCTTTTTTTAGCTTCAAAAAAGAAACAAAAAAAAAAGTGATTGTAATCATATTATGACAACCATATTTTTGATAATATGTAAAAACTCAAAGAATGAATGTTATATGTTAATGAATGAATGCTATATTTTATTAATGGATGAATGAATGATTAATATTATATGATCGGGTATGGGGAATTGAGAGTGATGTGAGGGGGGGAGGGGTCAAATGGGCTTCCACCGTCACGTGGTTGGCCCTGTTAAGTAGAGAATATTATACTATTCTCGAAACAAAGAGAAGCTCAATAAGGTAATGCACTTTTCAATATAACAAATGCATTGTTTGAAGCATCGAACCAATATGCAAAGATGAAAAAAAGTGCTAACTTTTCACTATGGTGTCAGAAAAATGATTCTTTATACCCTGATGCCTTCATTTTCCAAACCAATTTCTCCTGCTTTGCATAGCTCTTCCATGTTTGTGGATGTGATATGACTCCTACACAAAAAAACATGTACTAGTTTACGGCCTTCAATCCAACTACATCCAAGTATCTTTTTAATTCCTCTATCTTTCATCAATCTCTTTACTATTTGAACCTCGTACAAATTTTTTAGATGAAGAACCCATTATTGTGAAATGTGCCTCTAATTGAGTAAAGTGAATCCATGCTCTGCATCATAATTTGAAGTTGTTTCCATTCCAATGTTTTGAGTTTAGTTTGTTTGTATGGCTTTGTATGAATACCACATTGTGTTGTGTGTGGATTTGGTTTCAAAGCTCTGTTTCTTTTGTTTTTAGTGGTGACATAACTCTAAAATTTGACTTTTGTGCATAACAAGTTAGTGGAAAATTTGACGGCTTTGAAGGGTTTAGAGGCTCGATTGAGATAGATACATGGATATTTGGATCTTGTTGTTGATGGGAGGCTTCCACTTAACCATGAAATTTTGTACCATCTATAGGTATGCAAAAATTTCTCTACTTACATTCATTCAACTTATTGTAATATAGTATTTGACAAAAATATCCTTTTCATTATACTTAGATGGATTTTCATGCCCTGTTCCAAAGCACATGTTTTAGAACAGGCAAGAAGGATGTTGGCAAGGGTTAAGGAATTTGGCTTTACACCTGCCAATGGCATAGTTTACTTCATTCATCCAGCATATTGCCAATGCGTTTCATAATTGTTGGAATCATATCCTATAATTATAGAATTAGTAAAATTAAAATATGTAAGTTTCAAATATGGCATTACATATCTTTCTTTGAATTTTTGAAAGAAAATATCAAAATAGAGAAGTATTAACAAAATAATCTACATAATTTCTAACAGATCATGGAATTTTTTTGCAGAGTTATCTTGAATATATTTAAGAAAAAAGTAACTTATAGAGATTGAAGCAGAATATCGGTAGTCAACACATCTTAGTAGTATCTCAATTCAAGAGAACTAGGTCTAATATCCATTAGCCAGTAAAACAAATAAAATCAATTCATAAGATTATTTTGTTCTAATAGGGTTGACTGGTTGCTTGTTTCTTTTTGATTGTCAGGAAGTCATCAATATACACTTGGTTTTCCTGCCTTCTCTTGCCTCATGGCCAGGGATTTTTTATAGAAGGTATCAAAGTAACCTTCAAGATTGACAATGGCAATGAGTACAAGGTCAGTATAACTGAATGTTAATTGGGTATGATTTTTATTTTTCAAGACCAATTTAGATTCATTTTCTGCTCACACTACTTTTATTTACATTTATGTTTTGCTAATTTACCCATTTTCCTTTACATTCATATTCTTCTATACATATTGTGTTTACGATAATGTTTTCCTTAATTTAATATAGGGGAGAGGACCTAGTAGCTAAGCATGTTTCAATAGTTGTGATAGTAGTGGTTTATATAATGCCCAATATTTTTATCAATATTGGACCAATAGTTGTGACTTTAAAGTTGTTAGTGTTGATGATGACTCGTAGTATTTGCAAATTAGTTGCATTCAACTTAGATTTGTAGAATGTATAGAATGACATGAATTAATAACCTTGAAGTTTTTCTTGAACTGTATAGAATTATTGAAGCTTTTACCTATATATAATTTTTCATACTTCCCAATAACTGTATAATTCCACAGATAGTTGATACCAAAGACTAAGCCACAAATTCATAAATTTTCATTAACTTCATTGAAATTCATGCATGCATCTGAGTCTTTTTGATGAAAACATCATTACAAAAAAAAACTATCTATAGTATTCTTTTTTCCTATTCACCTCTCTCCTTTTGATATAAAAAAATGGATACTTATACATCAAATGTTTGAAAGAACACGTCCTTTCAAAAATGTCTTATACATCAAATATCACCCATAGTCACCCTGATAATTATTTCAATCCATTTGTATCTTCATCGGCAAGAGATCATGTATCACTAGGATATTCTACAGTTTCCCCAACGTGGTGAGTCTCCCCGATGATTATTCTTTCGATCTCAAGTATGTCGCCAAGACTCCTGCCGATGTAATCTTATTGGTGTGACATGGCGGGTCGATTAGACATTCAGAACTTACTCCGATGGTATACGTCTTGCCGATATGCTTCCCTCATGCTTCATCAATGAGACAAGATGAGTATATCCCCGATGAAACTTCATCACTGAGACCACAGGCCAGTCCTCCCGATATATCTTCCTAGGAAATTTTGATCACTATAATAGTCTTGATCTTTCACTGATATGCCTACATTTGAACGAATAGTTTTTTTTTAAATTGCATTGTTTCGTCGAACTTTCGACAAAAGCAACTGATGAACCTCCAAAAGCATCCGACGAAATTGCAATATGTCTGACGAAACTTTTGTCATAATGAATTTCCTATTTCGTCGCAATTTTGATGAGCTTCTGTTGTTGTTTCGATCTCAAGTATGTCGCCAAGACTCCTACCAATGTAATCTTATCGGCGTGACATAGTGGGTCGGGTAGACATTCAGAACTTACTCCGATGGTATATGTCTTACCAATATGCTTCTCTCGTGCTTCATTGATGAGACAAGATAAGTATCTTGCCGATGAAACTTCATCACTGAGACCACAGGCCCATCCTCCTAATATATCTTCTTAGGAAATTTTGATTGCTGTTACAGTCTTGATCTTTCATTGATATTTGCAATACGTCCGACGAAACTTTCGTCGTAATGACTTGCCTATTTTGTTGCAATTTCTACGAACTTTTGTTGTTGTTCCGATGCTTTCACAAAGGCATGCCACTTGTTTTCTATCTATTGTTCATCGTTAGATCGACGATCGTTTCGTCGATATTCTGAGGAACACTAGATCCCTTTTTCGTGGCAGAAACTGATGAAGCTGAGTCATGATTTCGACATTTTAAAGCTAGTCAGAAAAGCGACAAAAAATATTTCAGTGATTCGTCGATATTCCAACAATAGGTTGTCGATATTTCAACAAACTTTCGTAAAAAAATGGAGTCAAATACAGTAGCGTGCGGTGTTATAGACAACAAATGTAACTCAAAAAAGCAATTGTGGCATTCTGTAAAGTGAATGTGGTTCAACACAGGCAAATGCATCACCAAAATTGACAAATGCGGCTTATCAGAGCGATTGCATCAAAGAAAATTGTAAATGTGGTGCCAAAAGGCGAATGTGTTTCAGTAGATGCATTGCAGCAGAATAAATCAAGTTTGTTTGCAATTTTTTTTGGAAAATTTTTGAATTGTTTGAAGTTGAATGTTTGTTTCCAAATCTGTGAAATGATGTTTGTTTGTGTGAATGTTTCAAAAAACACTTGGAAAACACAATATTTTTCCTTTGAAAACAAGCACAATGAAGACAAGCACAATCATAGGTTAGGAAAGGACAATATTTGCTAGATTCCACGTGGGTTTCCCCAACCACACTTATTCTTAGCAGATGAATCCAGAAGCTTGGCCAAATAGGATCCCCCTTAGAGTGCACTCACTTCTCAAGTCAACCAAGACTCCAACCACCATAAAAATCCCATGGCGGGTTGATCACCTCTACTAAGAACTGCGAGAATGTGGATGCCTTCACAATGACCATTGTTACGCTAGCAAACATAAAGGATTTTCGTAACTACACAAAAGTTTTTAGTTTGGGACCCCCATTTGAGTGGCCACACATGGGGCAAGATTAGCTCTGATAAGGAGGAACTCCACCTTGAAGAGGTTACGCTCAACAGGGTTTTGGGGAGTTCACTTGTCCGTGTGACAGATCCACACTCGTAATCCTAAGTTTTCCATTAGGATTCACATTTATATACTAGTCGGGGGTAGCTTGGCCAAAGAGCTTTGTTGCCAGTTTGAGTCGCTTTGGGGTGAGTATTTTTTCTCACCAAGGAAGGCCCAATTCCTAGAGTCAATAACCATTTCTCTTACACCTAGGATCGCACAAGTGTGCAAAGGGAGAGGATACTTTGATAATTGAATCAGGGTGACACATAAAATAGATGGGTCTGGTTTTCTAATCACCTAGTTTGCACAAGGTGAGTGCATAATCACCTACCACCTTCAAGCACACTCAAGCAAAGTTATTTTAAGCCCCTAATTAAGCCTATGCGAGACAAGCAAATGTTCCTTTTAGAGCACCAATGGAAGTTTTTTCTAATCTAAAAATAAACAAACAAGAGGTTTCAAAATAAAGATCCTTGGACATTCAAACCTACAAAACCACTTGTTAGTAGTCTCAAAATGTCTTAGACCCATGAAAATTCAAAGCCACATGCTGCAATAGCCAATTAGTACCTAGAAGAACCTCTAAACTATTTTCTTGAAGTAAGAAATTTGGGAAAATTTGAAAGAAACCGAACGCAACAATTTACCAGACGAATGTGTAGTAGCAGAGAGAATGCGTCACTCTGTATGGAAAATACGACACATGTCTATATGCTGGAATCTATCAGACGACTGTGTCGATATGTAGAATAGATGTTTCGCAGTCTACAAATGCATCTCTCTGGATGTCAAATGTGTCGGAGGATTGGCAGATGCATCGTTGCAGATAGAAAATGTGGTTCAAGTCTGTGTATGTTCATTCTATTTTCCGAATGCGTCGCGACATAGTGATTGTCATGTTGTAGACTTCAGATGCAACTTTATGTACCTGTACCTGCAAAACACAAAAAAAAATCATATGAAAAAAATGAACATGCCCAATTTTGGCATCGGGTTCACCAATGTAACTATGGGAAATTTCTAGGTTAGTAGATTAGTAGCTAAATAAATCAAAAACCCAAAGTAATAATGAAGCACAAAGGAAGAAAACATGAAAAACAAAGAGAGATATCACCTTGAATCTTCAACCTCCATAATTGACCTCCATTACACCTTCTCTATTTGCTGCAATATGAAGTTTTCCCTCAGATTTTTGAGTTAGCAATATGTGACAATGCCAAGACCAAAGCAAATGTTGAAGGATTTGATATGAAAATACAACACTATGCAATTATGCAACTAGTAAGAAAATCTAAGCTATGACTAAAGTATGCCAAAATTCCAAAATGCTAAGATGTCAAGATTGCCTAAGACAAGATTGCATGAGATGTAGATAGCATGAGGTATGAGAGATGTGCAAATGAGACCAAAATTGTCATTTTATAGAAAATGTAATTTTGAATGAATGGCCAAGATTGAAGATTAACAAATGCCCTAGAATCAATGGACAAGATTCAATATGGCAACCCACAATTAGGGTTAGGGCAATATTAGGTTAAATTTGAAAGGAGTGGACAAGATTCAATTTGAGAAAATCAAATCAAGGGTTGACAATGCATGTGACAAGGAGATAAGAATGGCACAGAAAAAGAGAGAGCTAAAAAATCAAATAAAATTAGAAATTACTTGATTTTTGGAGTAAAAAGACTATTTTGAATTAAAATTAATTTAATTCAAAAGGAGGGGTCACATGAGAGTAAATAATTAATTTGAATTATTTAATAAAAGAGGGAAAATTAAAAAGTGGGACCATTTTAAATAAATAACTTTATTTAAAATGGGGGAAATGCCAAGGTGGACAATAATTGAATAAATCAAAGGATTTATTCAATTATGAGAAGACATTTAGAATTAATGACATATTTAAATAAATAAATAAAATTTATTTATTTAAATAATCAGGAGGAAATAATGGAAAAAGATAATTAAATAAATTAAGAAATTTATTTAATTATTGAGAGACACTAGACAATTAGTGACGTATCTAAATAAATAAATAAAATTTATTTATAAAAATAATCAAGAGGAATAAAAAGACATGAATTAATTAAATAATTAAAAAATTATTTAATTGATAGTCGAAAGTGGACCAAGGACATAATTAAATATTTTAATTATGCTAGGAAGAAATATGGTGACAATAGAGCTTGCTGGCCTAGGTCATTTTTATGTGTCTATAGATGTGCCAACATATAGTGTCTAATTTTTTGTGTGGCAAACACCACTACTAGGAAAGCCTTCTCAATGAATGTGTTATTTAGCTCATGTCCCACCATCGTTCTACTAATATAGTAAATAGCTCTCTCCTTCCCATTTTCATCATGTTGAGCTAAGAGAGCGCCAAGGGCTGCTACTATTGCCGATATATATAGGATCAATGACTTGTTTGGAATTGGTGGCATAAGGATTGGTGGTGTTAGTAAGTGTATATGCATAAAATTGGTCATATCTAATTAATCCTGACATTTAATTAAATATTTATTTTTTATTTAATTAAATTATCTAAAGTCCTCTACATATGATTAAATTTAATTAATTTAATTATATTGTTCCTTCAATTTACTCTTATGTCATGATTAAATAAATCAATTTTTATTTAATTATTTCACATTCATATGTCTACTTGATTATTTAAATAAATACACTTTATTTATTTTAATTAATTATCACTTTTTAAATTTAAATATTTTTTTTCAAATCTTTCTTCTAATTAATTAAATATTTTATTTAATTAATTTCATTTACATGTCATTTCTTAAAAATTTTAATTAAATATCTTTATTTAATTAAAAATCTTCCATATCTTTTCAAATCATAATTAAATATTTTATTTAATTATGAAATCCTTCATTATTCTTCAAATCTGAGGTAAATATTCTATTTAAAAAAAATCTCCATGTCACCCATAAATGAATAATTGAATTTAATAATTCATTATTTATCTTCTTCAAAATCTTTCCAAAATCTCATAAAAAGATGATTTTTACAATTCATCTTTATCATCTCATCTTATCTCTTTTTCAAAAAAGGAAACAAAGCTTGCTTTATGTTTTCTTCTATTTTTCTCTCCAGTCTTATCCATCTTCAACCGTTTAATCTACTAGGAATTTTCACAGCCGTTGATCACCTTATCCAATCAGAATTCTTTGAAAATTCTATAAATATCCCTGTGAATCTAAGCATCGGTTACACCTACAACTTATAACATATACAGATTATAGATTACTTGCATTCTAGCATTCTAGCATCTTTAGCATTGTTTTATCATCTTTAGTTTTATCAATTTCATAATATCAATCATGTCTAGTATCAGCATACTCATATCTTAGTATAGCATTGCATGCATTCATATTTAATCCCGTTCTCTAGGAAGACCGTTTGTTGAGCCTAGCCCAAGATCTAAGAGCCAGCTAGAATCTACAAAAACACTGGAGATAGAGGACGATAGGACAACATCAAAGACAAACAAAAGAGTTTGCATTTATTTTCATTTAAATTTTGTTTTTAACATAATGTTCTATCGGTGTGTTTGATTTATTTGTTTTTGCATATTTATCACACTCTAAAATCGACCACACATTTCTAGCGCCCACCATGGGGCCTTTGCCCCATTTTTAGCGTCTATTTGCAGGTTTTTTTGATAGGATTTTGCGTTCTAGTCAGATTTTTAGCAAAAATTTCCATTTTAGCACATCCGCGGGTTTCTGCAGCGCATACAAGGTTTCTTTCAGCACTTTTGTAGGTCTTCTGACACATCCAGGAATTGTTTCAGCTCATTTAGGGAACAAAACAATGCTTATAAGGAACATAATGGTGCATATACTTGGCTCAGTTTACTAAAAATTTTGTAAAAATTTTGCTGCATTCTCTTCTAGCGCATTTAAGAGTTCTTTTAGCGCATTTAGGACTTTCTGCAGCGCTTATAGGATCTGTTTTAGCACATTTACTTGTTCTGGTAGCGCATATAGGTGATCTTTTAGCGCATGCATGTTGTAACTAAACAAGGTTATGAGTCTGATGCCTTCCGTAGACAAAACCTTTTCTGATTTAAAAAGAACCAATCTAGGATAGTCACATCTAGTTTTTAAAAAGAAGCAACCCTAGGGTAGACATGGATTTAAAATGAAGCAATATAGGATAGTCACCACACAATGATTTTTGTAGTTAAAATTGAACCACTTGTTTTTGTAAAGCAACATCTTCACATAGATTAGATCATTGTGATTTGGGTTTTAAAAAGAACATTGTCTACTATGTTTGTGGCAATAGGTCTATGCTCTCCCCTTAACTAGGTGACCAAAATACCAGACTTTCCTTTTACATTCATGCAATTTCAATGCTTTATTACATCCTTTAGAAGGCCTGCTCTTGTGGGAAAAAGTACTCATCCAAGAGGAACGACCTAAGTGGGAACAACTAAAGCCAAGTTTTCCAACCCACTATAATCAAAAGAGAATTTGGGGAAAGTCTGCAATTCAATGGTAGTGTGCAAGATAACCATCCCCAAAGCCTTTGTTCTAAAGGTTGGGAGGTCTCCTGAGGGAGTTTATTATTGTCGCATCGAACGGAAACCCTTACTACGAACCTAGTGTAGTATCTCACTGTGTTAGTTTCTGAACATCATAATAATCATAGTGCAAGGGGAGGGAAGAATCTGCCCCCAAGATACTCACCATATAACTGCCAAGGACCGTTTGCTCAAGGGATCCGGTATCCACTTCCATCACTTTGAGTACACACCTAGAAAAGACAAAAACACGGGCACCCCTTCAGGGGTGACACAGCTGTGTGAGTCAACACAGTTTTAAGATATGGGTTGTTGATTATTATGATGACCTACTTGAGTACTAAGAGTGAGTCTGTCTAAATTATCTTTTATGTGCCAAACCTGTGAAAACACATTTTGAAAAACAATTTTGAGCATACACTTGATGTTTAGTATAGGGCTTAAGAACAACTATTTTTAGAGTGTTTGTTGTGTTTTCAATCACACTAATTCAGATATAAGATCATCCAAATTGAACATATCAAATTTTAGCTAAAACTGCTCACAAACTGTTTTAAAAATTACCTTGGAAAAACTGTTTTAGCGCATATAGGGTATATTTTAGCAAATATGAGGTCTATTCTACCACATTCACTAGTTAGTCCAAGGCTTTTAGAGTCTTTTTTAGCGCACTGAGTGTTTTAGCACATACGTTGGATATTCTAAAAACAATTTTTCGGTCACTATCACATCTTTTCTGTAGTGCATATAGGACAGAGTAGTGCATCTGAGACATATTGTAGCACATTTGACTATTTCTCTAGCACATATGCCTATTTTTGCAGCGCATACAGGGGACAAAGTAGCGCATCTGTCACTTTTCCTGAATCATTGTTTTTGATAGATTTGAGTTTGTAGCATCCTTGGTCCAGTAGCATATCGACATTTCTTTCATGCTTAGGGAGTGGAAATCAACCAATTTTGTCAAGAAATCGATTTCCAATAGAATCAAGAAACCCAAGAAATGTCTAGGTTACAAGAAAACCTTACAACGAAGGAAGTTTTTATACAAAAGTCGAAATGTCTTGCTCCATTACCACAAATTTCTCCATAGGTACAAAAATTTTGTTAGGGGATTTACTAACGAATACGCTGTAGACCCTTTAGATTCATGAGCTTATTTTTAGAGGAGCTCTATCACAATGACACAATCACAATCAATCTCTTGAGTTCAATTATATACCACAACCTTCTATTGAATATCCAACACATCCCAGTCAAATCCTTCAGTGAATTAGGCTATACTTATCATTCTTCAAAAAACAAGGATCAAAATCTTAAAATGCGCACCTTTCAAACAAATTTCTGATTATTTGATTCAACTTCCCCAACAGGATTCCTTATATCCTTGGAAGTCACAATCAAGAATTAAGAACATCTTTTGATCATATCATAATATTTTCATCTTATCAGATCAAAATATCATCATTTGTGCATTTATCAAATTGTGATCTAAGTCTAGAAGAACGTTTCAAAATTGTATGCCTATTTTTACAAGATCTCAATATAATAAGCTGAAAGAGGATATTCAACAAGAAGATCATACCCGAAGAACTCAAGAAGAGGGTGAGACTAGTAATACCCTTTATAGTGTGAGTCATAATCCCCTTTTTAAAGATAACATGGGTGAAAGAGAAAAAATCCATTCCCTTTCAACAAGGATGGGAGCAAAACTCCCGTAGATAGTGATGATGAATGGGATGAAGAATGTCTTAGAGAGGCTGAGCAAGATCCCAAATTTCACAAAGCCTTAGAAAATATTTTGGAGCATAATAAAGAAAAATATTTCTTGTATCTAGCTGACAAAGGAGCTAAATTTCCCTATGATTTTGATACTGAGAACATAAAGAGTAATCCTGATGAAACACCCTTGTTTGATCTTAGTGCCTTGAATCAACAAGTTAAAGCACTACAAGGAAAAATTAAAGATCTACAAGGGGGGGGCCACAACAAAGACATACACTCTTGATGACATCTGTCCTTATCCTTTTGACTAACGTCTCAACATGATCCCATTTCCCAAACATTGTGAAATCCCAAAGTTCGATAGTTACAATGGGAAATCGGATCCAATCGATCATATTAGGGACTTCCAAAATATGACTTTAGAGTTTGCTCATGAGGACACATACTTGATGCGTTTGTTTCCTAGAAGTTTTGGAGGCCAATCTATGGAATGGCTATAAAAAATCACACCACCCGTCAATAAATTTGAGGAATTGATTAATGAGTTCATATCACAATATTCCTACAACATTCAACATCAAATAACCATGATTGATCTCTGCAAGGCTAAACAGAAACCTGGTGAACCATTCATTACATTTCTTCAGAGATGGAGAAGATTGTTCGCTAGATATCCATGCCACGTTCCTGAAAAGGAAAAGATCACCACTTTCATAAATAGCTTAGATCAAGAGATGAGCTATCGTCTTAATCTTCATTATCCTCCCTCTTTTCAAAAATTGATTGAAAATGCCATCACCATTGAAAGTGCCTTGGTTCAGAGAGGGATAATAAAACTTGACAAGGACAATCCTAGCTCTTCAAATCATCACAACGACAGATCTAAGTTTTGGACTCGCAACAAAAACATGGTCAATGATGGCATTGTAGATGCAAATCATGTCTCGACTAATCCATTTGTTCTTAATGCTCCAAGTGCTCCTTGCAACAATAACTATAACAACGCCAACTCGGTCACAAATCAAGGAAACAATCCTCCCCCTCTGAGGAATAACGTGAGTCAAACTTTTACTCCCAACCAAGGGAATTCTAAAAATCAAGGTTACCATGCAAAAAATAACAACAACAATGTCTTAGGAAGTACCTTGAACAAAAATCCACAACGATCTTCATTCTTCTCTAGCAGAAGAACTTTTACTCCACTAGGTCAATCTCTAGAATCTGCGCTTAAAGAGTTGATGGCAAAGAATGTTATCACCCTACTGCCTCAACAAAATTTTGAACCCAGTGTGAAGCCTCCATCATGGAATGACACATACTATTGCGAGTATCATCGGTGCAAGGGCCATCGCACGAATAATTGTCAAGCCTTGAAAAATGTGATCCAAGATTTGATAGAAAATGACACCATCAAAGTAGAAGGACACCAACAATCAAAAGAAGACCACCAAGCATTTCACAATCCTTTTTCCAATTATCAAAAGGGTGAGTCTTCGAGAAAAAGTGTGAATCATATCAATGATCATATAATCAATCATATCTACACTGATGATAAACGGGTCAACGTTATTAAAGTTAAAGAAAAGATGGAATATAGAGAAGTCAACACAACAACAAGAGCACAAGCTAAAGTTGTCTTAAAGGGTGCTTCTTCAAAAACCAATGTGCCCCTACCTCAACATCAATATGACTTAGTCAATCAACTTGGAAAACTCCTACTCAGATTTCTATCTTAGAACTCCTGAAGATTTCCCCAACACACAAGGAAATTCTAGAAAAGGCCCTCGTTGAAACAACTGTATCCACCGATCTGGATGTAGACCAATTTCAAGACATGGTAGGACACTTGTCCTCACCCACATGCCTTTCATTCTCTAAAAAATATGATGCCTCCATGACACATCCCCATAATTCATCGCTATACCTAGAAGTCATGATCCACAAGTTTCGTGTCAGACGTGTCCTAATAGATGGAGGTGCTAGTTTGAATATATGTACTATGAAGTTAGTTTAGGCTTTAGAATTTTCTGAGGGCTCCATTGATCCTAGAATAAATATTACCATTAAATCCTATGATGATGAGGAAAGAGCATCCAAAGGTTTAATCATGCTACCAGTCAGAGTGGGACCTGTTATCAAAAATACTTTCTGTCAAGTGTTATATTGTGATCTTGCATAAACATCTTGTTGGGTCGTCCTTGAATCCACAAGATACAAGTTGTCCCATCCACATATCATCAATGTCTTAGGTTTCCTTATGAAAGATAGGAGATCACAATACCAGTTGACAATTCAAATAGTCAAACTTGTGCCAACATCAAAGCTAGTCAAGATACTTTGGTTCCCAACAATCGAGAAGCTCTTGCTAATACTTCTCTCAAAGTTGATACTCAAATCAGTCAGTTAACTAAAAGCTTCGACAAGCAACTATGGTTCAAGGACAATGGAGTAGGGGAGTAATCTCTCTACCTTGCGAATCTACCTATATCGCTTTGGTCACATGGACAACCCTCTATTGCACAACAATAGATATCCATAGCATCCACATCAACGCAACCACCAATAGAGCCAAATACAAAGTTTAATGGATGATTTATCAAAGAATAATTCCCTATGGAAAATTCTGAGGATAGAGAAGTTTTAAGTTGGCTCTATAAAGATGAAGATGAAATAGTTCTTAATATCAAATTACCAATTGATCAATATGGTAAAGGATATTCAATCATGCAAAAGATGGGCTATGATGGTAATGGTCCTATCAGAATGAGAAAATAAGGAGTAGCTGAGCCTATTCACCTTCCAGGACTTGCTACAAAGGATAAAACAAGACTAGGCTATGATGCTAACTCAAAAGAAATACCACCTAAACAGTTGCATGATATTGTTCTCACATTACAAGAAGGGTCTGATACAGGGGCAGTCTATTTGATAACAATCCAGAATTTTGTGGATAATAATTCTAACACAGATTCTGGTGAATATGAATGGGACACCATCCACAATGATGAGTTCTGGAGGGACAAAAGGGTTGATGTGGTATACAAGTACACCCCAAATCTAATTCGAAGGAGAAGGGTCAGGGTCCCAACCGCAAGAATTTGAACTACAAAGTGACTATGGTTCTAGTGATACCAAGTCAGATTTAATCGAACAAGATTATCGTGATAACAATACCATCATTGATTTGCTGCATACCTCGGATCCTACAAACAACTCTGTTATGACCTTAACCATAGCTGATCTCATGCAACCCGATGATCTATTACCTTTGATCTATCCCGATCTCATTGACTAGGATTCATCCAAACCTATCAATCTACCTATGTTCCCAAGCGACGAATCTATCGTAAACTTCCTTTCCACAGATGATACAAATGATTGTTCCACTAGGGATTTTCAGCATAGAGTCTTTAATCAGGAGAGTGTCAAGTCTCCTAGCTACAAAAATAAAAATAAAAAAGAAAGATCTAATGGTGAAAACTAGAATCTGGCAGTATTAGATCAAACAAAAGATAAAACAAAGAGCGTATCAGATGGTGAAAACCTTTTTAAGGAACCTGATGATGGGATATTTGACACTCTCCCAAAGCATTATCATGAGTGATCGCCTATCTTGATTGAGCCTACAAAAGTAGTTAACCTTGAAACTTCAGAAAAATCAAAGATTCTATAGTTAGCTACATCAATGACGGATAAAGAAGTACCTGAGTTCATGGAATTTCTTAGAACAAATCAAGTTAATTTTTCTTGGTCTTACGTAGACATGCTAGGTCTTGATCCTGATGTTATAATGCATCACTTTTCCATCAAACCATGAGTTAAACCAGTGAAACAAAAACTCAAAAAGATGCATCCTCATGTTGCACTGTTGGTTAAAGAAGAACTCAAAATACTCCTTGACGTGGGATTTATAAGATCAATCGACTATGCATAATGGATCTCCAACATCATTCCAATGTCTAAGCCCGACAAAAGTGTCAGAGTGTGCACAAATTTTAGAGATCTTAATAAGGAATGTCCTAAGGATGACTTCCCTTTTCCAAGCATTGATACTATAGTAGATCTGACAGCTGGCCAATCCATGTATTCACTAATGGATGGTTTTTCTAGTTACAACCAAATCAAGATTGCACCTGAAGACCAAGATAAAACAATGTTCACATGTCCATGGGGGACTTACTATTGGAATGTCATGTCGTTCGGTCTAAAGAATGCCGGGGCTACTTACCAAAGAGCTATGACTACAATTTTTCATGACATGATGCACACATTCATGGAAGATTATGTAGATGATATATTGGCAAAGTCATACACATGAGAAGCACATCTTGAAGTATTATCCAAAATCTTTGCAAGGTTAGAAAAGTTCAAATTTTGCCTCAACCCTAAGAAATGTGTTTTTGGAGTCACATCTGGGAAGCTTTTGGGATACATAGTATCAGCAAAAGGAATTGAAGTAGATCTCGCCAAGGTACAAGCAATCATGGAAATGCCTCCACCAAAGAATATCAGTCAGTTGAGGTCATTACAAGGACGACTTCAATCTATACGAAGGTTAATTACATAGCTGGCCAATAAAATCTTACCTTTCACACATCTATTACATAAGAATGTTCCTTTCAAATGGGATGATAAGTGCGAATTGGCCTTTCAATAGATCAAGTAGTACCTGATGAACCCACCAGTTCTAGCACCACCAAATGCAGACAAACCTCTAATCTTATGTATTGCCGCAACAGAGACATCTTTGGGGGCATTATTAGCACAAGAGGACTCTATAGGAAAAGAACGTGCCATTTATTACATAAGCCGAACACTTACAGGTCATGAACTCAAATACACTTTTATCAAA
Source organism: Sequoia sempervirens (assembly GCA_007258455.2). Classification (NCBI taxonomy): domain Eukaryota; kingdom Viridiplantae; phylum Streptophyta; class Pinopsida; order Cupressales; family Cupressaceae; genus Sequoia; species Sequoia sempervirens. Next base: position 283,332,000 of record VDFB02058242.1, on the reverse strand, counting down.
AAGGCTTGCCTCGCAGTAGTCTTTGCATCATAGAAGTTTCGACACTACATGTTAACTCATACAATCAATCTTGTTGCAAATATTGATCCACTCAAGTATTTGTTAAGCAAAGCTACATTAACAGGATGGCTAGCAAAATGGGTTATGATCTTAAGCGAGTTTGACATTCATTATGTTGATCGCAAAGCAATCAAAGGGCAAGTTATCACTGATCAACTAGCTAAAGCACCACTACAAGCAGAGCATCCCATGCACATTGAATTTCCAAATGCTGATGTCTTCATGGTAGAATCGAAGCAACCTTGGTCTTTATACTTTGATGGATCTTTCACTCAACACGGATCGGGGGCAGGCATACTCTTTGTCACCCCTCAAGGAAATATCATTCCTTGGTCATATCGGCTAATGTTTCCATGCACTAATAACATAGCCAAATATGAAGCTTTAATCACTGGACTCAAGATAGCATTGGAATGGGGGATTATAGAACTACAAGTTTATGGTGACTCACAATTAGTCATAAATCAGATCAATGATGATTATCAAACCAAAGATGACAAATTGTTGCCATATAAGAAGATGGTTGATGATTTCAAGAAGTACTTCATAGATATCAAGTTCATACAGATTCCAAGACTTGATAACAAAGTAGCTGAAGCCATGGCCATGATTGCATCATTACTACAACTCCCAGAAAATCAGGCTCGCTATGAATTTCTGGTGGAACAATCATTTGCACCTGCCTATGACACACCTGAAAGCCAAATCATTTGCCACTTAGTAGGATCTAATTCACCTTGGTATGGCAAGATTTATGCCTACCTAAAAGATGACATCTTATCAACTGACTTATCCCATAACCAAAAGCGCAATTTCATTCGCCAATCCTCTCGCTATACTCTTATTGTTGACACCCTTTATCTCTGTGGTCTTGATGGTACTTTACTTCGATGTCTTGAATGTAACGAATCTGACAAGGCTTTACAAGAAGTTCATGGTGGCATTTGTGGTACTCATTCGAGTGGACTGACCTTATCCAAGAAATTGAATGGGTTACTATTGGTCGACTATGGAAAGGGAATCATTCACTTTCGTGAAAAAATGTTCCAAATGTCAGATTCATGGGAATCTCATTTATACTCCTACACAAGAACTTCAACCGTTCACACCAACTTGGCCATTCTCTCAATGGGGGTTAGATTTAGTTGGCAAGATTCATCCTTCATCATCAAACAGACACAAATTCATCATCACAACGGCAGAGTATTTTACCAAATGGATTGAGGTAGTACCTCTCTCTAAGGTCACCGACAAACAAATCTCATCGTTCATACTCAACTATCTCATATGTCAGTATGGTATTCCCAACTCCATCATCATAGATAATGGACGACCATTCAAGAATCAGTATGTGGATGAACTTTGTGAGAGATTCCATATCCAACATAGATTTTTGACACCTTATTATCCACAAGGGAATGGCCAAGCAGAGGCCTCAAATAAAACAATACTGAAAATCTTGAAAAATACTGTGAATGATGCAGGGAAAGATTGGCACGTTCAACTTAATCCCGCATTATGGGCCTATAGAACTAGCATCTGAACGCCAATGGGAGCAACACCATTTGCTCTTGTCTATAGAGCAGAGGCTATACTACCTCTAGAAGTTGAGATTCCCTCACTTAGAGTATCACTGAAAGGTCTCACAACAGATGATGAATACAGATTTTCTTGACTGCAAGAGCTGGAACTCCTTGATGAGAAGAGACAACGAGTAGTTGATCATTTCAAAGCATATCAATAGATGATGTCCCATAGCTATAATCACAGAGTCAAGCCACATTCCTTTTAGGTTGGTGATCTTGTTCTGAAGGAGAACCCACACAATCAGCAAGACAGAGAGAAGAAAGGTAAGTTTGAACCAAATTGGCTAGGTCCTTACGTGGTCATCGCCGTATACGGTTCAGGAGCATACAAGCTGCCAACACCAAAAGGGGACCTGTTTGACGAACCTATCAACAACATGCACCTGAAAAAGTATTATGTCTAAAGCAATCATCATCATCAGAAAAAGTCCTGAAGAAACATCAAAAACAATAGAAAACGTCCTGAAGAAGCATCAAAAACAACAGAAAACATCCTGAAGAAATACAAAATAATTAGAAAAAAGTATTGAAAAAAAACCACAAAAACATCAGAAAAAGTCCTAAATAATAATAAAAAAATTGTCATAGGGTGAAAACCTGGCAATAGGCAATCTATTGACAAGGAAAATACAAAAAAATCAAAAAGAAATCAGAAAAATGCAATAAAAACAAAGTGAAAATCTGGCAAACAAACGCTATTTGTAGCTCTCCATCTATTAGTTCATGTTTTTCACTTAACTTCTCAGCCTCCATCTTAAGGCCATACCAGCACAATACTGTCATCATTTTCCTAAAGCGATAATGTCTTACCATGGCTTGATCATTGTACATATCTATTTCGGCAAGTTGTGTCAATACTGGGGGAAAACGTTGACATACTGGGGACAATCAACTTTCAGAGTTTACTGAAATAGCTAGACAATGACATAAAATCCACTCATGCACACAAACAATCAAATCCTATGAACAACTATCCAATCATTGATCCATAGAACAACAGTTTTTAGCTAAGTACCATATCATGCCTCATATCTGGATGATCTAAAATCTGAATAGTGTTTGGAATAGCAATATTATATTTTGAACAATGGTTGTTTGACTTTTTTGATATCATCTCTCTGGAGCACACTCAATGATGTACTAAGCTAGAGTGGTGAGGAAAGAGGATGATTTTTCTTTGTCTGTTGTCTTGAGGTTAACTATCAATTTGGTGCAAATATGTCGCGAGACATGCTTTCTAGAGTGTATCATTGATGACAGTTCCACATTTGCATCAGAAAGTGGTTAGTCTTTGTCTGTTTATGCAAGCAATGCTCAGGTCATCTCAGTTCAATTATACCTCGATGCTTGTGTTCACTTGCTATATCAAAAATCATGAAAGTTGTACTCAGGTCATCATTGGTGCTAATTTCCCCTTTGATGCTTGTACATACTTCCAACATTTTAAAAACAGTCTATGATGATTCAAGAAAGCTAACGAAAGGCTCAACAAATGGTTGGTTTCATTTAGTTGCATTTCATTTAGATTAATGTATATATCTACATATTGGATTTGCATCAGAATTTTGAAAGGCTAAACAAAAACATCAACGACTATCATGTCTCTTTGGACTATTTGTGGAATACATTCATACATTTGTTTCATCATCATCTTTCATCCTCATTTCATTAATCATTATCATTTCATCTAGGTTCTGTACATAGCCTCTAGTTCATCATTTATCATTCATTTTTATATCATTTAACGTACTTTATCATTTAGCTATCCATCATTATGCATTTGGAATTTTTTTATATCACATAGTTCCATTACATGCCATTGATCATTCTCATATCATTCATTTGCATGTCATTTAGATCCTTTCAATTATCATTCATTTCCCCATTTCACATCATTTCTATTTTTCTTATTATATTCATATAATTAATTTTAATCATTTCACTTCATTTTGACATTTCATTTCATTACATTATCATTACATTACATTTTCATTACACTATCATTTCATTACATTATCATTACATTACATTTTCATTACACTGTCATTTCATTAAACTATCATTTCATTACATTTTCATTACACTATCATTTCATAACATTTCATTACAATATCATTTCATTACATTATCATTTCATTGCATTTCACTACATTATCATTTTATCATTTCGTTTTATCATATCATTTCATTTCATCTTTTGATTTCATTATCATATCATTATCATTTCATCTCATTATCATTATTATCACCATGTCATTACATTTCATTACATTGTACATTTCATCCCATTATTGCACTCATCTATCATTTTCATATCATTTATTTATCTTACCTTGCATACATTTATCATTTTCATATCATTTTCCATAAACAAATCTATGAAATCATCTCATAAACCTAGAAATCCATTTTCCATCGCATCATCATTATTTATTGCATTTGAAAAATCCAACAACAAAAATTTCTTACATACATTACATTTCCACATCATTTGCCAACACATTACAAGCATTTCAAAAATCCCATTTGCATATTTTCATTAATCACAACATAGGTCATCCACTTGCATGACATCATTAGTACGCATCATAAATCATTATAAGGATATCATAAAATCATCATCATTAGCATATCATAAATCATCATCATGAGCATATCATGATCAGTCATCAAATCATTAACATGCATATCAAAAATCCATCCCATCACACATACATATCCATAGCATAATCACATCAAAGCAACACATCATCAAAACTCATCGCCGCCGCATATCATCACTTATCAAAAATAAATACAAATGTCCAAATGTCCAATGAAACTCAACAGTATAGAGAGATACATGAGATATGATAAAAAACAATACACCTATCCCCACGATATCAGAAACATCAATAATCTTCTATAAATGGCTCAAGGCTGCTGGTGGACCCCCTGATGGAGCTGGCCTCGAGGATGATGGCCTGCCACTCGTCCTCGCATCAGGATCCTATCGAGGCCCTGTAACCCCTCTGCTCTGTACAACTGTCTGTAATCTGCTCCTAGTCCTACAGTGGGAAAGTCTCTCTATGCTCAGGAGGACACAACTCCTCATATCGAACTCGGTAGTACTTAGCCTCCCTAGCCATCTCAAACCCCTCTGCAATGGCCTCTCGTAATGATGCACTCTCAACAGTGCCCATAAGTCTCTATGCCACACCCTCTACCTCTGATGCATGTCGTCTCAATGAGTTTCTCTCTGCAATCAATTGGGCTACGTGTGGGTATGGGGCAGGAAGAGATGCCTGTACCTGTACCTGTGCCAACTGTGTCTGGAGCTATGCTACCAAACCCTGAGCCTAAGCCAACTGGCTCTGTAACTATGCCTGCTATCCCTATAGTGTCTGAACTTGGGCCTGTAGCATGTCTATTGCACCTGTTGTGCTGAAGAGGTGACCCTGATCACTATTTGTTAGCTGGTATCACTCCTCGGCCTTTGTACACCCTGAGAACTGCTAGCAATATCAGTCCTCTGTCTCACTGCTCTCTGCTCCTCCCATCCGCCATCTCCACCATCATCCCCATCATCATCATCCGAACTCTCCTCCTCATCTACACTATCCTCCTCCTCCCCTCTGATAGCTGCCTGTTCACCACCCGCCACATCCTCTTGTCTCCCAACTCCTGGGTGAGGTGCCACCAAAATGGGTGTCGGCTCATCTAGATATGTAAACTACAGAAATGGGTGTGTATGATAATAAACTGAATACTCCTTTGACATACTAGCATCAACAATATCTGGTCTGGGATCCCATACCTTAGGCTGCAATGCCATATACTCCGTATATGCGACCTGGTAAGCAATGCAAGGACCCCATCCAGGCTCATCCTTGCACCGTCCATAGTGCGTGACACCCTGAGGCATACCCTATGTAAACCCAAATTGTCTCTATACTCGTAGGGCCAAAAATCTCTCTATGATGAATGGTGTGCGGCCTATCAAAAATCAAGGTATACCTACAAATGACATCTCTAAGTGATTTGTATCCCAAACATCACAATCAATATAAGGCCTTCATATCACCGTATCCATGTCATCCAATGTCCATCTCCAATACTCCACCTTGCCCAGCTTGGGCTGGACAAGTGCAAACGAATAAGCATATGCATATGGCCTACCTAGCGGCCTAGCCCTCAGACATAGCGGTCTAGTAACAACAATATGCTCCCATGCCCAGATTTGGAGCAGAGTGACACCGCAAGACAAACTCGATGATTCTCTATATACGACCTAGTGCAAATCATGATACAGATGAGCTAGCATGCAGCTCCCCCAGGCATATCTCCTCGGTTGACCCATCATCTTCTCAATGATCCTCCCCCATCCAACTGATAGCCCCTTTGACCAGTGATCCGGACAAAGGTAGCCTCCAATGAAAACACCTAACACTACAGGTAAGGCTAGATAACCTCTGAAGTCTGCCCACGACACCCAGTACCTTGTTATTTGTGCATCACCATACACCCTCCTCAGTGCATCTGTCCCACTCAACTCCTTGTGATCATAGAACACAAGGGCACCTACCACCGGGATCCCCAAAATTTGTACACATCCTCTGGGGTCACCGTCAACTCATTAGTTAGCAAATGAAATGTGTTATGCTGAGAATGCCATCTCTCTACTAATGCGGTCAATAGTCCCCTGTTGACCCGAATAAGAGGCATCACCAACAAAGATCCCAACCCACAACTCACTATCAACTGCACATCCACAGGTGTCAAATCTCGGATCTTATCCCAACCCGTCGGGAAGCGCTCTCTAATTTGGAGGTTTTTGAAAACCTCCTATTTTTGGTCATCACAATAATAATCAATTAGAATCATATCTGACTCATATCAAAACAATCTATCTACCTCAATCAGATTCATATCAAAAGACCCATATCAATCAAATGACACATATCAGACTCATATCAAAAGGAAATCATATCGGGCCATCAATACAAAATCTATCTATCTGCATATCAAATCAATCTACTCTATCATCATTTACTATTTCTTTTTCTTTTTCAGGAAAGAAAATTTATCAACAATAAAAAATCATCATCCTATTTGTACTTCAATCATGAATGCAAATATATTCTCCTATCACATCAATCTACTATTTTTTTCTATCGCAGAAAGCAAATTTATCAGAAGTCCTATCAATCAATCTACTATTTGTTTTCTACCGTAGAAAGAATATTTATTGGAATTCCTATTAATCATCTACTCTTTGTTTTCCATTTTCGGAAACTAAGTTATCAACTATCTACTCTTTGTTTTCTATTTTTGGGCAGCAAAGTTATCAATTTCTCAACCTGATGACATGACAATTCTCCTATCTATTGACCAAGGAAGCAATAATTCATCATCATTTTCATCAAATCAACATTCTGTCTAAATTTCCTAAATGCACTACTTTGTGGCCTAAAAGCACTAAAACCCTAAAAGCGCTATAGTTTTCCCCAGATGCGCTAAAACTCCATATGCGCGGTTTTGTGCCCTGAATGCGCTACATCATTTCTTAAAAGCGCTATTTCCCCAAAAGTACCACTTCATTTCTCAAATGCGCTATTTCACCCCCTAGATGCGCTAAAACCCTGTTAGCGCTAATTTGCTACCTGAATGTGCTAATGTACCCAATTCAACCATATCCTCCTATAAGCGCTACTTCATTTATCGAATGCACTACACTGAATAAACCTAAAAGTGCTATTCTATAACCTATATGCGCTAAAATAAAACTCGAATGCATTATTCTAGTTTCTAAAAGTGCTAAAACGACAAGTTTAAACCTAAACCCGCGCTAAAATCATTCAAAATCGACTAAAAAATGATAAATTTCAAAGTACAAAGGGTTGAATCGACTCATCGGTGGTCCATACGTGGCTGGTCACTGATATCGGTGAGACTGCTCGAATCTATGTTGGTGATACAAGATCTCCATCACGCCACGTCGCTATCAGAGAAAAAGGTTCCTCAAAAGTCAAAAAGTGCAAATGAATTTCCTTTTTACCCTTTTTACCTTTTAAGGGTCAAACCAAGTGGGTTTTTGGTGGCATTTTTTTTAACTGGGGCATTTTCTTTTCATCATTTATTGGGAGCTAAATCATTGCGTCCCTTTCATCATCTGACTTTTATCATCAACATTTTCTCATCATCAGTGATTTACCTCCCGAGGGGGTCTCATCAATATCAAAAATATATCAGAGTCAAATCAGGAGCATATCGGTTAAATTTTTCAATCAGGGCAAAAATCAAACACAACAAATTTCGAAACCAGGAATATTTTCTTTGAAGCAATGCATTTCACACATCACTTCAAAGAGGGGCAAGATGTATATGCATAAAATTGGTCATGTCTAATTAATCCTGGCATTTAATTAAATATTTATTATTTATTTAATTAAATTCTCTAAAGTCCTCTACATATGATTAAATTTAATTAATTTAATTATATTGTTCATTCAATTTATTCTTCTGTCATGATTAAATAAATCAATTTTTATTTAATTATTTCACAGTCATATGTCTACTTGATTAATTAAATAAATACACTTTATTTATTTTAATTAATTATCACTTTTTAAATTTAATTGTCTTTTTTATTTAATTAAATTTAAATATTTCTTTTCAAATCTTTCTTCTAATTAATTAAATATTTTATTTAATTAATTTCATTTACATGTCATTTCTTAAAATTTTTAGTTAAATATCTTTATTTAATTAAAAATATTCCATATCTTTTCAAATCATAATTACATATTTTATTTAATTATGAAATCCTCCATTATTCTTCAAATCTGAGGTAAATATTCTATTTTAAGAAAAATCTCCATGTCACCCATAAATGAATAATTGAATTTAATAATTCATTATTTATCTTCTTCAAAATCTTTCCAAAATCTCATAAAAAGATGATTTTTACAATTCATCTTTATCATCTCATCTTATCTCTTTTTCGAAAAAGGAAACAAAGCTTGCTTTCTGTTTTCTTCTATTTTTCTCTCCAGTCTTATCCATCTTCAACCGTTCGACCTGCCAAGAATTTTCACAGCCATTGATCACCTTAGCCAATCAGAATTCTTTGAAAATTCTATAAATATCCCTATGAGTCCAAGCATTGGTTACACCTACAACTTATAACGCATATAGATTATAGATTACTTGCATTCTAGCATTCTAGCATCTTTAGCATTGTTTTATCATCTTTAGTTTTATCAATTTCGTAATATCAATCATGTCTAGTATCAACATAATCATATCTTAGTATAGCATTGCATGCATTCATATTTAATCTCGTTCTCTAGGAAGACCGTTTGTTGAGCCTAGCCCAAGATCTGAGAGCCAGCTAGAATCTACAAAAAACACTAGAGATAGAGGACGATAGGATGACATCAAAGATAGATGAAATATTTTGCATTTATTTTCATTTAAATTCTTTTTTTAATATAATGTTCTATCGTGTGTTTGATTTATTTATTTTTGCATATTTATCACACTCTAAAATCGACCACATAATAAGTACTCCTTGATTTTGTTGAACGCCTAGTCACATTTCCATTCCATTTGTATGCTACCCCCTTGTGTACTAGATGAGAATATGGGATAGCCTTATTTGCTAACTATGCTATAAACCGACAAATGGATTGGAGCCTTCCCTGCAAACCCCTTAACTACTTCAAGGTTCTTGGTGCCTCCATCTCGAGGATTTCTTTGAATTTGGCAGAGTCTATCTTGATTCCCCTCATAGATACAATGTACCCTAGGAGTTGGCCTGATTGTACACCAAAGACACACTTTTTTGGATTGATCCTAACCTTGTATTCTTCTAGCCTGTCGAAGATGGAGCTTAGTGCCGCTATGTGATCTCGACACTTCTTTGATTTGGCCAATATGTCATCCACATAGTCTTCCACAATTTTTTGAATCATGTCATGGAAGATCAGTGTCATGGCTCTTTGATAGGTAGCTCCTGTGTTTTCCAACCCAAATGGCATCATGTTCCAGTAATATGTCCCCCATGGACAAGTGAAAGTTTTCTTGTGTTGGTCATCCTTAGCTATCATGATTTTATTGTACCCTGAGAAATCATCCATTAAAGATAGCATTTCATGCCCCGCTGTAATATCCATAATCATGTCTATGTTCAGGAGAGGGAAATCATCCTTAGGGCATGCTTTATTCAGGTCCCTGAAGTTAGTGCTGATGTGAATGCCCCCAGTGAGCTTAGAGACTGGTACAAGATTTAAAACCCATTCTAGATAATTAATTGGCCATATGAAGCCAACATTTTTTAATTCAAGTTTGACCAATAATACTATTTTTGGATGCATTTTTCTTAGCTTTTGTCTTATTGGATTTTCCTTTGGATAGATGGCTAGATGGTGAAACACAACTTCTAGATCAAGACTAGGAATGTTAGCGTAGGTCCATGCGAAGTTTACCATTATTTACCTTAGAAAAGTAGCTAGGAGTTCTTGTTCTTCTGTCAAAATTGATTATGTATAGAAGGTGATATGTGGTGTCTCTTCTGTTCCTAGGTTGATCGGATTGCACTTCTCTGCTAAGAAAGTTGACTTCCACTGATGAATATCATTAAGGGGAAGATTGAATCCCTCATCCTTTGGCACCTCAGAGAGGTTTTCACCATTGGAAAAGTCCTTTGTTTTTACTATTTTTTAGGTCAGAGAGTGCCACAATGTGGTTTTCACTTAAAGACCTAGATATTATTCTTAAATTTTTACTTTTGCGACCGAGGGATTTAATCATTTTCCCATAATATGCATGTGTGTACAACTCAATATCGAACCTAGCTTTGTGATCTCCACATGGTAGAGTATCCCACAATCCCATGAATTCTAAGAGAGCCTCATCATTTTTGAACGTGTCTAAAATCGATGGTCCTCATTAGTCGTAATCAATGAGTTGGGGTTAGACAAGTTTTAGCTCATTGGTTTGGTTACTTGGCTTGAAAGATAGGGTACTAATCATGTAAAGAGAGGAATCCTTGAGTAGCATGGGTAGGTTAGTGATGGGGTCCTCGTCGCACACATTGGTTATATCAAAGGTATAGTTGTCTAAAGGCAGACCTGTGGATACCGATAACTGAGGAGGAGCTTTGACTTTTCTAAACAGGGAACCTTTGCCAAGTATGGTTATTTTCGGAGGGGTACATCCAAGGCCAAGATTCCTTATACACTTCTCAGGAATGATAAGTTCTAGAAGACCATTGACATTTTGTCTGAGTTTCTTGCTTTTGTTGTAGCCCATGCCAAGCATCATCTATAGTCCTTTGTTGTCATCATCCATGGGAAGTTTAGGTACGCCTTTCATCTTGGTATATCAAACTTGATATGTCTTTTTTGTCTACTATTTCCTAGCTTAGGTCTTCAAAATATTTGAATCTGGAGGGATCTACTTGAAATTTTTGAGATGGGGTGTCAATTAGTTGGGGCTACCCATGAGACTAAGGAGATTGAGGTAACTCTCCTATTACAAATGAACTCTTTTTCATTTTGTAGTCCCCACACCCATTTTCTTGGATAATGAATTTGATATCAGAAATGTCTGGAATGGAGGGTGTCTTAGTCTCAAAAGTGGAGACTAAGGTAGATGGGTCAATATATGGAGATGTGGGTCCATCATCATTCTTTGGGACTTGAGGGACCTTGTAGTACTTGGCTTCCAGATTCTTGCAATAATAAAATGGTTCAGGATCTCCATGGATTGTGACCTCTTGATTTTGATAGGGAAACTTGACACATTGATGGAAGGTAGATGTGACATCTTGCATTCCATGGATCTATGAGCGCCTGATAGAACGAGGGTTGGACTGAATCATTCACTAACTCAATGCTCCGGGTCTCACTTTAGCTTATCCCTGGTGTTGCTGTCTCCACCAAACCTATAGGTTCCCAAATTAATGTTGGAACCCCTGGTCTTTGCTGCCAACCCTGCTATCTATGTTCCAAAACAATCACAATGCCTTAACTAACACATTTCTTGGTGTTCTTCCTTTCATGCCATTCCTAGCCTTCAATCCCTTAAAGACTAGTTCATATCAACACTACCTAACTCTATTATAGGGGTGTGTGATAGTCTTTTTCAGACTTCCAAAATCATCTTTCTAATTCATCTACCACAGGGTCTAGAACAAACAATGGGTTCCAGTTCTTCATCATATTCTTAAAGTTACTGTTATAGGGTTTGGCAGGGTTACAAACCTTGATTTCCTTTCAGCCCTTTCAACAATATTAATAGTCCACAACTGCTCACTGTCAACAGCTTGAAACAACCTTCTTCAGGCACCTTAGTTCATTTCCCAAGCACAAGAAGATGCTCGAGGTTTGAGACTTTGTCAGTCTATATCCAAGTGTCAATCTTGTTTCTTCTAGAACCAGAATTCCTTCCTCCAATTTCTGATCTGCTCAACATTTCCCAACCTCACATTCACTGGTGAGATTTCTGATTTTTTCTTTTTCCTTGCATTTCCAGAATCCCCTGCATACACCATACGTTTTGCATGTCAATTTGGACACACCCCTGCCACGTTAGATTCACAAATTTAACTGTCTTTCCTTGCCGGGCTTCAAGCTCGCCTAGGAAAGATCACTGGAGCATGCTTCCCTTGTGCCAATTTCAACACTTTTATGTACACTATATACAACTAAGGAGTTTAACCTTACTTCCAAGAAACCCATACTGCGTGGTACAGCGTGGAAGCAGGTTAAAACCCCATGTGGACTGAATTAACCAGTCAAAACTGAAACTTAAGAAAAAAACACACAGCAAATAAAACTCTACAACGAATTTCAGACAATCCCTACGCTATTACAATGCTTTAAAAATAGCCTCAGCACATACTTCACGTGTCAAGACTCTTTCCTTACATTCTTTTTCAGAAAGAAAAACAGAAAATAGAGTAAAAAGAAGCTTTTGCGCAGGAACTGGTATTTTCTTTATTCTCTAGAAAAACTGCCACCGTACAAATCTTCAACCACCCAAGAAATGGTCGAGGCTTTCCTTTTCCCACCGAAAGAAATCAATTAGGTTTTCAAATCGGGCTCTAAAATGATTAAAAGAAGTGTGTTCGAAAACACACTGTGTTTTGCAGTTTTAACTAAAACTAAAGGAAACGCCTACCAAAGGATTCCTAATTTATTCAAAATTAAACCTAAGCTTCAAGAGGGTCCCCTTACACCTTATCACTGGTGTATTAGACTGTACACAACAAAACAAAAAGAAAAAAAACATTACAATAAAATTTATGCTTGTATTTTGATACTTGTATTTTGGGTGCTCCTGCACCAGTGCCACAGGAGGATATTGTATGGCAGTTCAAGATCAAGGACTAGGCATGTAATTTCCATGATGGCTGACCCTACTTGAATAGGGAGTTGAATGGTGCCTTGAGACACTTTTTCTTGGTCATCATATGCCTTGATTGTTATACCTTTTCCTTTTTCAATGATATCCTCAAAGAATCCCATATTATTTATTAGCTTGAGGGTACAGATATTTAGACCTGCACCTCCATCCACCAAGACTCTTTTGACTTTATTCTTATGGACTAAGACTTCAAGATGGAGTGCACAATTATGAGATGGTTGCATTGGGAAGTCCTGATAAAAAAATGTTAGGAGATGTGTGGTAATGTGTCCGACCATAGCTTGGAACTGGTTTGCATCAACATCTGTGGGGACAGTGGATGAAGCCAATGCTTCGTCTAGGATCTTCCTATGTGCAGGCGATATTTTCAGCAACTCCATGATGGAGATATGAGCGGGGGTTCTTTTTAATTGATCCAAAACATTATAACCATCAAGAATTGACTTTGAATTGGTAGTGGATGCTTTGGGTGGTTAGGATGGTCCCAAAATGGTAAATTTTCCACCACGTGTGGTGATTCCACAGTCAGCTCTGGATCCTTTGATACTGACAATAATAACCCACTCATCTAAGGATGCAACAACATGGTTGTAAACATGGTTCACATTATTATACTATGCTTTACCATTGTTGTTTCCCTTATTGTGATCTGGCATCGAAATCATGTATATCTTTAGATCTCGATTTCCTGCGGGGTGTTCAATAGTTATAGTTCTATCATCGATGAGATCTTGAATTAGATTTTTAAGTCACATGCAAGTGGTTTTCATGTGTCCCTTTATATTATGGAAATCGTAGAGTTGAGATTCTAATTATCCCATAGTGGTTTAACTTGAGGCTCTTGATAGTTGTTATAAATAGGGATCTTGATGAGATTTGCTTGAACTAACCATTGCATGACAGACTGAATCGACTCCCCAAGTGGTGTGTATTCCTATTTTGGGGGATATGTCCTTGGGGGTGGTCCCCCTTGATTGTTTAGGTTATTGACTGCTTGTTTGTTGGATTGTTGTGATGATGTGTTGGCTTGTGTGTTGCTTTGGTTGTTTACTTGTGGTTGTTATGATTATGTGTTTTTTCTTGGTGCATTGATAACAACTTTGGCGTCAACTATGCCATCATTAGTAACATTCTTGTTCTTCGCCCATGTGTGATTTTTTTCATTGTAGTTGGTTGATGGACGATTGTCTTGATATGTGGGTGTCCCCCTTATGTGATAAGGGCTTTGTTATGTAGTTTTCGCACACACGCCCTGCTGAAAGTAGGGACCCTCTCTTGCTTTAGCCTTGGGTGCTTTTGACCCTCTAATTATATCCTATTCATGCAAATGATTCCTTGAAGTTATTAATTGAAAATCCTAAGTTTTGAGGTGATTTTCAGGTTTTTCACGGGTTTCAGGTACTTCCTCCCTGGGTGGAAATCCCCGATTTCTGTCGGTGTCTCAAATACCTGATGGTAACTATTTTACATTGAATTCCAGAGATTTTGGCATTTCATGGAATTCTGTATCTAGTGGAAATCCCTGAACTTTCTTGAGGCCCTCATATTCCCAATTTCCTTCACCTCCTTGGATCCCCAAAATTTGTCTTGGGTTGTCATTTCACCGCATTTATGCTTATTATACAAATTTTGTAGCTCATATTTAATGGAGTTTTGAGGGATTTTATGTTGTCAAATTAGTGTCATTTTCTTTGCATCGAATTTCAAAGAGCTTGATCCTTGTAAACTACATGTGATTCGGTGTTGAGACTGTGAATTGTTGGTTTTGGTGGCACGCCCTTGGTGTCATTTGCATCTGCTGGTGATTTGAATTTTGTTGGCTAGTTGCTGCCCTCTTGAAGTTTGATTCATCAATGGTATGTACACAATGCCCTTGCTTTTGATGGATGAATATGAATGGTTTTGTGCTTGAGTTTTGCATGCTTGGAAGTCTGTGAGAAAACTAGGGTTGTCCATGGTTCTTTTCGATGCCTTCCCTGAGTATTGATGTCGCAATCCTTTATTGAATTGATGATTGATAATGCTAGCCATTGCTAGATTGGGCTTTCAAATTTGATCCTGTGTGTGATATCGATTTGCTTTAATTTGATCTAGGGTTTTTTTTACGTTTGACAAAATTGATGACCTGGGTGAATTCGAGCTATTATTTTTCATTTACATTTTGTAATTACTTGTTTTCAAGGGCTTTGGAAGAATTTATTGTGATTTAGTTGAGTAAGTGAACCAAGGCTGGGACTGCTTGTCCATGGAGGAACCCTAGGGTTTCGATTTTGAACTCATTGCCAATATTTGTCGAATTTCCCTTGAATGAGTTATGAATCTGAGTCTATGAATGAACGATTTGAAATGATTGGAATCTGAGCCCAAATTCCCAAATTCATGATCATTCGATCAATTTAGGCGAAATCGTGAAAAAGCAAGACTTTCAGGATTTTGAGTACTTCGCGGAATTCCTCTACCTTAAGAAATACCTAAATTTCCATCGCCCCTTCATTTTCTGAGAAATGCGCATAAACACAAAAATCATGCTAACTTCGTTGATTTTCGTCCTTGATGGAAATCCCCAAAAACTTGCTAAACATGAAGAATTATAGAAGTGAATGAATTAATGTTGCATGATTTTCACATCTCATGATTGATTTGAACAATTAAAGGATGAATAATGCTATTTCTTAAGTTGTGATGTTGATTAAATAGCTTTTGGGAAGGAATTGTGCTTTCATCGTGAATTTTCGCCTAGCCCTAAAATCCCTGGATTTCCTCCCTGGCTCGATTTCTATGAAGGGGTGAAAACGCTGAACTTTTAAGGAATTGTGCTTTATGAAGTTTTAATGGATTTTTATCATTGTTTAGATTTATTTGAATGATGAATATGTTATTTGTGATGGGCTAACCCTAATTTTCATGCCATAATGGATATTTATTGTGACCTTTTTACTGAGTGCAGGCTGAATCGAGCAAGGTTGTTATTGCCAAGGGTAAGAACAAAAAAATGGATCCAGATGTTGAGGGATCTTCTATCTCAGAGGCTAAAAGGATCAAGCTGGACACAAAGAGCAAGGTTCAAGAAAGCAAGCTTGCTTCCATCTGGTCAAAGATAACTGACACCAATGTAGGAAAATGGGATTATGAGGAGTTCCAGGCAAGGATGACAGTGAAGGATCCTTCTGTGTTGGCAAGGAGATTGATAGATTTAGGGTTGGCTCATGTGACCATTTTTCCTTCCACAGTATAGTGCTATGAGCTTGTTTTAGAATGTGCTAGGCATATGATCAAGGCACACAGAGGGTGATCAACCCATAAGGCAGAGTGCTTGCAAACTTCTCCCCTGTCTCAGTTGCCTAAACAATTGACATGCCAGATAGGTCCCATGTGGTGTGGTTTGACATTGATGTGGCTAAGAAATACTATGCACAAGATACAAATAAGGCTCTAGAGGTTATCAACACTTGGTTAGAAAATCCCAAGGCTTACATTTCTAAATTGCCAAAGCAATTGTTCAAGGCTAAATTCAAGTGGATTACTATGATGCAATCACTCTTCTTAGCAGAGTGATGGGCTTAAAGAGTGCAGGAGTATTTGAAAACTGGATGTTTTACATGATATTGAGAATGGATCAAGGCATAGATTATCATTTGGCAGGGATAATTAGTAGGATAATTCATGAGTAGTTGTGCAATGTGTTGTAGACCAAGACCTTCACCATGACATCCTACTTGGTTTATGCCTTGGCGAGGTTTCATCCATACAAAGGATTGAGCACTCGAGGGGTCTTTGGCCAGGATGTGATCTATGAAGTCTACCCCCAGCTGCATTTGGGTAGTTCTAGTTAGAGAAGGGTGAACAATGCATTCACCATGTACATCACAAGGTTTCTCCAAGGTGCAGAGCATGTTAGGATTTTTGATGCTGCCAAGGAGTTGATACAGAAGTTTGAAGCATGGTTCATATAGTTTCCCACATTCTCTTATATCAGGATTGATGGTTGTCAAAGGTGTAAGGCCCTTCTTTTTTGTTCAATAGCTGCAAAAGTCTTTGTTGATGGTCATATTTGGATTGGTCATGTCCTTAAGGTCTTATGTGTATTATATGTAGGAAAAGACATGTGGTTAAATACTAGTTCTCTTTAAAGAATTATTTGGGATGTGCATATTGTTGAGGATCAAAATTACAAATTATATTCTATTTATTTTAGGAAGATTAGATCTATTGTTTCATGTCTAAGCTCATATTCTAATAAGGAAATTAACTAAATAAGATAATAATTAGCCTGGTATTGCTCTACACCTTTAGATTTCAAATGTTGATTTTAAACTTGACTAAGGGATGGGAGGAAAGTGGTTTCATCTGATGTTAGGTTCAACCCCCTTCTTTAATTGATAATAGAATCATAGGAGATTTTAAAGGATTATATCCATAGTTGGGCTTGGAGTTCTTCAAATATTATCGTGGCATTACTTAGTACCACTTGTTGTGTGGTTGTGAGGGTTATACCTTGATCCCTCGTATATGTTCATTATGTAATTATGTTATCTTTATGGATGAGTAATAGATTTATACTTGTGACAATCTCATATCATTGAGGTGTTGTTGGAGGAACTTAATATCTTACCTATTGCTTTTTATGAGTGGGACTTGTTTGTTAGATGAATATTATTAGAGGATATTTAATTGTATCTCTTATTGTTGTAAAATTTATTAAGGAAGCATTGTAAAATACTTGACTTATTTTATGATGTGATTGAGAGAGTGGTAAGGTATACCATTGACCCAAGTTCTATTCAGTCAACTTACAATTGAGTTTTGAAATGATTATTTTCTAAATAATTATAAATTCTACTCTCCACTCGTAGTTGTAACCAATAGATATCTTTCATATATTCATGTCTTTAATCTCTACTTCCCAATAACTTTACAATAATTAGTATTATTTTGTAAACTATTACTAGCTTTACACTACTTGATAACATTCCTAAATTGATGGCTTCAACCATTTGTTGCCTCGTGATTTCTAATTTATATTGCTAGATGATATCATCATAACTATACCTTCCAACACATCTTAATAGTTAATAATAGAGTATCTAACACCACATTTAAGAGATTATTATTATTTCAGAGGAAAAAAAGCGGGGGGTAATATGGTATGTATGAAGAAATTGTTATTAAATGAAAGTGAGGAAACTTGAATGAAAATATTATTAATTATTTTTGTTAGCATTTGGAGCCATAACTATATAAGTAAAATATAAATAAATAAAGATGATATCAATGTCAATAAAATTATTAACGATAATGATGTTGGCATGGGAGTTAAGAAAATGTTAATAATATGAAATGATAAAATAACATTAATGTTAATATTATTTGGTAATATTAACATTAAGGAGAAAAAAAAAAGTTGTTAATATCAAAAGATATCACTATATTAAGGTTAAATAAGTGACATTATAAATGATAAAAGAAATTTCAATGTTAAAAAAAACCAATAAATTAATTAATTAAATTAAATTAAATCAAAGCAAAAGTTTTGCGAGCATGATGATTTTACCACCTCCTCTATTCCTTGCCTAATGCTTAGGTGGCAACCAGTTCAAATGTGCATCTATCCATTGTTATTTACGGTGGAACTAAGTTGGTTGATCTCGTTAATTGACTACATGTTAATTGACTCCATGACATATGTTTGAAGAAAAGTAAGTTAAACCATGATTGATAAATTAAAATAATTTTCTACACAAAATCAACTAATTAAGTAGGTTCCTATTGGTTACATTCCCTCACCTATTATGTGTTTTGATCTTATTCTCAGAGTAAGTAAGAACTGTTGCTACGATGGGAAAAATGCCAATGGTTAAATGATAATCATTAAGATAGATCATATCTCATCAAAGTAGGTAGAGGAAGTTAAAGTAGTTTGTATGAAGATTGCTGCAAACACTGCCAAAAGATTTTTCAAGTAATTCCTCTTGCACATATCCTACATTCATTGCATTCCAACTACCATACTTCTTTGATGTATTTTTCCAAACAATTCACTAGTCTTTTCTATGCACCACGTTTTGCACACTTGTCAAACAGGGCAATTGCAACGATAACATTCGTCAAAAATCCTTCTATCATACACACTTTGATAGATGTTTATTCCCTCTTTCAAAAAAATTTTTTTAAAAAAAAAAGTGGGAGGAGGAGATTTATAGTTTTTTGGAGGAATTGTTAATCATTGTGTATTTGGTTTTGCACCTGACATTGTGCCTTGCCGTAATGTTAAAACCTAACTATGTGCATTATGTTGATCTTGATAGTAATTTTGGGTAAAGGATGTTGTAATGTTAAAACCTAAATGTGTGCATTATGTTGATATTGACAGTAATTTTCATTTTAATAAACATGCTCTAAAACCATCAAAATACATCTCTTTTCAGGTTTATTTGAAAATACTTTATACATGTCATGATTTTTTTTGGTTTCAAGAAAAAATAAAAATTACTTATAAAATTTGTTTCCACCTGCTATTCTATTTTTATTTTTATTTACTTATTTATATTATATATATATATATATTGGTCAAGGCAGAAATAGAAACATAATTTCTTCGCATGCTTGCTTTCATAGAATACTTCATTACGTTTGTTACTGAATATGCACCTTAGAGGATGATGGAATATGCAGGTCCCAAGTTCTCCCTTGGTTGAAATTTATAGTAATGTTTTTGTGCCTCTTTGGAAATGGTAAGTATGAAACCTTGCTTAGGCATCCTTTCATGACATGTCTTTTTGTTGTTTGAGAAGTTGTATAAGCCAAAGATGTTGATCTGTTGTAAATGGAGTTGTTTTTCATTGCATAAGACTACCAAAATATGATTTTCTAGCAGTTCTCTGTAGTTGGGATGAATGAGATGAATCTGACCAAAACCAAATAAAGCTAAGTTTCTAAATTGATACCTCAATGTTTTTGTTTCTTTCTTTTGCTATTTTGGTAGTCAAACTGTAATGTTGTTGTTTATTTTAATGACCTCTTGTCAAGTAATGTTGGTATACTTTTCCTATTGAAGGAGTTAATGTAATTATTATATCTTTAGAAGACATTGCAGTTGATACAATTACACCGGTGGTAAATCACTCAATTTATACTTGCAAATCTAAAAGGAGTTAATGTAATTATTATATCTTTAGAAGACATTGCATTTGATACAATTACATCGATGGTAAATCACTTAATTTATACTTGCAAATCTAACAGTAATCTTATTTTGTTTAATTTTAGACATCTAGATTTCAATCTTAATAAAAACTTGAAGATGCTAAACTTAGACTGTTCACAATATCATGAGAGGGTGTTAATATTTCAACTCACATACTTGTTAGTCTCCCCAATATTAATTCAAATGAAAATAAATAATAGATGATTTATAGATTGAATGTGCATGTTATTTGATCCATAGTATGATTTGTTGAACGATTACAAATTATTATTTATGTTTTCATTCGTTATGAAATGGTGAAATAAAATCATTGTATTCCATAAGTTGTTAGTTTATTGATGTGTTAAGTCAAATAGATCACATAAAGATGAGTTCATAATTCTTCATGCTTGTCTATTAAAATATTTTTAGCATAAATTATCGGATAAAAATAAGCTTTTAATTATGCTTTGATGAGTGGTTAATCTTGTTCTAGAAGTTCTTTTATTTTTTCTATTTGAATAAAAGTTATGGAAATTGGGTTTTCACTGCCAGTTGTTTTTGAATTTCTTAAACCTTTTAACAAACCATTCATACTTACGTTGCAGTTTTCCTGCCCTGTCTATGATTTAATATTTTGCATGTATGCCAATAGATTTTATATGTGCTTTCACAACCTTTTTCAGGTGTTTAAACACATTGCAATTTTAACCATCAAGAGCATAATGTTGTACTCAGGCATTATAGATATTGTGTTGCACGGTTCTTAAACATAAAAAATATTGTAATCAACTCCTATTTGGGGTGAATAAGCATTATTAAAGAATAATATTTATTAAACTAAATAGACTTGTATTTAATTAAAGTTTGAAATTAGAATTTTGGTTTCAGGGTGTTATTATGTTGTCAATTGTTGTTTTGAATGATTTAGAGTGTTATGTTGCAAAAAAAAAAAATGCTCGCACATGATTGAGATTTACGCTAAATGATTTCTAGGTTTTAATCTTTGGTCTTTCCCCTTTCCAAATCATATTAAAGTTTAAAATTTGGTTTAGTATTGTGAAAGTTATCACTGTTTTAGTATCATCTATTTTGTCGTGATCAGCAAGCTGAAAGTTGTTATGATCAAATTTATTATCAATTTTTTTTTCTTAATTAGATATGCTTCAACAATTAAGATAGTAGATGTTTATAAAGTTATAGTGTTTATGTGTGCTTGAGTATTGTTCATGTTTTCTACATAATCAGTGTCCACCTACACTATTGTTCTAAAATTTGGTAGTTATTATCTCTTAATATGCATAACATGATTAGTCAATAAAATTTTCTTATATTAATAACTTTGCATGATGACATCCTATTTATAGGGAATTTTAGACTTTGTTTGATAACTTAAACACTAAAGTGTTTATTAAGGAGCAAAGAGAAATAATTACAACTCAAGTCAATTTATAGTTACATGTTTGTTTTATTGTTAGATTTTTTTGTGTGAGTTTATAATATGATGTCAATGGTTATGCATTGTTGTGAGTTATTAAAATTGGATTATATGATGTAATTTATTTTATTACCTTGTTCTATTTTATTAATGTAAAGGAATATGTATTAGGGGTATGCTTCAACCATTATAAATTGCTTTGGAATGTGTGGATTATTTTGGCACCTTGTGTGCACTGGGTCAAGCTAAATTGAGGAAAATCATTTCCAATGGTTCATGATAGTTGTGTGTGTCATTTGGGTATAGCCATAATCTTTAACCTTGAACTATTGTATTTCCATTGTTATAGTATGGACTAGTGACACCGGGGATATGTTAAATCCTATAATCTAAGTCCTATTGATTTAAGAGTCCTCCAATGAAAATTGTTTTATTATCAGTGCTATTGTGTTATGAGAATGAATGAGGTTGAGTCACTTTTTCTAACATAGTGCTTATACAATGTGAGGGTAAGTTAAATGAGTTGGAGAGAACTCAAATTATTTTAGAAAACCCTTGAGAAATCCTTTGTGAGTCTAGCCTCAATCTCTGACCTTGAACTATTGTTCCTAACTTTACCATGGGAGAGGTGTTAGTGGTTTGTGATTGGAGTCGATGATTTTGAGTTGGAAATTATATCCCTTTGTCATCCAACCATGGGTGAGATGGTTGAATTCTAGTTATTCAAACTATGATTCCTCTGCGAATTATATACGTAGGCAAGGCCGTCAGAGATGAGCCCCCGAGGAATTAGATTGGGCCCTTAGGAATTTCTCTCGAGTCTTGCTTTGGGACTTGTCTTTCTCTCTCAATGTTGTAAACCTCCATTTGACTTGTGTAGCTATGTAACCATATCACATATTGTGGATATCATGTACTAATAAATTTTTGATCTTATGTATGCACCAAGAGTTATAGACCGTGCAGGTACATGTGTTAGGAGCGAGGATATCATGATGCGTTGGAATACAAGAGGTGCTTGAGTGTGTAAGAGGTGCATTAAGCCAACCCCATGTCAATAGTCTCTATTGCTAAAAATAATAAACATTTTCTAGCTTTGTTGTTAACTAGTGTGATCATTTACTATATCTATAAGTAGTGAATTAAGATTGTTATTGTCTTTCAAGTAAACAAAAGAAAAATATTTTCAAAATTAGTAAAGGTGTTGTGGATTTGATAGGTTGTTTCATATGTAAAAATGTGGGCATTACAAGATGGCTCCATATAGATTGTTTAGGTACCTAGTTGATCACATCATTCTTTTGGAGGTCACAAGGAAAATTTCTTCCTTTGATACAATTTTGAAGAAGGATATGCACAAAACCAGTTTTGGCAATGATTTCCTATTGAGGATAGGAGGTAGTGAGGCTTGTCCTTCCCTGATCACATCACACTCCTCTGAGGAAGAGATGGGTATTTTTGGCTTGTCACTCCATTCTAAGAGGCCTAGATTTGATAGAATAGGTGAGGCCCAAAAGAGAGCCAACAAATATTTTAGACATAAAGATGATATTGAAGACTATTGGGCCAATTATATGGATGAAATCAAAGTTCTGAGGAAGAAGTTCTCTAGATTGCCTATCAGCTTAATTAGATTGTACAACATCAAGGCCATCCCAAACCAAATTGATGATGATGGAGAAGTGATACAAAACCATGACTATGAGCTAGTCAAAGACAAGCCAATAGGTGAAATTGATTGGCTAGAAGAGGAGAAAACAAAGTTGGAGTAAATCACTACTCCTGTGATCAAGTATACCAAGTTGTAGATTAAGAACAAGATTTGGGAGTTAGATAGTGAAGGGAAATAGTACACCTATGATTTGATGGGAAAATTGGAGTCCCAATCTACTTCTGAGGAGGAGCAGGACCCAAAATTCAAGGAAAAGGTGGGTTCTCCCTTCAAAATTAAGATCAAGGGTGTTCAAGTAGAGGTAGAGCAAGAAAAGAAAAGGAAGTACATTTCTAAGAAAAGAAAGACTACTTCTAAAGAGGAAAAAAAATTTCAGAGAGGAGGAGCATGAAGAAGAAGGGAAGAAAGATAGTGTCCCTGTGCCCAAAAGGAGAAGAGTGACAAGAACATCAAGGAAATAGAATGAGCCTCCTAAGGGAGAAGAGGGTATAGGACCATGGTTGGTAGATGTTGAGAGTTCTAGAGAAAAGACACAAGTATATACTAGGAAAGTAAGAACTCCATCTCCTAAGGAGAGTTTGGTAAAGGAGGATGCTCCTGTGATCCCCTCTGCCACACAGCCATAGGAAGATGCATCTACCCTTCCCTCAACCCAATAATTGCCCGATGAAGAAAAAGAGTCAACAGAAGCTACTGGTGATGATACTCATCAAGGTGAGGAAGTAAAAGAATTCAATGTTGGGGATCTTCACAGTGCAGAGGTAAAAATTGATAATATCCTACAATCTTCCTTGGTGTCATATGGAGACTCACATGTCGATGATAGAGGAGAGAAATCTATGGAGAAAGAAGAAGTGCATGAAAGAACTCCCTCTCCAATCCAAGTGGTGATAGAAACACTCGATCAAGAAGAAGATTAGAATCCATAGGAGGATAAGGAGAAAGATAAGGAGAAGGAAGATAAAAGTGAAGAGGTTCCTACAATGTAGGATTTAAATGTTGACTTCTCCACTAATCAACTAGAGAAGAACAAGCAAGGTGAACAAATGTCAGGCACTTGTACTCCTAATTGGCTTAGTGAGAGATTAAAAAGAAAACAAATAGTTGTGGATGATACTCCTCCAAACTTGGATGAATTACTAGCCAATATTGGAAAGGGAAAAGCAAAGAAAAAGGCTAGAGTGATTTCCAAAATCACCAGAGATGACTCAGATAATAGAGTGATCCATATTGCCACCCCTGTAGTAGACAAAAATAAGGGTGAGATAACTCCTCAAGAATATAGCATTCAAACAATAAGCTTAAGGCCTACAAGCAAGGATCAAGAGAAAGAAGAATTCCAAAAATTCTCTCAAGCCATTCTAAGGAGATTGGATAAAGAAATAGAGGAAAAGGAGAGGCTGCAAAAGCAATTGAATGGTGTGTACAAATATGTTCAATATCTAATGAAGCCTCTGCAGGCTATGGGAAGTGAAGGGATACAAGGAGTATGGTATAGAGGAGATAGCATGATCAAGGATATTTTGTCAACTTGTGGAGATGCACACAAATCATTTGAGTGGTTGCAGAATTTGTTAGGGAAAGAAAAAATTGTTGTAGACCTTCTCCTGCTTAAAAAAAAGACCATCATGGATTATAATGAAGAGAGATTGGTGAGTGACGGAATCTTGCCTTACTCAAAGGTTTTAGAACCTTGGGAATGGTATGAATCACTACAGACTAAGTAGAAAGTTTTGAAGAGAATCCATAAACAGGGTCAACAGGTGGAAAACACTTTGAATAGCATTTATAGTAAATATATTTCATTCTTTGAGATAATGGATAGGAGGAAGAAGTTTTCATCGAAGCATCTGACCCTAGAGTAATTAATGAAGTGGTGGCATGAAGTTTATGCCCCAATTGATGATGGTCCAATCACAACCCACCATTTAGATGATGCATACACCTATATTGTTGTCATGGAGAAATATCGGGATCTCAAGGTGGAATGGGATAAGGTCATCAAAGAGTCAAGGGAGGAGATTAAATCCATTGAGAGAAGATTTAGAGTGTTAATTACTCTGCCATTGGCCGACTTAGAGAGGATTTTTCTTAAGGTGTAGGATAAATTGGGTCAGGATAAGGATAGGGGGCCAGCTAATGAATGATTGCATCAAAATTTGTGCTTCCCATTATCTCTCCTTTCGTCTTCTACATGCATTGGAACGAGCTACATTGGAGAACCTAGGCCGACCTAGAAAAAGTCAAGCATTTAATGCAAAATATGGTTTTCTTACAGAAACTTTCTAGGCTGACCTATTTTATGGCCATCCATCTTTGTAACCCTATTTGGGCCGACATAGGATGAAATTTCTATAAATAGGGCATTTTTCCTCATTTGAAAGGGCTAGATATTTGAACTTTGAATCAAGTTAAGTGATAGAGAAAAGAGTTAGGAGTTAGTCTATTTTGAAGCAAGTGTTTTAATACAAAATACTGGAATTGTTTCTATGATTGAGTGATTCAATACAAGTGAAGACATTGTGCCTTGGTGATCTCTCTTGTGTTGATTTATCTTGCATGGTTCTTGTTATTCTATCTTTGATGATTGCTTGAAAATACTTGATATATGTTAGATTTATAATTAGAAGTGATTCAATGGTGTTTATGGTTTGATGTTTGAAGTGTTGGTAGCAATCCCTGGTCCATACTTTTAGCAACTGGTTGATTGTGAGTTGTTGTGTAAAGTTAGCTTGGACCTTATATTTGTTGTGCTTAGTTCAATTGTGAGTTCTTATTCATTTCAATTGCAAAATTGGGTTGGTATGAATGAAGGTCTCATGATTTGAAAATATTTAATTCCTTAGAAGATTGCACTATTTCTGTGAGATTGCAGATTAAGTTTGGGTTAAGTAGGAATTAGTTTTGAAGGATTGGTCCATTTCAAATATTTATCATTTGCATTGTTGGTCTTAAGAGTAGTTTTAATCTTAGAAATATCTCTTAAACCCTTATCTTTTTTCATTTATTTCATCATTTGGGTTAGATTTAGGATTTCAAGTATCAATATATTACAAAATTTGATAAGTTTCAAGATCCAATATTTGTTTGTAAGGTCCCTTTGTGATTACCAACATTTTCACATTTATCACTGAGTTGTTTTTGCATTGTCAAGACCTGACATTAGAGACCTTGGGGTTATCTCTTGAGGCTTGCTGATAGAGATTTTACTTTCAAGAGAGATGGGATATTATATTTTGTCTGAGTTGTTCCTATGCAGAAAACACCATCAATAGATTGGCACTAGAAGGAGGGTTGAATAAACAAGCTAGATCATTTTTTGTTTGCCATTTCTCGTGAATTTTTTTGAAGAAGAACCAGATCTATTTTAGGAGAAGAAAATTTTCAAGTGTTGCAAGCTCCTACCAGGTCAAGAAGGACTAGAAGAAGTGGAGAATGATCATCCACCCAACCACTTCCATCATCTCCTTCATCCTCATCTTCATCAAGTGCATCTTCATCTGATTCTAAAGCCATCCCTATTTAGCAGCCTCAACTAGTCATAAATCATCCCTTACCACCTCTACCTCTGCCAATGGATTTCCTTGCTAACAATCCATCTCCCTTATCCTTGAATAATTACAATGTCATGCCCAAGAACCCTGGACACTTTTGTTCAAAGTTCCATGTTAATGACCCTAATAGAACTACTGAAGAACACATCAGGATTTTTTAGACATGTCTTAGGGATAGGGGAATTAACCATGAGGATGTTGCATGTAGGCTCTTTCCTTATTCCTTAGGAGAAGATGCATTCTATTGGTATAATCATTTTCCTATTGGATCAATCCATAATTGGGCTGAGTTGGAAGTTGCATTTTTGTCGAAGTTTAGGATTCCCATTAGTGCTAATGAGCTTTATTTGCAGTTCACCAAGGTCAAGAGAGAAGTTAATGAGCCTATAGGGTCCTTTAACAATAGGTTTCATCATGAATATACTAGATTATAGGCCCCCTATGTTGTAGATGATGCCATTGCCCTGGAGCTCTACTATGAAGGGTTGGACAGTCTCATGACTACCTTCTTGAAATAGAGACCTAATCCTCTATTTAGCTTACTTGATGCATACACAAAGGATATCAAGGTCAGTACTGATTTGAGGCAACACTTATCTGGCCCTTTACCATCATTAGGACTGACTTCTCACCCAGGACAAGTTCAGGCTCTCAATCAGGATCTTACCAATCATACTCCTATCACGAATCCAATACCTCAACTACCTCTAGTTCCTCATCTGGGACATCCTATAAATCAAGCCCTACAAGTGATGAATTATCCTCAATAGAGTGTTAATCAACCCATTCATTCACAACCATAGGCTGGTTTCCCCACCTATTTGCAGAATTTTAAAGTCTTGAACTAGTCCTTGAGCCCTAGTGTAGCAATAGGGCATCCCCAAAGCAATGCTAACCAGACTCCCTATGGTAATCTTGATAAAGAAAGGTTGGATGAGCTAACTGGACAAGTGAAGAAGTTGAACATGGAGGTCACTTACCTGAGAATCAAAATAGTCAACTCCAGGCTGCTCAAAGGAGTATGCAGTCTAATTACAATAGAGAGAATCAAGAGCCCCAACAAGGAAAAAGCTTTGACAGAGGTAATAATTTAGACAGAGGATAGGCTTTTGGTCAGAATTTTGATAGAGGACAAGCTAGTGGACAAGGATTCGAGACGAGATAGCTACCCAAACAAAATAGAACCTAGAACACAAGGCCAAATAATGGACGTGTCCCTACTCCACTGGACCAACCTTCTAATCAAGAAAATCCTTTAGGAAGTGTATACTTGGCATAAGCACCTCTATCTGGATGGTGTAGGCTTCATAAGACAAATCAACATTCAAAGCTAGATTTCCTGGAATTCTAGACTGTAGCATCTATTTTCCAGTATGAGGTTGAGAATCAGTCTGGTCGTTAAGAGTTGGTGCCATCAGGACCTTATGACTCTCAGATTTCTATAGTAAATTATGCTTCTTTCCCAAAAGGAGAAGAAAATGGACCGGAAGAGCAATCAAGCTAGTCAGAAGAAGAAACAAATCAAGTCTGTAATGGAGATGATATTTCTCAGATGTTCAATGAAAGTCCTGAGAATGATAATGGCCCCTTAGATGAAGAAGAAACTTGTGTTGAAGAAGTGCAGGTGTTCCAAAGGCCAATCAAGAAATATGACTTAAGGGATAGGCCAACCAAAGGACCACAAGCTGGTAGACCATTCACCACCTCCATCCCTCCAAACAATTTCACCATACCTCCTAATCCTAACACTAGTAATAATCCAACATATCCTCATGTGCCTAAGTAATAACTGTCTAAGGAAGGACAAGCACAAGCTGGGACATCTAAAGGAAAGAATGCAAACGCTAGCAAGGAAAAGGTAGTGGAATATCTCAAGGAAGCTCCCATAGACATGAGCACAGAGCAATTAGGTGAATATGTGGCTGAAGAACTTAAGAAGCTCAAGGTAATTCTCTCTGCATTTGAATTATTGAGAGTACCAGCCATTAGGAATTCAATCTTAGGGGCGTATAATGCAAATGTAGTATTGCAAGATAAAGCTATTAGTGGGATTGCTAGCATAGTACCTAGCTCTCAAGGGTTGAAAGATCAGAGTCAAATTCAAACACAACCTAGAGACAAAGGGAAAGAAAAGGACAAAAGGAAAGTTGATCAAGTCGATACAAAGTTAACTTTTTTTCAAGGAAAAATAGAAAAACCTCCCTTTCTGATTTTTGTGCACATCTTTGGAAAGAATCTGCACAATTGTCTTATAGATTCAGGAGCTTCCACCAATGTGATGCCATTTTCTATCTATAGAGCCCTAGGAACTACCCCTAATACTTCCCAGAAGAAGGTCACCCAGCTGGATAGAACATAAGTAAATGTAGTGGGTGAGTTAAACATGATCCCTATGCAAATTGCCTTAGACCCTAGAGTCCAGAAAGTTATTAATATTCAGGTAGCAGATATCCCTTATGCTTATGGTTTAATTCTAGGGAGAGACTTTACCAAGGCCTTGAATGGATATGTATCAACTGACCAATCACACATGTGGCTTCCCTAGAAAGGGGTGCCAAATCAAATCAGGATTGAGAGAGAACCTCACATGAAGTATGTGATCACAAAATATCAAAATACTTCAAATGAAATACTGGTCTCAGAAGTAAGCATGGGAAACTATGTACTAGCAACCCCCTTTGAGGAGGAAGTAGATATAAAAGAGATTCTTATGTTGCATACCACACCTGTTGATCTTACATCAGAATCCAGTAGTATTGGAGCCCTAGTAGAAAAAATTGAAGATGATGATCCTGAAGATAACCAACTCAGTTTGCTGGACAATTTTTAGGAATTCATCTAGAAATGTATTAAAGGCTAGATTCATCTGGGTAGAGGAATGAATTTTGAAGAATTACTCTTACCCAATTGGTGTAGGGTTCACAACATCTCTCACTCAGAATTGGAATGTTGCTTTTTCCAAACAACAGTATAATAGGTACAAAAATGCATTAATCCCACTCCAACAATTAGAATTAATATACAAAATACTCAAGATGATCCCAAAGGAAAGAGGGTGGTGCCTTTCGAAAAGCCATCTAGTAGTAACAATACAAAAGGTACAACAAAAAGATCTAGAACTGTTGGCTATTGGACATTAATATTTGATGGATCCAAATCAAAGCAAGGTGCGGGAGCAGGATTTGAGTTGATCAATCCAAAAGGTAAGACTTATTTTATTGCTCACAAACTCCAATTTCATTATACCAATAATGTAGCTGAATATGAGGCCTTGATCCTGTTACCTAATTTTCACCCTCAAGCTCAATCATGTAAAGCATCTATGTTGCAGGTGTTCATAAAGGCCAGATGGATGTTTCCATTGAGAGTTACTTCATGTATCTAATGACATTTCATGGGGTTTTTAGTTGGGAGGCCTGCTTTGTTGGAAACATACCTCAATATTAACGCTCAGCTTCCATTAGAGCCAGGTCGGCATGACATTTTCACCGTCTGGCCGACTGGCTACTTGGTACACTTCGTTTTGGACAGGTCGCTGTGACCTAGTCTTTGTCTTGCCGAACACGTCACTGTGGAGCCTATCGCTATAACAAGAGGGGTTTGGTATGACCTCTTACCTCATGGATTTCTTTGGCCGATAAGCCATTCAATCATCATTCGGCGTAAGTCATAGCGACCAGTGAAATCTTTCAGACCAACAAAAGGAGATCGCCAAAGGTGAAGCTTTCACCGTTATGTCTTGGTGAAGATGTATGGTCTCGCCGACTGACTGGAGGGGGCCTCGATGTGATGGTCTTCGGCAGGAATCTTGTCGATGCTAGGATGGGCTCACCAAAAGTTCCAAAGCTCGACATAAGGTCCTGCTGAATCAGTGCCAGTCTTGCCGAGGCATGAGAAAAGCTCAGAAAGAATGTGGGAGTTCGGCGAGGGTTTCGGCCAAGGAAAACAGCTTCACCATGATGTCTTAGCGAGGGCCAGATGTATCCCCGACTGAAGGAGCGAGGCCCCTCGGTATGACTGGGGGTCTCGGCAAGATGTTTCTATTGTTTCGGCGACCGTGAAGGCTTCTATCGGCATGAGTTATGTTTTCGTGGGGATGTCATAGCAAGTTCTCTTGGTTTTATTGACAGTGTGCAAAAAGGTTTTTTCCTTCGGCATGAGTTCGCCCTTGTCTCGTCGATCGGTGACGGAAGGATGTGCTCATCGGTATAGGTTGGGGCGATCGCTGTAAGGTCTCAGCGAGTGACCGTCGGTCTTGCTGATGGAAAATAATGAAGGATCCTTGTTGGCATAACAATCGCCTTGTCACAGCGACTCAGAATGCATTAAGCTTTCGGTGTAGAAAATGTAGTCTATGTGAGGTCTCCCTGACGGATGGAAGCTACAGTGACATACTTGGGACAGGTAGACTCATCGGTGGGAGATGCAAAATGTCTCAGTGACCCGAGAGTGGTTGAGGTCTTTCGGGATAATAGGATGCATTTGGTGTGATGTCTTGCCGACAGTGGAATGTCACAGTGATGGAAAATGGATGGACTCATCGGCAAGATAAGGCATATGTGTTGGCGACACAAGAGGTCACACTGATAGCAGGGGGTCTCGCTAGGTGTCTTGCCGAATGAAGAGTTTGCTGAATGGAAGGGATTTATGTGTGATGTCTCAGCAATACCAAGGAGTCTTGTCGAAGTGAAACGAAATATGTGTTCGCTAAAGCTAAGGTGCCTTCAGCACAACCTCTTCCCAAAATAAGGATGTCTGGCCGATAGAAGAAAAAGAGCCCGATGGGATTACTTCTATAGACGTCGACGTGGGTCTCCCCAACATGAATTTCATCGATATAGGAACTGATTGTCGGAGTGATGTCTTACCGACCATGGGTGGTCTCAGCGACAGAAGGGATCTCCACGTGACTCGTCAACCCACTGATCTCTTGGCGATAAATGGTGTCTCGCCGATGGCTCTGGTAGCATCAGTATGATCTTTAGGTCTCGCTGGGAGCTCTCAGCGATGACATCATGTCTTGTCGATGC
Source organism: Sequoia sempervirens (assembly GCA_007258455.2). NCBI lineage: Eukaryota > Viridiplantae > Streptophyta > Pinopsida > Cupressales > Cupressaceae > Sequoia > Sequoia sempervirens. Next base: position 283,300,065 of record VDFB02058242.1, on the reverse strand, counting down.
TTGCGAAAAGATTTAACCGCATCGGGGAGACACGATCAGTGTCTCACCAATATGCGGTTCAACAAGGGAAGTTTTGACCACCCGAGCAAGCTGTGTGGATTTCACTCAGCCAATCAGAGAAATCTGAAGGTAAACCATGGCAGTCTGAAGAGCATCAATAGGATGAAGGGCGACATGCATCTGTTGCAGGCTTAGAGCATTCAAGGTGTAGCTGAAGTAGTTCAACCAGACACAATGGATCGAATGAATGCGGTAGCTGAGAATATTTGAAGAAGGCTTCTACGAGGGTAACTCTTCACCGACACATACAACAGGGACACACAGGCTTCAACCTTAACTTCATCCAAAAGATCTGAAGATAGATCTTTCTGAGCTCCGATATTTTGGTAAGCCCTAATGGGCCGATATCAATTTGTATATAAGGCATTTTTTGCCTTTTTGTAAATAGTTATGATGGTACACTCTAAAGAGTTAGTGATTTTCAATCAATCCTTTCTCAATCAATGTATGTTTTCTGTAACTCAACTGGAATCCTGAATACAACACAGAATTTACCTTGGAAGTTCATGTTCATGTTTGTATTGATCCTCATTTATGTTTCTTTCTTTTGTGCATGCAAGTCTATAACTGTGTTTTCACATTTCTGCATTTATGTCTCAAGGTTGTGAAATTGATCTTTCCTTCCCAAGGTGTATGTGTGGGCCAAACATGTTAGGACTAAAGCATTAAGTTTGAAAGAAGTTGCTTTGAGAATAGCAATTAGGCTTTCAAGTGTATGTTCTTCTTGTGTCCATTTCATGATTTCTCATTAATACGGTGTATCACCATAGAGTTAGTTTTACTTTTAATGTGCTCTCTTCCTCCCTTTCCCTTTACAGATCAGTAGTTTAGGTGATACCCAAAGGAATCCGGCCTTCTCCGGAGGTTCATTTCAGCTATAGGTGACCCACAACCTTGAAATGATCCCATGTTGCTCTAGAATGCTCAGTTTTTGTAAAACTTTGCACATGGTGCAATTCTAGGTGACAACAGTTTTTGGCATGCCCGGTGGGACTGTCAAACAGACAGGTTGAAGTTACATGTCTACTACTAGTTTTTGAAAGGCAACTAGTAAATTTCAGGCCTTTCAGAGGAAAAATATCAGCATATCATGGCGACTCCAACTTCATAACAACTAGTTCCAGCAGCCCAGGTGTCTGCAATTAACAAGGTTTGACCTTTAGGCTTGTTTTACTTCATGTCTTATCTCTGCAATGATTAGTTATCAGCAATATAGTGACTTGCCACCTCCATTCGATGAGAGTCATGTGTATATGTCCTCTCATTAGCCATGCTATACATAACAGCCTACTATTTTTATGTCAAATGACCCAATATCAGCAAATTACCAGTATTCCCATCATGTTTCCCACCCTCTCACTCCTGGTCAACCGATATTTGATCAAAATCAACCCCAAGAGGAGGTTTCCAATATTAACCAATATGATTATTTATATAATCAGCCTTTAAAGCATCCTATAATGGACCTGCTCCAACAGTTTGACCCTGTGTTATGGGCTTTGAGCTAGAAGTTTGTACATATGCAGATTAATGATGTCAATAAGGTATTCTCCTACATGTATGGCATGTTGGTTAATGTCAAGAAACAGAAAATGCTTATTTCACAGCAGCAGGAGTTGGGATGTCAGTTTGAAGATCTTGAGAGAGAGATAACAGCCAAAGAGGAACAAATGAAATTCTTATCTGCTCAGGTACAAGGTAGTCGAGCTTATTTAGATTATCAGGCACAAAGGTATGAAACACAGGAAACCCTTTCCATTCCTAGTTTCATCTCACCTCCTCCTATAATGTTGAATCATCCGGTGAAGGAGGATGTTTCCAGAGATAGGTTTCCTAGCTCTAAACAAGAGAAGCCTTCTGAGCTCTTTAGTGAGCCTATCGACAAGTCTTCTACCCTCAAGATTCCAAGTTGGAAGGTCCCATCCCAGCCACCTTGTGAGTTTCCTTCACCTATCATGCAAGTCAGATCATGCTCTGACGTCCAGGAAGTAAAAGAAGAGAAGCCCAGTGATCAAGTTAGTTCATTCACCATGAAGGAGACTAGAATTCCAAATCTTTTGCATCTAGCCATGGAGGAATACAGACTACAGCTGCAAAAGGCTGACTAAGAAGAGCAATGTACAGTTTGGAATGAAGAAGGTATGTTTTCTCCCACTCTAAATGCTATCTCAGAGCAGCAAGAACACATCAATCAGCTACAGATTCAAGAGTCAAGACAACAACATGAAGAGACTAATAGGGGTGATGTGGGTCATGAGTTCATAGCTTCATTTGTTGAGCTTCCATGTTTCATTGAGTATGATGAGGAAAGCACAAATCTGGTCATAAGTTAGCAACATGAGGCTGAAGAGGAGCAGTGTACAGCTAGATTCGATACCTTTGAGCATGTTATGCTTGAGGAAGTTGATGAAGAGCTATACGAAGAAGTGTACACTGATATAATTGAGCAGTTTTGTTCAACATCAGATGGCAAAGAGTCAGAAAAGGCTGATAGCCATGATGATCTAGAACAAATGCTAAAATAGCAGGGGGAGCCTAATGAGCTTGATTTGCAAAGTCATAATTGGTTGAAGGAACTTCCATTTCATTGTACGGAGGAACTTGAGACCTTACCACCACTTGAATTGTTGTTTTCTTGAATTGAAAAAGACAAGCCTGAATCAGAATGTAACTCTTCCAGTGCTGATGAGAATTATAAGCAGCTTCCTTTCTGGTCTATAAAGGAGCCCGAGGTTGATGAATTGATTAAAGATGTGATGGAGGAATCTGTCTCTTTGTTCTCTGTTGCAGAAATGAGTGTTCATTCACGAAAGCATGAACGTACTAAGGAGGCTTCTACTCTTTCACCAATTCAGTCACAGAGATTAGATCTTCCCAACCAGCAAGGTGATAGAATGGCAGCTCATGAGCAAAAGATCAACAAGAAAAGTGCAAGTCTTACCCTTACTAGAGGCTGCCCTATCAGGCATCTATCCAAAATGGAGACCAGCAAAGATATTGATACCTTGCTTACACCCAAGCATGAGGGTACTGCTGAGGAGGAACACACTCAAGTTACCTTTCCACCTCAGAATGGGAATGTTTACATTCTGTATGAAAAGGTTAGTAAGCTTGAATATGCTCTACAAGAGAACTTGCAATCATCTGTTGAATTGTCACGCATGCTTCATTTCTCTTTAGTTGTTCTCCAGCATGGCAAACATTGTAAATTTTTTAGAAAGGGAAGTTATTTCACCCTATCTGTCAATGGGTTTGTTTGACCAATTGCTTACTGGTTAGTGTAGGGTAGCTTTAGTTGTTTATCTTTCCCTAAGTGTTGTTTCAACACATGTAAATAGTTCCCCTTCTGCAGTTTTTCTTGTTTTCAATAAGTTTCCAGGCGATCTGTATCTCAAGTTACAATGTACAAAGCTATTCCAAGCCTGCTCCTGAATTCTCCCAATGACTCCATGCCCAATGGATAGGCCTAGGCTACTGGTTTTCATGTTTAGCAGGAAAACATCCAACAAAGGTCACCAGAAATGTTACCTAATTTTCACCCTCAAGCTCAACCATGCAAAGCATCTATGTTGCAGGTTTTCATAAGGGCCAGATGGATGTTTCCATTGAGAGTTACTTCATGTATCTGATGACATTTCATGGGGTTTTCAGTTGGGAGGCCTGCTTTGTTGGAAAAATACCTCAATATTGACACTCAGCTTCCATTAGAGCCAAGTCAGCATGACATTTTCACCATCTGGCCGACTGGCTACTTGGTACACTCCGTTTTGGACAGGTCGCTGTGACCTAGTCTTTGTCTTGTCGAACGCGTCACTATGGAGCCTATCGCTATAACAAGAGGGGTTCGGTATGACCTCTTACCGCGTAGATTTCTTTGGTCGATAGGCCATTAAATTGTCATTCGGCATAAGTCATGGCGACTAGTGAAATCTTCTGAACCAACAAAAGGAGATCGCCAAAGGTGAAGCTTTCGCCGTAATGTCTCGGTGAAGACGTATGGTCTCACCGACTGACTAGAGGGGGCCTCGATGTGATGGTCTTCGGCAGGAATCTTGTCGATGCTAGGATGGGCTCGCCAAAAGTTCCAAAGCTTGACATAAGGTCCTGCCGAATCAATGCCAGTCTTGCCGAGGGATGAGAAGAGCTCAGAAAGAATGCGGGAGTTCGGTGAGGGTTTCGGCCAAGGAAAACAGCTTCACCATGATGTCTTGGCGAGGGCCAGATGTCTCCACGACCGAAGGAGTGAGGCCCCTTGGTATGACTGGGGGTCTCGGCAAGATGTTTCTATTGTTTTGATGAACGTGAAGGCTTTTGTCGGCATGAGTTATGTTTTCGTGGGGATGTCATAGCGAGTTCTCTTGGTTTTACCGACAGTGTGCAAAAAGGTTTTTGCCTTCGGCATGAGTTCGCCCTTGTCTCATCGATCGGTGACAAAAGGATGTGCTCATCGGTATAGGTTGGGGCGATCACTGTAAGGTCTCGACGAGTGACCTTCGGTCTCACCGATGGAAAATAATGAAGGATCCTTGTCAGCATAACAATCGCCTTGTCACGGCGACTCAGAATGCATTAAGCTTTCGGTGTAGAAAATGTAGTCTATGTGAGGTCTCCCTGACATATGGAAGCTACAACGACATACTTGGGACAGGTAGACTATCAGTGGGAGATGCAAAATGTCTCAGCGACCCGAGAGTGGTTGAGGTCTTTCAGGATAACAGGATGCATTCAGTATGATGTCTTGTTGATAGTGGAATGTCACAGCGATGGAAAACGGATGGACTCGTCAGAAAGATAAGGCATATGTCTCAGCGACACAAGAGGTCACGCCAACAGCAGGGGGTCTTGCTAGGTGTCTTGCTAAATGAAGAGTTCGCTGAATGGAAGGGATTTTTGTGTGACGTCTTAGCGATACCAAGGAGTCTTGCTGAAGTGAAACGAAATATGTGTTTGCTAAAGCTAAGGTGCCTTCGGCACAACCTCTTCCCGAAATAAGGATGTCTGGCCAATAGAAGAAAAAGAGCCCAGCGGGATGACTTCTACAGACGTCGACGTGGGTCTCCCCGACATGAATTTCATCGATATGGTGACTAACTGTTGGAGTGATGTCTTACCGACCATGGGTGGTCTCAGTGACAGAAGGGATCTCCACGTGACTCATCAACCCACTGATCTCTTGGCGATAAATGGTGTCTCGCTGATGGCTCCAGTAGCATCGGTATGATCTTTAGGTCTTGTTGGGAGCTCTCAGCGATGACTTCATGTCTTGCCGATGCTTGTGAAAAGATTTAACCACATCGGGGAGACACGATCAGTGTCTCACCAATATGCGGTTCAACAGGGGAAGTTTTGACCACTCGAGAAAGCTGCGTGGATTTCACTTAGCCAATCAGAGAAATCTGAAGGTAAACCATGGTAGTCTGAAGAGCATCAACAGGATGAATGGCGACGTGTATCTATTGCAGGCTCAAAGCATTCAAGGTGTGGCCGAAGTAGTTCAACCAGACATGATGGATCGAATGAATGCGGTAGCTGAGAATATCTGAAGAAGGCGTCTATGAGGGTAACTCTTCACCGACACATACAACAGGGACACCTAGGCTTTAGCATTAACTTCATCCAAAAGATCTGAAGATAGATCTTTCTGAGCTCTGATATTTTGGTAAGCCCTAATGGGCCGATATCAATCTGTATATAAGGCATTTTTTGCCTTTTTGTAAATAGTTATGATGGTACACTATGAAGAGTTAGTGATTTTCAATCAATCCTTTCTCAGTCAATGTATGTTTTCTATAACTCAACTGGAATCCTGAATACAACATAAAATTTACCTTGGAAGTTCATGTTCATGTTTGTATTGATCCTCATTTCTATATCTTTCTTTTGTACATGCAAGTCTATAACTGTGTTTTCACATTTCTGCATTTATGTCTCAAGGTTGTGAAATTGATCTTTCCTTCCCAAGGTGTGTGTGTGGGCCAAACTTGTTAGAACTAAAGAATTAAGTCTGAAATAAGTTGCTCTGAGAATAGCAATTAGGCTTTCAAGTGTATGTTCATCTTGTGTTCATTTCATGATTTCTCATTAATACGGTGTATCACCATAGAGTTAGTTTTACTTTTATGTGCTCTCTTCCTCCCTTTTCCTTTATAGATCAGTAGTTTAGGTGATACCCAAAGGAAGCCAGCCTTCTCTGGAGGTTCATTTCAGCTATAGGTGACCCACAGCCTTGAAATGATCCCATGTTGCTCTAGAATGCTCAATTTTTGTAAAACTTTGCATAGGGTGCAATTCTAGGTGACAACAGATCCATGGACTGCTTATCACATTAAGGAAGAAGGTTAAGATTTTAGAAGTCTTTGGGGACTCTAAGCTAGTGGTTAAGAAAGTTAGGAAGAAATGCTCATGTCATGATAGGAGGATGACCAATTATAGGCATAGAGTATGGGATCTCATCGAAGGATTTGATGCCTTCAACATTCAGTTGATACCATGCAATAAGAACCAAATTGTAGACTCCCTGGTGTAGGAAGCTAACACTTTACAACCATTATCCCTCTCTAGCTTGAAGAAGTTCACTATGGAATTAACTCCAGTACCTTCAGTACTTGACAATGTGACCAATTTCTTGGTGTTTGAAGATGACAAGCATATCTTGGATTTCTTTACCAACTCTAATGTATTCACCTCTCAGATCATCGATGAAGCTGAACCTCAAGAAGTAGAAATGGATCTAGAAGGGGTCTTTAATTTGAAGACTAATACTATTCCAAGGGGAATAGTGTAGTTAGAGAGGATTTTCGTCCTTGATAGAATAACATATCAGGAACTAGAGGCCAAGAAGGAATCCATCAGTATTCAATGTGACACATACAACATGGGGACTCAAGAGGATATTGAAAATGTCTTCATCAGCAAGGTATGTGCCCTAGAGGAGAGAAAATGAATCATTGATGCCTTGCATACATATCAAGATGTGATAGCTTGGAGTTACGAAGACTTGAAGAAATATGATAATTCAATTATTACACACACCATCCCTCTAAAGCTAGGAGCAAGACCTTTTAGGAAAAGGAAAAGACCAATTAATGCCTTGTTAGAGCCGGTCATTCAAAAGGAGGTGCAGAAACTACTTTCAACTCATATTATATTCCCAGTAAGACACTTGACTTGGGTTGTAATTTGGTTCCATTGAGAAATAAAAATGGAGAGATTAGATTGTGTGTTGATTTTAGGAACCTTAACAGGGCATTAGGAAAAGATAATTATCCAGTCCCTTCATTGGATAATGTGCTTTAGATTGTCAATGGATCTCAGATGATGTCTTTTCTCGATGGGTACTCTAGATATAACCAAGTTATGGTGTAGTATGAGGATAGGCATAAAACCACCTTTACTACAAAGTGGGGAACTTTTGCTTACATGGAATGCCCTTCAACTTAATTAATGTTGGGGCTACATTCCAGAGAGCCAAGGATATTGCTTTTAAAGACATTATTGGTAAGTGCATAATTATTTACATGGATGATCTGACTGTCTTTTCCAAAAGGCGAGGTGATCATATAGCAGATTTATGCAAAGTGTTTCAAAGGTGTAGAGAGTTTGGAATTTCACTTAATCCAAAGAAGTGCATCTTTGGAGTTATAGAAGGAAAATTGTTGGGACATGTTATCTCAGAACGGGATATTGCTATTGATCTTGAACGAGTTGAGGCCATACTCAAGATTCACCCACCTGCTAGTAAGAAGGAAATGAAATCATTATTTGGCAAGATCAACTTCGTAAGGAAATTCATCACTGGATTTGCAGAAATAGTCAAGCCATTGAATGCAATGCTGAAGCAGGAAGAAAAAGTTGAATGGAGTGCATAAGCCAAAGAAGCATTTGCAGAAACTAAGAGAGCCATTGTTGAAGCTCCAGTGTTGGTAAGTCCTGACTATACCAAGCCCTTTTACATATGCTCATTTTCTTTTGACCACTCCTATGCTGGCATGTTGACCCAAAGTTTGATCAAGGGAATGAGCACCTCATAACATTTATGAGTGCTCCTTTAAAGGATATAGAATTAAGGTACCCAAGTGTGGAAAAGAAAGCCTATGCCTTAGTCAGAGCTGTAAAGAAGTTTAGACATTATATTCTAAGGAATAAAGTCCTTGCAATAGTTCTTGATCCTGCAGTCAAGCTCATGTTGATGCAAAATGAACTGGGAGAATGCAAAGCTAAGTGGGTAACTATGTTGTAGGAATATGATATTGAGATTCAGCCCATGAAGCTGGTGAGAGGACAAGGGCTAGCCAAAACAATGGCTGAAATGGATCCTAACCTCACAACTCAACACTACCACCTCCAAGATGTGTCCAGGGCATTGGTATGATGATATTATCTACTATATTTTGAACCAACAATGTCCTAAACATCTTAATTCAGTACAAAGGAGAGCTTTTTTTTTGAAGAGTTAGAGTTTTATGATGAAGGGAGCTATTCTATATAAGAAAAATCATGAGGGTGTATACTTAAGGTGCTTAGGAAAGGAAGAAGCTGAAAGAGTAATGGTAGAGTTTCATGATAGATGTGGTACATGCTAGGGATCTGCACCTTCAACATTGAATCATATTTTGAGGGTTGTTTTTATTAGCCCACATTGTTCAAGGATGCCCACAACCATGTCAGAACTTGTCATGTGTGTCAGACTGTAGCAAGCAGAGAGAAGTATGTAGCTCTTCTACTTCAACCAGTTATAGAGGTAAAGCCATTTGCATAGTGGAGATTGGAATTCATAGGTCCAATCAATCCACCTTCTTCTGTAGGCCACAGGTATATTCTTACTGTCACTGACTATTTCACTAGGTGGACTGAGGCTCTTGCATGCAAACAATGTACTTTTGAAGTGGTAATCAATTTCATCAAATCAGGTATTATTAATCGCTTTGGGTGTCCATTGGCTTTAGTTTGTGATAATGGTCTTGCATTTGCATCACTGAAATTTTCTAATTGGTCCTTTGATCATGGAATCATTATAAAGTTTGCATCTAATTATTACCTACAAGGCAATGGTTTGGTTGAGTCTTCCAATAAGAACCTTTTAATAGTCATCCATAAGCTATTAGAGAAGAATCCCAAGGATTGGCACACTCAACTTATATTTTCTCTTTGGGAAAACCGTACAAGACATAAGACCTCCTTAGGGACCTCTCCTTATCACCTTGTGTATGGTTTGGAACCTGTATTTCCCATCTAGTTAAAGATCCCCACTTTACAGTTCATTAATGAATATTATGATGAAGGGGACAAGCGTGAAGCCCACTTGGCTGAACTATAACACCTTGAAGAGAGAAGAGATGAAGCTTTAAATTTTTTTGTGAAACATCAGGGTGTAGTTAAGAGATGGTTTGATAGAAGAGCCAAGGTAAAAGCCTTTAGAATCTCTGACTTGGTTCTCTACTGGGATAAAGCACATTATCGAAAAGGGGAACATGGAAAATTTGATAAACTTTGGCTCAGTCATTATCATATTTTAGAGATTCTGGGAGATAATTCTTTTCGCTTGAAAACTCTCACTGGAGAGGATATCCCACTGCCTATCAATGGGCAGTATTTGAAGCATTACTTCCAATCCTAAATTTTTTACAGCTCTTTCCTTGTAAATAAGTAGATTATGTTTCCTTTCTTTTGTTCTATTTCTGCTTTGGTTAGAATAGGTTTCCCCTTTTTCTTTGCTTTGTTTGTTTTCTGCTTCTGGTTAGTTTAGGTTTTCTTTGCTTAGGGTAGGTTTTCTTTTTCCTCTGCTCTTGCTTTGGGTTTTACTATTTTATTTTGGGCTTGTTGCATCTGCATGGAAATCATTTTATTATCTAGGACTATTCTGAATATTTCTTTTACAAACTTTAATCATCCTTCCAGAGACAGTCAATGAAAGTCCTTTATCTGGTGTCACATGTGCTCGAGTGGATGGGTCACTAAATTAAGTTAAATCTGGAATGTATTTGGATATCATATTTCTATACATATTTTAAAGATTTGAAGGTTGTATGCAGTCCTTACTAAGCCTAGTCAAGTGAAAAATCTCATATTCTGCTTCAGCGCCACTGTGGCTCTCAGCCTTGAATGTGAGCTTCATTTCTTACAAGGTGAAAGGGAAAGTTTAAAATATATTATTAGAATATCAAAAAAAAAAAAAGGAAAAAGAAAAGAAAAGAGAATCTTGAAAGTAAAAAGAAATATTCACCTTATCAGGAGTATCCTAGTATCTCTACCGGGGTTATGGATGCTTGGCTAGCAGTAGAGCTATGCTGGGGGAGACCACAACAATAACGTCATTGGGGCTATGGATACCTGGCTGGCAGCAAGGCTTTATCCAGGATGATTTTGGAGTCAGAATCCTTATGTAGCTTAGTTAGACTATGTTTGGTTCTTGCTACAACTGAGGAAAGGGAAATGAATACATGTGCACACACTTTGACCCTGGTATAGGAAAGGTTTGCTTGCCTATGAATTCTGAAATCATGTTTATAGGTGACCTGATGTAAGGACTGAAACCAGGGATTTTGGGTTCTTGATTCTAGTTTTTCATTGAATTTCTTCGAAGTATTTCCCTAGTAGAGTCATCATTTGTTTTGCAGTTTTCGTACACACGCCTCGCTGAAAGCATAGACCCTCTCTTGCTTTAGCCTTGGGGTGCTTTTGACCCTTTGATTATGAAAATTTGGCCATTTTGAAGCATGCTTGAATGTTTATCCTATTCATGCAAATGATTCCTTAAAGTTATTCATTGAAAATCCTAAGTTTTGAGGTGATTTTAGGGTTTTTCACAGGTTTCGGGTACATCCTCCCTGGGCAGAAATCCCTATTTTTGTCGGTGTCTCAAATACATGATGGTAACTATTTTGCACTACATTTTGGAGATTTCAGTGTTTTGTGGAATTCTGTATCTAGTGGAAATCCACAAACTTCCTTGAGGCCCTTGGATTCCTGATTTCCTTCACCTCCTCAAATCCCCAAAATCTGTCTTGGGCTGTCATTTCACTGCATTTATGCTTATTGTACAAATTTTGTAGCTCATATTTAATGGAGTTTGGAGGGATTTTATGTTGTCAAATTAGTTTCATTTTCTTTGCATTGAATTTGAAAGAGCTTGATCCTTGTAAATTGTGTGTGATTCAGTGTTGAGACAGTGAATTGTTGGTTTTGGTGGTGTTCCCTGGGTGTCATTTGCATCTGCTGGCGATTTGAAGTTTGTTAGCTAGTCGCTACCCTCTTGAATTTTGCTTCATCAATAATATGTACACAATGCCCTTGCTTTTGATTGATGAATATGAATGGTTTCGTGGTACCATATGCATGTTTTGTGCCTGAGTTTTGAGTGCTTGGAAGTCTATGAGAAAACTAGGGTTGTCCATGGTTCTTTTCGACGCCTTCCCTGAGTATTGATATCACAATCCTTTGTTGAATTGATGATTGATAATGCCAGCCATTGCTAGATTGGGCTTTCGAATTTGATCCTATGTGTGATATTGATTTGCTTTAATTTCATCTAGGGTTTTTTTTACATTTGACAAAATTGATGACCTAGGTGAATTTGAGCTGTTATTTTTCATTTGCATTCGGTAATTACTTGTTTTCAAGGGCTTTGGAAGATTTTATTGTGATTTAGTTGAGTAAGTAAGTGAATCAAGGCTTGGACTGTTTGTCCATGGTGGAACCCTAGGGTTTCAATTTTGAACTCATTGCCAATACCAATTGAATTTCCCTTGAATGAGTTATGAATCTGAGTCTATGAATGAATGATTTGAAATGAATGGAATCTGAGCCCAAATCCCCAAACTTGTGATCATTCGATCAATTTGGGCAAAATTGTGAAAAATCAAGACTTTTGGGATTTCGATTACTTTGCGGAATTCCTCTACCTTAAGAAATACCCAAATTTCCATCGCCCCTTCATTTTCTTGGAAATGTGTGTAAATGCAAAAGTCGTGCTAACTTCGTTAATTTATTTCCTTGATGGAAATCCCCAAAAACTTGTTAAACATGAAGAATTGTAGAAGTGAATGAATTAATGTTGCATGACTTTCACATCTAATGATTGATTTGAATGATTAAAGGATGAATAATTCTATTTCTTAAGTTGTTATGTTGATTAAATAGCTTTTGGAAGATAATTGTGCTTTCATTGCGGATTTCCGCTTGGCCTTGAAATCCCCGGATTTCCTTCCTGGCTTGATTTCCACGAAGGGGTGAAAATTCTAAACTTTTAAGGAATTGTGCTTTATGAAGTTTTAATGGATTTTGATCATTGTTTGGATTTATTTGAATGATGAATATGTTATTTGTGATGGGATAACCCTAATTTTCATGCCATAATGGATATTTATTGTGACCTTTTTATTGAGTGCAAGCTTAATCAAGCAAGGTTGTTATTGCCAAGGGTAAAAAAAAACAAATGGATCCAGATGTTGAGGGATCTTCTATCTTAGAGGCTGAAAGGATCAAGTTGGACATAAAGAGCAAGGTTCATGAAAGCAAGCTTGCTTCCATCTAGTTAGAGATAACTGACACCAATGTAGGAAAATGGGATTATGAAGAGTTCAAGGAAAGGACAACAGTGAAGGATCCTTCTGTGTTGGCAAGGAGATTGATAGATTCTGGGTTGGCTCATGTGGCTAGTTTTTCTTCCATAGTACAGTGCTATGAGCTTGTTTTAGAATGTGCTAGGCATTATGATCAAGGCACATAGAGGGTGATCAGCCCACAAGGCAGAGTGCTTGCAAACTTCTCCCATGTCTCAGTTGCCCAAACATTTGACAATGCCAGATAGGTCCCATGTGGTGCAGTTTGATATTGATGTGGCTAAGAAATACTATGCACAAGATACAAATAAGGCTCTAGAGGTTATCAACACTTGGTTAGAAAAGCCCAAGGCTTACATTTCTAAATTTCCAAAGCAATTGTTTAGGGATAAATTCAAACTAGATTACTATGATGCAATCACTCTTCTCAGCAAAGTGATGGGCTTAAAGAGTGCAAGATTATTTGAAAAATGAATGTTTTACATGATAGTGAGAATGGAGCAAGGCACAAATGATCATTGGGCAGGGATAATTAGTAGGATAATTCATGAGCAGTTGTGCAATGTTCTATAGACCAAGACCTTCACCATGTCATCCAACTTGGCTTATGCCTTTGTGAGGTTTCATCCATACAAAGGATTGAGCACTTGAGGGGTCTTTGGCCAGGATTTGATCTATGACGTCTACCCCCTAGCTGCATTTGGGTAGTTCTAGCTACAGAAGGGTGAATGATGTATTCACCATGTACATCACAAGATTGCTCCAAGGTGTGGAGCATGTTAGTATTTTTTATGCTTCCAAGGAGTTGATATAGAAGTTTGGAGCATGGTTCACACAGTTTCCCACATTCTCTTATATCAGGATTGATGGTTTTCAAAGGGCTCCATATAGATTGCCTAGGTACCCAACTGATCACATTATTCTTTTGGAGGTCACAAGGAAAATTTCTGCCTTTGATGCAATTTTGAAGAAGGATATGCACAAAACCAGTTTTGGAAATGATTTCCCATTGAGGATAGGAGGAAATGAGGCCCGTCCTTCCCTGATCATAGGACACTCCTCTGAGGAAGAGATGGGTACTTTTGGCTTGTCATTCCATTCTAAGAGGCCTATATTTGATAGAACAGGTGGGGCCTAAAAGAGAGTCAACAAAGATTTCAGACATAAAGATGACATTGAAGACTATTGGGCCAATTGTATGGATGAATTCAAAGTTATGAGGAAGAAGTTCTCCAGATTTCCTGCCAATTTAATTAGATTGTACAACATCAAGGCCATCCTAGACCAAATTGATGATGATGGAGATGTAATATAAAACAATTACTATGAGCTAGTCATAGACAAGACAATAGGTGAAATTGATTGGTTGGAAGAGGAGAAAATAGAATTGGATCAAATCAATGCTCCTTCCATCAAGTATACAAAGTTGTGGATTAAGCACAATATTTGGGAGTTAGATAGTGAAGGGAAACAATACACCTACAATTTGATGGGAAACTTGGAGTCCCAGTCTACTTTTGAGGAGGAGCAGGACCCAAAGGAAAAGGAAAAGGTGGGTTCTCCCTTCAAAATTAAGATCAAGGGTGTTCAAGTAGAGGTAGAGGAAGAAAAGAAAAGGAATCCCATTGCTAAGAAAAGAAAGACTACTTCTAAAGAGGACAATTTTTTTCAAGAGGAGGAGCATGAAGAAGAAGGGAAGAAAGACAATGTCCCTATGCCCAAAAGGAGAAGAGTGACAAGAACATCGAGGAAATAGAATGAGACTCCTAAGGGAGAAGAGGGTACAGGACCATAGTTGGTAGATGTTGAGAGTTCTGGAGAAAAGACACAGGTATACACTAGGAAATCAAGAACTCCATCTCCTAAGGAGAGTTTGGTGAAGGAGGATGCTCTTATGATCCCCTCTTCCACACAGCCATAGGAAGATGCCTCTACCCTTCCCTCAACCCAAGAATTGCATGATGAAGAAAAAGAGTTAACAGAAGCTACTAGTGAGGATACTCATCAAGGTGAGGAAGTAGAAGAATTCAATGTTGGGGATCTTCATGGTACAGAGGTAAAAATTAATAATATCCTATAATCTCCCTTGATGTCATATGAAGACTCACTTGTCAATGATAAAGGAGAGAAATCTATGGAGAAATAAGAAGTGCAAGAAAGAACTCCCTCTCCAATCCAGGTGGTGACAGAAACACTCGATCAATAAGAAGATTAGGATCCAGAGGAGGATAAGGAGAAAGATAAGGAGAAGGAAGATAAAAGTGAAGAGGTTCCTACAATATAGGATTTAAATGTTAACCTCTCCACTAATCAGCCAGAGAAGGACAAGCAAGGTGAACAAATTCCAAGAACTTCTACTCCTAATTGGCTCAGGGAGAGATTAAAAAGAAAACAAATAGTTGTGGATAGTACTCCTCCAAATTGGGATGAATTACATGCCAATATTGGAAAGGGAGAAGGAAAGAAAAAGGCTAGAGTGATTTCCAAAATCACTAGAGATGAATCAGGTAATAGAGTGATCCATATTGCCACCCCTGTAGCAGACAAAAATAAGGGTGAGATAACTACTCAAGAATATAGCATTTAAACAATAAGCTTGGGGCCTACAACCAAGGATCAAGAGAAAGAATAATTCGAAGAATCCTGTCAGGACATTCTAAGGACATTGGAAAAAGAAACA
Organism: Sequoia sempervirens; assembly: GCA_007258455.2. Lineage (NCBI taxonomy): Eukaryota > Viridiplantae > Streptophyta > Pinopsida > Cupressales > Cupressaceae > Sequoia > Sequoia sempervirens. The sequence continues at coordinate 283,284,765 of VDFB02058242.1, read as the reverse complement.
GAGGAAAAGGAGAGGCCGCAAAGGAAAATGAATGGTGTGTAAAAATATGTTCAACATCTAATGAAGCCTCTGTAGGCTATGGGAAGTGAAGGGATAGCTCTTGAAGGGTTATTACCTAAGGAGGCATTCAATGAGCTTGAGAAGATGAAGACTTCCACTAAGGCTATACATGAATGGCTACAAGGAGTAGGGTAAAAAGGAGATAGCATGATCACATATATTCTGTCAACTTGTGGAGATGCACACAGATCATTTGAGTGGCTACAAAATTTGTTGGGCCAAGACAAAACTGATGTAGACCTTCTCCTGCATAAAACAAATACCATCATGTATTATACTGAAGAGAGATTGGTGAGTGATGGAATCTTGCCTTCCTCAAAGGTTTCAGAACCTCGGGAATGGTATGAATCATTGTAGATTAAGAAAAATGTTTTGAAGAGAATCCATGAACAGGGTCAACAAATGGGAAACACTTTGAATAGAATTTATAGTAATTGTATTTCATTTTTTGAGATAATGACTGGGAGGAAGAAGTTTGCATTGAAGCATCTGACCCTAGAGCAATTAAGGAAGTGGTGGCATGAAGTTTATGCCCCAATTGATGATGGTCCAATCACATCCTACCATTTAGATGATGCATCCACCTAGATTGTTGTCATGGAGAAATATCAGGATCTCAAGGTGGAATGGGATAAGGTCGTCAAAGAGTCAAGGGAGGAGATCAAATCCATTGAGAGAAGGTCTAGAGTGTTAATTACTCTGCCATTGACCAAATTAGAGAGGATTTTTCTTAAGGTGTAGGATAAATTGGGTCAGGATAAGGATAGGGGGCCAACTAATGAATGATTGCATCAAAATTTGTGCTTCCCATTATCTCTCCTTTCATCTTCTAAATGCATTGGACTGAGCTACATTGGATAACCCAGGCCGACTTGGTAAAAGTCTCAAGCATTTAATACAAAATATTGTTTTATTCTAGAAACTTTCTAGGCCAACCTATTTTATGGCCGTCCATCTTTGTAACCCTATTTGGGCCGACATAGGATGAAATTTCTATAAATAGGGAATTTTGCCTCATTTGTAAGAGCTAGATAGTTGAACTTTGAAGCATGTTAAGTGATAGAGAAAAGAGAGAGGAATTAGTCTATTTTGAAGCAAGTGATGTAATACAAAATCTTGAATTGTTGCTACTATTGGATGATTCAATACAAGTGAAGACATTGTGCCTTGGCGATCTCTCTTGTGTTGATTTATCTTGCATGGTTTTTGTTATTCTATATTTAATGATTGCTTGAAAATACTTGATATATGTTAGATTTAGAATTAGAAATGATTCCATGGTGTTTATGATTTGATGTTTGAAGTGTCGGTAGCAATCCCTGGTCCATACTTTTAGCAATTGGTTGATTGTGAGTTGTTGTGTAAGGTTAACCCGGACCTTATATTTGTTGTGCTTAGTTCAATTGTGAGTTCTTATTCATTTCAATTGAAAAATTGGGTTGGTATGAATGAAGGTCTCATGATTTGAAAATCTTTAATTCCTCAGAAGATTGCACTATTTCTATGAGATTGCAGATTAAGTTTGGGTTAAGCAAGAATTAGTTTTGAGGGATTGGTCCATTTCAAATATTTATCACTTGCATTGTTGGTCTTAGGAGTAGTTTTTATCTTAGAAATATCTCTTAAACCCTTATCTTTTATCATTTCTTTCATCATTTGGGTTAGATTTAGGATTTCAAGTATCTATATATTGCAAAATCTGATAAGTTTCAAGATCTAGTATTTGTTTGTAAGGTCCCTTTGTGATTACCAACATTTTCACATTTATCACTGAGTTTTTTTTGCATTGTCAAGACCTGACATTAGAGACCTTGGGGTTATCTCTTGAGGCTTGCTGATAGATATTTTCCTTTCAAGAGAGATATGATATTATATTCTATTTGAGTTGTTGTTGTGTAGAAAACACTATCAACAGGCTCTTTCGATGTTGAGCACCTTGGGGATCAACTGGTCATATGTGGTAATGCATTGCATTTTTATATGGAAGGATAAGGTTCCTTCAAGGTTGGCAATGATAGTGCAGATTTGTTGTTCTTCTGGCATAGTCCACTTGCTTCTGTTGGCCTTGGATCACCATCATTGTAAGAAGGATTTGAATGTTTCCCCCTTGGTTTGTTTGAGAGCGGATAGCTCTTTAAGACTTACGTCTATGCCTATGTTGAATGAGTAGTTTTGTATGAACAAGTCCACAATTTCTTGGAACTTTTTGATTCTGGGAGGAAGGAGAGAGAACCATTCCATTGCTGGTCCAACCAAACTCTAAGGGAATAGTCACATTAGATAAGAGTCGTCATATGCAACTTCCATACAGTGGACATGAAATTTCCTGATGTGATCTTCAGGGTTACCAGGTCACAATATTTATCAAATTTAGGTATCTCAAACCCTTTTAGAAATGGAACCATCACAATGGTTCTGTCAAATGGATAAGGGCATAAATTCCCTTAGGTTTTTGTTGTTTTTCCATATTGTAGGTCTAGCACTTGTTGTGAGAGAAATTTTATTTGTGCATACACGTCATTTTGCAGATCGGGTGGTGGGATGAATGTGTTTTGAGGTGGTTTGATTGTTTGAGTGATAGGTGGGGTGTTTTGCATGTTTGTGGGAGGTTGTTGCATGTTTTTTTGTGCCACCAATGCTTGTTGGTATGCTTTCAATTATTGTTGTGCCAACAATGCTTGTTGTTGTGCCAACAATGCTTGTTGTTGGTCTTGTTGTTGTTGTGCTAAGAATGCTTGTTGTTTGGCTATTAGCAGAGTTGCTTCTTATTATGCTTGGTATTGTTGTAAAGCTTGTTGATAGGCTTGTTGTTGAACTACTTGTTGTTGTGCTTGGTATTGTGCTTGCACTTGTGCTTTTTGTGCTTGATATTGAGCTTGTTCTTGAGCCTGAGCTTGTTGGGTAGCTTGGGCAGCCTGTGTTTTCTACACAACTTGTGTAGCTTGGGCGGCTTGTTGTTGTTGCAATAAAGCTTGAGCTTGCACTTGGGTAGCTTGGTGTGATTGTTGTGTGGCTTGTTGTGTCTGTGCTTGTTAAGCAGCTTGTTGTGCGGCTTGTGTTGCTTGTTGAGCTTGAAACTATTGAAATGATTTTTGATAGGCTTGTTGGGCAGCTTGCAGTGTGATATTGTATTAATTTTCCATGTTTTTTTTCGATGGTGGAGGTGGAGAATGTTGTGATGAGAGTTTGTTGAGGTGGTTTTTGAGGTTCCATTTGGATGATGATAGGGGGTTGTGTGATAGGTGGTGCGGTTGTTATGCTAGGTCCTTGGGAGACCACATTTATAGACGGTGCAATGATTGATTGTGTCATTTGGATTGGTTCCACCTGGTGTTGCGATATCAATGGCATGATTGGAGGATTTGGTATGTTGATTTGATAGATGATTGGAGGATTGCTTTGATTTGGTTGATTGAGTATTGGTAAAGGTGGTTTCCCTAAACCAAGGATTGGTGTGGATGTCAATGGTAAAGGAGGAAATGGTGGGAAGATGGGTGGTGTGTTTCCTTGAGAAAGTGATGATGAGAGATCAAAGATTCCCCCTTGTCCAAATAGTCCCCCTTCTCCTTGTGAAGTCATGGGGAGAGAGACTTGTGTGTTAAGGGAATATGTCGGTGATGCAAAGAAAGTGGATAGATTATTGGTGTCATGAAAGATGACTGGAACGTATGGGTGTTTTGGATCTTGAGGAATGGTATTTGGTTGACCCAAGATGGTGTTTTCATCTAAGTCTTGGTTGTTTACAAGGGGATGTGTTTGAAGAGCATGAAGCAATGAACTCCCCTTTGTAACTATGGGTTGACTTGGAGCATGATATGTTGTTGGTTGTGGGATGGGTTGAATGATGTTTTGGAAGGGAGTTGTGAATGAGACTGGTGGCATAATCCCAAGAGGTTTCTCCACAATATTGCTCACATCATAATCAAAAGGGATTTTAGCCCCTTCTTTTTCTAATTCCAACATGTATTGTGAAAGATTAAGTCTCATCATTGTGTTGACAATTTTGTGATTTTCAGGATTTTGGACCATTTCCATGATTTCGTCTTGAGTCATTCCTGGGACATTATTGGCGATATCCTCCACTTGGAAACCTACCTCTTGAAGATCTTGTGGTAGTAGAGGAAGGTTGATTGGGGGATTGTTAGATCCAATGGGGTTGATTTTAGGTGTAGTTTGACTTAAGTCACTTGAAGTGGATATTTCTTTGTTTATTTCCATGTTTTTCTTGTGTTGTGATCTAGTTTGGACCATAAAATAAGGATCAAATTTCAAGAATATGGGAGGTAAACCTATAACTCTTTAGGTTGGTCTAAAATTTAGGTACAAAAAAAAATCTAAGATGTTAAGGATCAAAGGATGATGATGAGATAATGAAAGATGGGTGGTGTGAATGATTGAGCTCTTAAGAACCTTAGAGGGATACTAGACTTTAGGACTTTTGGATTTTTAATTTTGGATTTGATAATGAAATTATAAACTCCAAGAGGTTAGATGTTGTCTTTGAATAAAATTTTCCACAAGGTGATAATTTAACTAAGTGTATGAAGAAGGATGCATCCACACACACTTAGTCAAACAAGATGATTTTGATTTTGATTTAGAAGGATTTTCCAAAAGCCTAGCATGAAGGATTTTTTCCAAGACTCTAAGAGTTGTTTGTGAGATGGGATTTGATTGATGTTTGAGGATGGATGAAAGTGTTGATTTTGATCCTAAGTGAACTTAGAGAGACTTTTGTTTACAAGACCTAGGTATTGAAGAACATGCTATACTTCTATGTGAGAAACTCAAAATGTTGAAAAAGGCTTGGATCTTGACAATAATAGAATGAATACAAATTGGGATTGTCCTTTGAAGCGTGTTTGTAAAAGTTATAGACAAATCTTTCCCTAACTTCATAAAGCATGGATAGATGTTTCTTGAGATTTCTTGGACTAAGACATTTGTTATGATTGATGGACTTTGGTTTTGGGATTTTGATCTTGCGGGAAATCATTTGAGAAAACATATGTGTGGGGTTCAAATTTTCTTTTATCTTTGCTTAATGGATTCTTTTTACCAAAAACACTTTCTTGCTTAGCTTTTCAACTAAATGTCTATGTCTCAATTTATTTTCATCCCACAAGGTCCATTATGTGGAAATCAAGGAAACTAAGGCAATAGTTCCCTAATGTTGACTTTAGAGAGAGAAAATTGAGATATAGGCCCAAATATTTAGAAGCCTCTAAGGATAAATCCCTAGGGACAAGTAGTAATACTTGGACTTATCAAAGATATTTGCTTCTTCTAAAGGTTTTGAAATTTTATGACCTTGTTGAATGTTTGTTTTCAAGATTTTTGATCCAAGCCATGTGTTTAACTGACTCAAATATTGCACAATCCTATGATGGAAAAGAAAATATTTGTTGAATTCCCACTTGGATTTCTCCAACTGCACTTATTTAGAGCGGATGATTAGAAGCTTGACCACACTGGCTCCCCTCCGTGACACTCACTTCTATGGGTTAGCCAAGCTTCAATTCTCATGAATCTCCCATGATGAACTTTTCATCTCTACAAAGAACCGCAAATATGTGGGATGACTCCAGAGGTCCGACCTCCTGACACCAACAAATATTGGGATTTTGGATTCTAAACAAAAGTTTGTAATAAGGGAATCCAGTTTAGGGGGTACAATGATAAAATCCTTGTGAGAGATCTCCCAAGCCTTAGAACAAGGACTTTACGCATCATAAAGACACTGGGGGAGAGTTATCATGCACTGCTTCCCATTGTTTACTATTTTCACCGTAACCACAAATTTATATAGTGGTTTGGAAGAGCTTGGCTTATGCTCGTTGCCGCTTGGGTCGTTCCCTTGGGGTGTATTGGAACTATAAAAATCTAATGATTTTTACATATCTTTCATACCCCTGAGTCTCCATATGAGTCCTACCTTAGGCATATTTTCCTCATTTCATGACATTTTGCTTGCATTTTGGCCTATTTTTATCCCATAAATCCATCGGTTCATGCATTTTCCATATTGCAGTTCCTATCGGCATAGGTCCATGATTGTCTCCCCGACCCATGTTGTTTTATGCTAACATTTGTATACTATAGGTTTGTCGGCGAGACTCCTTTGATTTCTCAGCAATCGCAAGTCTTGTGCATTCACCATTCGGCATGACATTCATGTTGTTTCGGCGACCGTTGAGGAACCTGTCGGTGGGAGTTTGGTCTTCGGTATATCGTCTCACCGAGTGCCTTATGTCTCACCGACCAGTATATGAAGATGCATCGGTGAGAGTTTTTTCTTCGATGAAGCATCTTGGCGAACTCACCTAGTCTTTTCGACCGGTGGTAGATGCATATACATATCGGCAAAATATTTTCTTCGAGGTAACGTCTTGGCAAGTGACCTTCGGTCTCACCGATATTACACAGGAGGCTCGTCGATGAGAGACCTTTTCTTCGGAGTAAGTCATAGTGACTTCACATTGTCTCACTGATCGGTGGTGGAAGGATGCACGTATCGGTAAAATTTAAGGCTTTCGGCATGTGGTCTTGGCGAGTTTGGATTGTCTTACCAACTAACAACATAAGAATATGCATCTCGGTATGACTAATGGGTATCGATGTAACATCTTAGCGATCCTGTTCGATCTTGCCAATCTATTTTCTCACGCCGAGATGCAGATTGGATCGGCGTGAGAATGTTTATGTCTCAGCGAAATAAATGTATCACTGGATGCTTTCGATAAGACAGGATAATCTACAAAGCCTCTTCCTGACTCGGTGTTGTCTTGGCAATCTAAAAATGAGCTCGGGGTGTTTCGTTATGGTATGGTCTAATCTACATAGGGTCTCCCCGATATTGGAAAGTCACAGCGATACATGTGAAATGAAGGAATACATCTCAGGGAGACATAAGGTAATCTATATGATGTTTCTCCGACTCAGATAAGTCACGGCGACAAGTTTAACCACGGGGCTCTCGGTGAACATAATGTATCTAGTATGATATTTCTCCGACAGTATGATATCACTGCGAAAGTGAATAGAACTAGAGGGACAACTAACAATTGAATTTCCTTTGGCATACCTACTAGATTGTCTCAGCGACTAATTCACTTATGATTAATAAAATTCAAATACTGTGGCCGACATGTAAGTTCATAAAATACTGTTGCAGGCTAATATGAAAGGAGCCCAAATTCTGTGGAAGGCCGACATGGGATCTCAGTATGATATATTTTTCTGATACTAGTGTATAAATAGGAATCTTGTGATTGTAATTGAAGGATGAGCTATTAGTTATTCGATATACAGTAGGCAAATTATATTGATACAGTATAGTAGATTTATCAGATCAAAGACTATTATTGCATGATTTCAAAATGGAGGCATTTATGAAAATCAGCTGATGTTGCTACATTTTTCTGGTGTCAATTGTTTGTTGAATTTAATAAAAGTATTGCTAAGCTGTCTCCAAGATGGATTCTTTCTAATTGTTTAAATTGATATAACAAGTTTATACTCAATTCATCAGTGCACATTCGTTGTATCTGTGTGGTTAATTGATTGGTTCTTTCAAGCAAAGATTAAATCCTTTTAGTTGATCATAGTAATCATAGAGATTCATTTGGATTGTTGAAGTAGAGCTTAGTAATCACAGTCTTGCATGTTTATACAAGTTGTAAACAAAATATATTCTAGATAATTTGAGTTTTCTCCAAAAGTGTTGCTCATCTTGATTTCATTTGACTCCGTATACCCAATAAGGCACTGGTCTCTGCACTTCATCATTTTGAATTCATTCAGTTTCTTTATATCTGTTAATTGAGTATTTTAGGATTTAGATTAGAAGATTGCTATTGCTATCAAGTTTGATTTCATTTGTTCACTTCTATCTACCATTGTGGAAAAATCACTGCAAGAAAGATAATCATAAGTACATAAAGTCTGCTTCATTTAGTAAGGTACACCCGTCTAGGTCTAGCAGCACCTAAAGAGTAGAAAGCCTAAGTCATTTGGCTTTGTCTGTTACCCTAAAGTGTATCAAGAGATTGGCAGCCTCTTGAGGCATTCCGCCTACGTTTTTGAGAGCTAACAAGTTGGCGACTCTGCTAGGGAACACATTCAAAATCAAGGCCTTAATAACTTTATACAGACTCTGCTGGGAATAAGAAGCATCAAGTATTTTCTTACTTTTGACAAAAGTGAGTGGTGACTCTGACAGAAATTTTACAGCTATTCATCATGAATGGAAGAAGATCTCAATATAGGGAAGGTCATATTGGAGCTCCTACTGGCAGCAGTAAATGGACACATAAAGATGACAAGGTGGATAAAGGAAAGGGGATAAGTGAGGACATGTGCATGACTGATAAAAGACAAAACATCAAGAGAACATTGTGAAACATATGATTGCTATGATACATGGAGAGATAATTCAAGTGTAGAACTTTGTACCCCTGAAGATCAAAGAAATCCTTTCTCTTTTCTTGATCCTCAGAAACAGGCTGAGTTTCAAGCTGCACTTGAGGCTAAACGAATCAGAATTCAGCATGAATATGATCAGAAGATGAAGAGTAACCAAAATGTGTTTATTGATCATGAGCTTCCTGAGGAAGTAAAAGCACAGTTTAAACTACAGAGGAAGAGGATAGAGGAATTAGAGGCTAAATTTCAAAAAAATCAGGTTACTGATCAGACAGCTGATTGCCCCCCAAAATATGTACCACCTCATAAGCAAGGTAATCATGGTGTTGGGCCTTCAAATCCACCAGTGTCTCCTCACCATCAGACAAGGAATCACTATAAGAAGCCAAATCATCCACCTCATATTTCCACACAGCATACAGGTATGCATCCACCTCCTGGTCAGTCTTTTGTCCCACAGTATAATGCACAGTACAATAAACCCATGCACCGGCATCAGTGTCCACCTATTCCTCCCCCTCACCAGCATACAACCATGATCAGACAGTTTTATTTTAGCAAGTTTTCAGTTATACCCTTACCCTATGGATGGCAGTTGGAGGGGTATGGTGCCCAAATTTACAGGGAGTAATGCAATCACTGTTGAAGAGCATTTAAGGAGTTTCAAAATTTTCATCCAAGACATAGATGTGCCATATGAAGATTTACATATGAAGTTGTTTATGATGTCACTTATTGAAGACGCTAGGGATTGGTTCAACAGCTTGCCAGCATTCTCAATGAATTCTCTTCAAGTATTCCAAGATCAATTCTTAGAACAATATGGGAATCTAAATGCACCAGATGTAGCTCTTCATGATATAATGCGAATTCAAAAAAAATAGAATGACTCAATTTATGATTTCAACCGAAGATTCAACAAGTTGCAGACTAAGGTACCTCCTGGATCAAGGTTGCCAGATTCTATTGCATTAAGTGTTTATTTAAATGCATTTGATCTGAAGATAGGTTATGAATTGAGAAATAGATTCCCAAGAGATCTAGCTGAAGCTCAGAAGAAAACACTAACAATTGAAAACAACAGGAAGGCTGTTGGTATAGTCAGTAAAAGAGACAATCCTAGGGCTCCTCAGCAAAGCAGCAATTATCAGTATAGATAGGAGAATACATAAAAAAATGAGAGGCTGAGGTTGCATGACATGCCTTATAATATAGACTAGAAGGATGGAAAACCTATAACAGCTAGGCCTAGAAGCAAATAGACTCCTGATCCATTGAGCAAGAAGGGAACCTATATGGTGAGTAATAATTACTTTTGTGAAGCTTGTGATAAGCCACATTCCCCAGACTATTGTGTTGTAGCCCAAAGGATGCAAGAAGAGGGAATGTTGATAGAAAATAATGGAGAAGATCACACAGTGTATTTGACTTCAAATACATTTCATCATGTTATGAGAGGTATTCATCTTCAAAGAATGAAGGTTATGAGTATGATGTTTCAAATCAAAAATATAATATCCATATGGCTGAACAACAGGTCTTTTCTGATTCTAAAGAAGATTATACTGAGCCACATTCTGTTGGGGTGCCTGCTCAATGCAGTATGAGGAGACTTACTAAAGATGAAATAGAGAGAATAACTATTGCTGCGGTTGAGGAAGCAAGGAGTAAATATTGGATGAGAAACAAAAAAGTAAATGAGATGGAAGGTGTTCCTGGGGGGATTTTTATGAAAGATCAGAAGGCAACACAAGGAACTATGAAGAAGCCAGAAAACAAGCAGCATGATAAAAATGAAGAGAAGCCTATCCAAAAGGAAAAAGTGAAGGAATTACACAAAGAAATGCATAAGCTTGACCAGCCTGGTTAAAGAGAGAAGGAAGAAAACAAAGGAGAAATGTTAGAACAAAAAAGAATTGTTAAGGTGGAGGGATCTTCTTTTGACTTCACTCAGGCGTTATCCCAGGTAAAAATGTTTGTTCCTTTACTTGAAATGATGAAAATTAAGGAATATAGGGACAGTGTTGTTCAATTGATAATGAATTCTGAAAATAAAGTAGTTACTAAAACAGTCAGTAAGCAAGAGAAAGTGAATATCCCAGAAGTCTGTTTGGGTGATGTATTAACAACTCCCCCACAAGTGGATCATTTTTTCACTACGTTGCTTATAAATAACAAACTGCTGAGGAATTGCATGATAGACTCTGGTGCTACTATAAATATCATTCCAGTATGAGTCATGAAGCAACTTGGTATGTGGGTTGATACATGTGAAGGGAAGTGCTATGCTATGGATAACCGACCTGTGCCTGTGGTGGGTATAATGAAAGATGTTGAAGTCAAACTGGCTACTTATCCACAGGTGGCTTATAATATAGATATAATAGTCATTGATACTCCTCCTCAGTTCAAGATGCTCTTATCAAGATAGTGGACAACAGCAGTAGGGGGAAACGTCCAATTTGATTTATCTTATGCTACTATTCCAGTGAATAGTCAAGAAGTTAAATTGTATATGGAGCCAAGAATGAACCAGCTTGTTGACTGTGTACCTCAAGATTAGATCAATTTTTTTTGTGATGTTAATCTTGGAAGTTTTAAGATTGAAACAACCCAGCCAAAATTAACCAATAGTGATCCAATTGAAAAGCATGTGGCGCAAAGTTGCAATGAAGTGTGGAAGATGTATTTTGATGGAGCATGCAGCCAAGAAGGTAATGGCATTGGGATTGTTTTTGTCTCACCTGAAGGTATTACATTTAAGTATTCATTTCTGTTGACATTTGAATGTACAAAAAATTTGGCGGAGTATGAAGCCTTGTTGATAGGTTTGAGCATAGCTGTGAAACATAAAATCAAGTTGCTGGCTATTTTGGGCGATTCTGAGTTGGTTGTTTCAAAAATTAAGTCAAAATATGCAGCAAAGCAAAAAATATTGAAACAATATAGGAATGTTGTATGGGACACAATTGAGTTGTTTGATGCATTTTCAATTGAATGGATTGACAGATCAAAGAACAGAATGGCTGATTTTTTAGCAAATGTGGCGCTGAAAAAAGATGATATCACATTGGCTAGGGTATCACAGATTGAGTTCAAGACAAGGCCTGTTGTTCCTGATAATATTTATAGTTGGCAAGTCTTCAATGATGATGTTGACCTTTTGAAGTTCTTCAATTGTATAGATCAATATGAAGCCCAGGAAATTGACTTCAATGCTTTTGTTGAAGAAGTGGATGGGAAGAAAACAGTGTTTGGAAAGGAAATCTTACAGCTCAAAACAAATAAGCTTCCTAAGGGCTTGGTGGCATTGGAGAGGCTATATGATGGAAATGATTGGTCCCTCATGAAGCAAATTCCAGTCAGAAGAGAAGATATTGAAGAAGTCAACTTGGGGACTGAGATAGCACCAAAAAAGGTGTACATAGGGAAGAAGATAAGCCCTACAATTAGAAGAATGCTAATAGAGTTGCTGAGAAAATATAAGCACGTGTTTGCTTGGTCTTATGAAGATCTGAAAGAATACAGGGAAGATTTGTTTCAACATGAAATACCATTGAGGCTAGACACTAAACCATTCAGACAAAAGCAAAGACCCATAAATCCAATGCTAAGCCTAAAATGCAAGAAGAATTGACAAAGCTCAGAGATGGAGGAATTATTAAACCAATCAGGCATTCAACGTGGGTTTCAAACTTAGTCCCTATGAGGAAGAAGAACGGAGATATCATACTATGTGTGGACTTCAAGAATCTGAATATGGAATCTCTCAAGGACAATTATCCTCTACCCAATATGGAGGCTATATTGCATAAGGTGACAGGGTGTGAACTGTTGTCCATGATGGATGGGTTTTCGGGATACAACCAGGTCAAGGTCAAGGAATCTGAGCAATATAAGACAACATTTACAACTCCTTGGGGAACATATGTATACATAAGAATGCCATTTGGTCTCACTAATGCTGGAGCGAATTTCCAAAGAGCTATGGACACGACATTTGCATTTTTGATCAATGTTATCATGGTAGTGTACCAGGATGACCTGACTGCTTATTCGAAGAGGGCTGAAGATCATGTACAACATCTGGAGAAGGTATTTATTAAAGCCCTAGAATATGGTATTAGCTTAAATCCAAAGAAGTGTCATTTTGCAATCACAGAAGGTAAGCTTTTAGGACATATTGTTTCAAAAGAGGGGATTAGGATAGATCCTGAGAGGGTTGAAGCTATTGATAAAATTCCTATTCCCAAAATTGTTAAGGCTATACAATCATTCTTTGAAAAAATTAATTTTGTTAGGAGATTTGTTTCTAACTTTGCTGAGATCATTAAGCCCATATCAAAAATGTTGAAGAAAGGACATAAAATGGAATGGACTGTAGAAGCCTTGGAAGCTTTTATATCTATCAAAAGGGCCATCAAGGAGGCTCATGTTCTTAAATCTCCAGATTTTGCAAAGCCTTTTCAGATATTTTCATTTGCTTCAATGCACACTATTGTTGTTGTTATGCTACAAAAAAATGAGGATGGTCATGAACAGCCCGTGTCTTTCTTTAGTAAGTCATTACAAGGATTTGAATTGAAGTATGAAATAATGGAAAAACATTCTTTTGCATTGGTGAAAGCTACTAAGGCCTTCAGGCCATATCTTGTTGGAGCAAAGGTGATTGCTTATGTCCCTCATGCAGCTGTTAAGGATATTCTGACACAATATGAAGTTATAGGAAAAAGGTGCAGATGGATCAACAAGATTCAAGAGTTTGATATGGAGATATAGATTACCAAACTAGTGAGAGGTCAAGGCTTGGCTAGGTTAATGGCATAATCAAATATTAAAGCAAATCAAGTTTGTAATGTAGAGGAAGGGACTGCAGTTGCTAGCATTGAGCACACTCCTTGGTACACTAATATTATGCATTACCTTAAATACATGAAGTGTCCAGGGGAATTGAGTGACATCCAGAGGAGAACTTTGAAGTTGCAAGCATCAAAATATGTTTTCTTGGATGGAGATTTGTTTTGGAAGAACAGGGATGGTATACTGTTGTTGTGTCTAGATGAGTCACAGGCCAAGCATGTATTAAGAGAAATGCATGAAGGAGTTTGTGGAGGACATTACTCTGCAAAGACAACTGCACATAAAATTCTCAGGGTAGGTTATTATTGGCCAAAGGTTTTTAATGATTCTTTTACACATGTGAGAAAGTGTGAGGCCTGCCAAAGGTTCTCTGGAAAATTGAAGTATCAGGGTGCTTTACCACTTCGACCCTTGTAGGGTGATGCCCCTTTTCATCAATGGGGAATAGATTTCATTGGAGAGATACAAGAAAAATCAAGTGGAGGACACAAGTGGATACTGATAGCCACTGATTATTTTACCAAATGGGTAGAAGCAATCCCAACTAGATAGGCTACAAGCAAAGTGGTGACAAGTTTCTTGATGGACAATATTATCACCAAATTTGGCACACAACTAAGGTTAATCATAGATAATGGGGTGTGTTTCAGGTCAGATGAATTCAAAAGTTTCTGTGACACATATGGCATTACTATTTCTTATGCAGCTCCTTACCATCCACAAGCTAATGGTCAAGCAGAATCTAGCAATAAGAGTCTTTTGAAGATTATAAGGAGGTTGCTAGAACAGAACAAGAAAGCCTGGGATTCAAAACTAAAATTGGTAGTGTGGACTGATAGGATTACTATGAAAAGAGCAATTGGAAAATCCCCATTTGAATTGGTGTATGGAGCACAAGCCAGGATGCCTTTGCAGAATTTATTACCAGTCTACAAGTTTGTCCTTCAGGAAGATTTGGATACTCCTGAACCTATGGAGGAAAGAATGGAGCAACTTGTTGAACTTGATGAAATAAGGAGAGTTGCTCAAAGCCAAAACATGAAGTTACAGACACAGATGAAGTATCTATTTGAAAAGAAGGCAAAAGATAGAAAGTTTGAAGAAAATGACTTGGTGTTGATGTGGAGCGCAAGGTGTCAGGAGAAAGACAAGCATGGTAAGTTTGAGGCTTTGTGGCTGGGACCTTTTGTTGTTGCTAGAAGGAAAGGTGAAGACTCATACTATTTATAGAATATGGCTGGTGAAGATCAAGAATTTCCTGTTCATGGCCAATTCTTGAAGCATTTTTTCTCTTGAACAACATAGAGGATTAAGGGTTGCTAGTGCATGGACAACTCTTGCTTACCCTCTCTAAAATTCTTTTCCATGCATAGTAGTTAAGTGTGTGTTGGAATTCACAAGGTGAGTTCTTCTTCCTAGTGTTGTGTGTAGTTCATTTTAGGGCTCACCCTCTACACATTTCATGTTGTAGTTTGATCTTTGGCTGACTTGTAAATGTAGTATTTTTTTTTTTCCAACATGTAATGTAATCAATGTAACATCATGTATAAATTGTAAACCTAGTTTATCTAAGTGGAGGTGTCATTGTAAGAAGTCGAATGAGGATGTGTAATGCATTATGATGTGCAACTAAAAGAGAAAGAGTAGAAGTTGTAGATCCTATTTGGATTCATCTTGAAGATATTTTTGTGATAAAAGGGAAGTGAAGAGTGTTCTTAACTAATTGCTGGAGGCAATGATCCAAAGGAAAAAAATCTTGAAGGATAAAAGCAGTGATTCAATAAGCTATAAAGAAGACTGTAAGAGACCAGGTGTTTCTCAACCTGACCACTGGTTGATAATGCTAAGTTTTTGTTTGTTTTCTATATTTTGATTTTTTTGGTGGTTTTTGCAATAAAAGACAAATTGCGATTTTGCAAAGAAATGCTTGGAAAAATAATATAAAATACCATATGCTTAAAAAATATAGAATACATATTAGATCTTGATGCTAGATGATTTATTAATCTTCCTGAATGCTTACAACTACAATATTCAAACATTCAAACAAAAAGGAAAGCTATTTATTGAGAACCTGAATAAGCTTGCAGGTGCCTAAAAAGAACCCTGACATGGTACGACTGAAACAGAATATGCAATCTCCCACCTCAAAATTGTTGCAAATGCTCCATAAACCCTAGGCGTCCAGCTTGAAGAAGTCAGAAGATGAAACAATAAGGCGATTTGATCTAGAGAAGAAGTATGACCTTTACTGCAAAAAAAGTATGGCTTGTACCAGCAAGTAAGAAATTCGTACTATCTTGGGAAGTGTGCCAAATGATCAAGAGATAGTCACCACTAAATATGAAACCCTTCTGGAGAAGTTCGATCCAAATCCTTGATGAAGAATCTTCACAATAAGCTCTGTATGACCTCTGAATGAAGTCACCCTGTTGACAATCTTCAACCGGTATTGCATAGTCTCAGTATGCCTAATTCTGAAGAGGGAATGTTCTTCAAAACCTGATGATCTACAGAAACCCTTGTTTCTCAAACCCCAATGCTCTCAGAGAGAAATAAAGACAAATTAAAATAATCAACATAATGAATTCGATTTGCCTTGGAGAAATATATATCTTCTCTTCATTAAGTTGACCCCCTTCCAAAAAAGTAATTAAAATATCATTAAATCGCCCTTTAATGACTTAGGCATATTAATTAAATAATGGCGTCCATTTTCTTAAATGAGTATTAAAATACTCATTTAATATTAATTTATCCCTTATTATAAAGTATTAACGATACTTTATAATTTGCCATTAAATAATTATATTTAATTATTTTCATTAAAGTGACTTTATATTATAAAGTCAAATTAATAAACTTTTAATAATGATCAAATGCCTTAATAATTACTGCTTTCTCATCAGATCATCAAACCGGGTCGAAGCTAAGCTGACCAACTGAATCAGGTGCCCTGCCAAAAACAACAACTCCTGCCTGCCTGACTTACTATAAATAGTAAGTATATATAAATCACTTTGTAAGTGTCTGCAAGGGCCCAAACCTAAATCAAATGCTGGAGTGATGTTCCCAAACACTGGATAACTACCTCAAGTGATCCTCTAAACACATCTGCCAACCTACAAGGATCTGAATGATAGGCTAACCTCTGAAATAACTATACTGCCTAGGAAGGGGACATTACAATGTGTCATTTTAAGAAGTCGAATGGGGATGTGTAATGCATTATAATGTGCAACTAAAAGAGAAAGAGTAGAATTTGTAGATCCTATTTGGATTCATCTTGAAGATATTTTTGTGATAGAAGGGAAGTGAAGAGTGTTCCTAACTGATTGCTGGAGGCAATGATCCAAAGGAAAAAATTCTTGAAGGATAAAAGCAGTGATTCAATAAGCTATAAAGAAGACATTTGAAGAAGTTATAGAAGTTTTTTAACAAAAGAATTGCAATAATAAAAAAAAGAAGAGAAAAATTAGGATTGCAATCATCAAAAAGATTTAGCTTCATTGTTATATTCATACAGTACAAAGACTATCATGCTGTAATATTTTATGAGTTTGTTCTCAGTTCAAGGAGTAGTTGCTTCCTTGGGTTTAAGCCCTATAACAAAGTCTAGAGGGAGTTGTAGCTTCCTTAGGAGTGATCCTAAAACCTTTAAAATGATTAGTAGCATCCTTGGGTTGTATCCCTAAAACAAAGTTGTAACTATGATTCATTTGTGAGGCTAGATTAGGACAATAGCTCCTAGTAGCTTTTTTCACCGTAGTTCTTTCATGTTCTTGCATGTGTTGTGAAGTTTAAGTTTGATCTGGAGGGTTTGAGATTTGATTGAATACTAGTTCACCCCCCTCTTAGTATTCTAATGTGTGTTCAACAACTATGTAATTCTGTAAATTTTGATCGAAGGGAAAAAACACAACCAATAAAAAAAGTGATACGTTAATGTAAAATTGATATTGTTTAACTCTCATGCTCGACAATGTGACAACTCTATATGCATCGAATAACACTGCTCATGCAACATCATCACCAAAACCTTGCTCAAGAGTGAGGAAACAAAGATGAGTTAGTCAATTACATGGATTCCATCGTATGCAACCTATGTCGAGGAGTGGGTTGCCTCAAATAATTAGGTTACATTGAACTCTTAATTACCATTTATCGGTGCAGTAATGAGGGTTTCACTCAAGTATAGTTTTTCTCCTATGACACAAACACGAGTAAGAAACCCACCCATGTTTATTTTTCCTTCTTGATATGGTAATAAACAACTCACTTTATTTCTTCAACAACTATTATGGAAACTCGAATACCCAAAATGTGTTACTCTTAATATTATTCACCAAGATTAATGTCTATATTAGTAGTGAAATCACTAGTGTTAGCCACCTTGATGATAAAATTAACCTCCACAATTATATTAGGCATATTATTAGCTCACCATGATGTTGGTTTTTGACATGATATTAATATTAATATCATTATTACCCATAATGATATTAGTGTTTTGATTAAAGGGGAAAAATAGGTTTTGAAGTGACCCAAAATCCTTTACATCAAAATGTTGTTGAAACTAAAGATGACACATATAACCAACAACCAACCAACAACTAGACAATAGCAAAACAATAGACAAGAAACCAAAAGCAAAAAAAAATAAAGAAGGCCCATTCCATGTTCTTCAAGGTGTTCGCCACCTCCATCTCTTGATTATAGTGCAGGTTGAACAAGGATAGCAGTTCATTATTCTCTTCCTCGAAGGTCTTTTTCATACTACCCCGGGTCCTAGCATTTGGACCCTTCTCTTCTTCAATCATTGCCTTTTTTCCCTTTTCTTTAGCTAGAGGTTCTTTCATATTGTTGCCTCCCTGATGCCCAATGTACATCTATTCCTCCCTCAAGTCTTTAAGCTTCTCCATGAGCACTTTGAGGGTGTCCACACTGTTCTTAATAGAACAATGACTAATCTTTAACAACTTCTAAATATCAACATCTAATTCTTGCACATTATTCTCCACACCCAGAAGGCGATCTTCAAAGTCTCTCTTGAGGTTGAAGACAAAATTTTCCAAATCAAGGAGTCTTTCTTTTAACTCATTAGTCTCAAATGTGATGGAACCCCTAAAATTTTCATGTTCCATCTCTAAAATCTTGCTTAAACTTGGGTTGAAATTGTATCTGAAGGCTTAAGGTTTTGTCTCCTATCACTGTTTAATGGTTTTAGTTACTTAAAGTCTTATTTGAAAAACCCTTTGAGTTTGTATCCTCACCATGGCTTTAATTCTCTATTGACCCCTTGCTACCGGTTCTCAGTCTTTTAAGTCACATCTTGCACCATCGAAACCTATTAAGTAATCGGCCCTCTAGTCTTGTTTTACCAGTTGTCATGTGTTGGGCCATCATTTTAATTTTTCCTAAGTCGGGCTAGGTATTTCCCATTAAATTTTTTTTGGGTCTTAAGTCATCTTTTTCGTGGATGTTATCTGATCATCCTAGTTGGGTCCCTCTTTTAAGATTAATAGTTTTGACATGTGCAAATATGAGGACCCTTGACTACCGTTCGATTGATGCAAAAAATATCCATCATTCCCTGTACGCACGTTCCATTTTATTGCTTATTATTTTATTCCCATAGGCTCATGAGCAAAGGCCATGTGTCTTGTATGATTGGAAAGCCCGATGTCTTTGATAAGGGGTGCAACTGGTTGTCGAAGGAAATCAACAATGAGTGATAAATGATGTGGCCGCATTTGGACCGTACCCCACGCACTCGTTTATTTTTCTTTCCCATTAAAATAATCACATGGGCTAGTGGGTGGATGTCGTGAGTCTGGTCTAAATAGTGGGCCCAATGGTTTCAAGTGGTCTATCAAAAAAATTTCAAACAAATCAATGGTTAATAGAGGGTGACATGGATTAATCTTGACTGCTCCCTACTATCCCGTATGCATCTCACCTTTATTGCCAAACTTCCAATGGGGAAATGGGAATTTTTCACATGGAGTGATCCAAAGGAAATGGAAGCATTGGAGCAAGGATAAATATTAATTAAATATTTCAGCACGGGGCACGGAGAATAAAATGTGTGTTACTAATGCAAATATATTGCACATGTTTGAAGATCTTTTAATCTCAGTCATGGATGCTATAAGAAGGATAAAGCTACAGGCAATGGTTTTGAATTAAAAGGTGTGTATGAAGAAGCCAAGAGATTTAATATCAGCCTCTCCCCGTCTCCCTGTTGATAAAATTTTCACACAAGTTATGACTCACGGGGGCAAGGGAAAGAACACACGTGGATCCTGGCTACAATGACAAAGATATGTTGGAGCCCACATACCACTAGCAAGTGGTTCCATGTGGTCTTTTTTCATTTGGTGAGTATTGCGGCTATGTACAGTTAGATCTTTCATATTAAGTTGGAAAAATATGGATCGTCTATCAATTAACACTCCAAAGAGATCAACGACTGGAATTTAAAACCCAGTTGAGGGCAAGTGAGCCATTCTGGTTTGCACGAGTGGGCCTTAATATCTAAAAGGACATCAAGCTATCGAAGTAAGGATTTGTATAATTATTAATACCTGTCTTAAAGGCATAATTCAACATTGTGAAGTATACTCTACACATGCAAGGAGCTCATGTTGTGGTTTTTCAATGCATTTTGATGTCAGAACTAGGGTTGTCAACCTTCAAAGAGAACCAATAAGTGAATTATTTCCCTCCCATCATAATTATTGATAAGTTATGGTTTCTCAAACTTTTGAGTCTACTAGGGTTTTCTTGGTTTAACATTTTTAAGGTTTGACATTCATAAAAGATAATTTATTAGTTCTACATTGCATAATTCATTTCAAACCCTTACAAAAGCCATAAGTCTTGTTCAAATAAACCAGAAACCCTGCTTTGTAATACCTCTTGTGTTATGGCTCCTAAAGTAAAAGCATCTTAGTCTAAAGGGGAAGCTTTTTCTCCTAAAAGACCTTTGAATAAAGACCTCATTGACCAGTTACCACCCTCAACCAATAATAAACCTAAGGGCCAACTGCTTCTTAGAAGTCTGCAAGTAGTAAAGGGTTTGATTGACAAGAAATGCTTTATTAAAGATGCCAAATTACCTTATACTACATGGGAACTATTTAATAGCTGGTTCAAGAATAGAAACATATATATCCCAGTAGGTAACCCTTGGAATTGTGACCTGGGAAAGTTGATTATACCAAATGTCTATATGGATGTTGACTTGTTAAAGGAAATAGCTGCCAATTTTGACCCAGTCATAAGAACTATAAGAACATATGATGGAAAGGAAATGATCAAAATCACCAAGGAGGAATTAGGTGATGTCTTCAGGCTCACTATATGGAGTGATGAATTGTATAAGATAAATGAGAACACTCTTAAGCAAGAGTATGATAAAACTAAGATTGCATTCATAGTATATGATTAATGAATTGCATAATATTATGTAGTATATGTTTATGTGGGGTTCCTTTTAGAAAGAATGCATGAAGGAATAATAGGGTTGAAGAAAGGTGAATTATGAGTGAGATTTAGCCGGTATTCATTATTGATGCATATGTTTTTGTTCAACAGTTCACCTTTCTTTGGGCATAATATAACTTTGGAAAGAAGAGAGGGTAACTTGGAGTTTCCCATGCAATGTTGGACTACTATTTTAGACAAGGATGGTAGGACATATGATTATGTGACATTTCATAACTTGTTTGCTTTAGAACTGAGGAGAGTCTTAATTGTGAGTGTACCTAGAATTCCCATAGCTCTACATGATTTCTTAAGACCCAAGGAGAGAAGGCCTGAGCTTGGAGTTGATCATAATTGGGGAGATGTCATCCCATAGCCTGATTACACTACCTTAAGAATATATGGTTCCATGGTAGCACCTCACTTGCTACCAAATTTTGTGCCAGAGATAAATGGTTTCCTTGAGGTGATGTGACAATTGGGAAGTGTAGAAAATGAACACTTATTGAATCAAGGAAAAGGAACATTCTTTCCTTTGTACACTTTTTCTTCTGATTTTGTAATGAAAAAGGGAGGTTGGAATAAGATTATTGATATAATCAAAACCTACCACATGAAAAGGTTTGCTAAGAGGGTTAGATATGACCCTGAAGGTTTTATGGCCTGGTTGAAAGAAAGAAACAAGAGCTACAAATTTATACAAATTTTCCAATATCCAGAGGACGTGATAAAAAATGTGTTCGACCTTTGGAGTAGGAAAAAAGAAGAGCAAGGTGGATTGCTTTCAATAAGATGCAAAGAAAGATAAAGCAAGATGAACCTGACTTCAATGTTCTCCTAGAGACTAAAAATATAATACAAAAGGTGGAGCATGTATCAAGGAATTTTGACTCAATAGTGGGCCACCTTGAGACTAAAGGGGTAATAATTAAAGATAAGGGGAAAGCCCCAATTGCAGAAGAACAAAGTGGAGGAGAAATACATGCTATGGGAGAAAAATCTACATCTCAAGCCCCTAATGAACCTAGAATAAAGTTCTTTGTAAGGAGAAAGGGTAAGGAAAAAAAATTGATGCAAATTTTGATCCTTCTCAACAAGAGGAATATAAGTCTCCTTCTCCTATGCCACAAGTACCCCCACCATCTCCTCCAAGGCCAACAAAGACTAAAATTGTGGACATTGTTTCTCCACCACCTAGTGAATTACCACCAAGGGGGGCATCATTGGAAAGGAAAAGGGTTGAAGTGACTGTTCTAGTGGACTATGCTGACGAAGGCTCTGATGATGATATTTGGGTATTAGAGCAGGAAATGCAAGAAGGAGTACCCATTGTAGCAATAGTAAGGGATACACATCAATTGGGTATGAGATTGAGTAAAGTTGATTTCACTGGACTCAATGGCATAGATGATATGCAGGTTGAAGCATGTGCAAAGTTCTTAGATGATGACTCATTTGTAAAGTCTCAGGCTTTTATAGAATTTGCATATAGAGCTAAAAGAGATGAATATGTCAAAAACCTGGCTATGAAAAGAAGCCTTCATCTAGAATTTCTGGATTCCATCATCCATAATTTCTAGATTCCATCATCCAAAATTTCTCGATTCCATCATCCAAAAAAAAGTTATAAATGAAATGAGAGCTAGATTCCAAAATATGAGTACAAAAGAGGGTCAAGAATTGGTAAGGAATAGTGGTATTTTGTTGCTTCCAGGATGGGATTTAGCTTCTACCATAGCTTTCAACACAATAAAGAAATGTGACAAGCCTCTCCATGATACAGAAGAAAAAGTTGCACTTGCACTATAGGGGTATGCTTTTAGTGATCAATGGGAAGCCTTGGCTATCTGGTCTTTAGCCCCAAGTGCAAGAAATTCTGATATTGCTGAGCCTGCACCTAACTATAGCGGAGGTCTAATGATAAAGAGAGTATCAAAAATATCTACATTAGAGGTAGAAAATATGTCAGTTCATGTTGCACAATTTACAAGGGCCACTGTAGAATTTGTGACTGCTAAAAAGGATAAGCTCAAGACAGATTACAAAAATATGCTAGTTAAATATGGAAGGTTTGAGTAGTATAATATGCAATTGCAGACAAAGGTAGCATTGATGGAAGATAAGTTGTAGAGTTTGCAACCTGAAAAGCCTAAGAAGAATGATGTTGACTCCACCATCACTGCACAAGAAGTTGTACCCCTAGAGTTTACTATTGAAGTAAGCTCTTCATGGGAAATTTTGTCATACAACATGGGAAATTTTCCCATTTCAATAGTAGAACCCAGTACATCATAAGTGTTGGCTCTTTCAAATTCCAACTGGATCTTCAAGGTAGCCTATGGATTTGCCAATTCTAATAATCAACAACCTAAAAGGGGTTGGCCAATGAATGAGAGAAAGCAATTTAGCTTTCCTCCTGCACTTTGGGCTCTACAAAACTTGGAAGGGTGATCCCATAATGTATTTATAACATTCCTTCAAAATATTTCCATATACATTGCATATTAAGAAGATATATTCTCATAGGGGACTAAATAGATGAAATCCTTCAAGAAATTGGCATTTCCTTGAGCGAATTTAAACATCTACAGTCGAGAATATCAAATAGTACCAAAATTTAGCAAAGGTAGATCAATTGAATGTATATTTATGAGATTTGTTCTAGAATTGAAATACTAGAAGTGAGAAAACTGTATGTAACAGTCAAAACTAGTGTCATATCCATGGGTTAGGAGTCAAAATGTATTAAATTTAATTACAAGGCAGATTTAATCCTAAACATCCATAATCTTTGCAATTGCCTTACAATTTACACATTAACACCCAAATCCTATGTCTACTTACCAAATCCACATGACACAAGCATGAATCTATGACTTAATCAAAGCATTTAACTCATCCATTGGATCATAGAACAATTAAATCATATATCAAAGTGGAAGATAAATGATAATCAAAAAACAAATCCTTGATCCAAATCCATTAATAACTCATGCAAAATATCAAATTGGAGAGACAATAGGCTTGAGAGATTAGAATTTCTATTCAGGTATGTTCAAAAACCACATAATTGACCAAACTCACTACTTCTACTAAAAAATATAAGATATGGACTTTATATGCATTCTCTGTGTTCTTGATTAACACAATTCTAATCTAGTTTCAACAAAAGACCACTGCCAAATAGCCTTGGATTCCCTTTTATACACTAAGGGAGAAAAAAAAGCATCGGGCTATTGGCTGGTCACATTTCACTTGCCCTTCATTTCAAAACAAATTTTAATTTCATTTACACTCATTTGCAAAAAAAAAATTACACCAAATTGGTCTGCCTTTTCCTAGGACAACAAAACATCTACAAAAATTAGTTACCTTGCTGCACATTTCACCTGTAAAAGTATTTTACTCTTTAGCTCTCCACTTTACCCATTTTACCCTGCAATGTGAAAATAGCTCTTCCCATGAAAACTTAATTCTTACCTTATATTTACTTGTTGTAACTGCACTTTACCTTTATTCTCCAACAAAGAAAATAATTCCTCACTTTATCCCCAAAATACTTTGCAAATATTTTTCCAGGCAACAAAAAACATTTCAACCATGCCCCTTTTTACCTCGCATTGGGAAAATAAAGTATTTCAACTGTATATCTACTTTAAGTTCCCACCATAAAGAATTTTCCAACTTTTACCTCACCAGGTTGTTGAAATATTTAATCCCCTTATTTTCACTTTCATTGAAATATTTTTCCTTCTCATCTAGCCAATAAGTTTCTTAATTTTAAGATGGAAAAAATTTCATTTTATTGTTTCATGGGCTTTAGAGTGAAATTTTATAACCTTTCTAATTAAATAAAGTGAAGGCCTCACAACTATCCATCGGACAACACTTTAATTCCCTTTAAAATTTCCCCCAGGCCCACCAAACTTCTCGTTCCATCAAGCATCACCTAAAGCAAGGAGACACAGGAGATCAGTACCCGCGATGCATGATTCGAACCTCATACCATCGCTCATCACTTGGAAGATGGGAAAAAAAAATCCAACGAGTGAGGGTGACAACCATCGTGCCATCGCTAGTTCACAAAAGAAGAGGATCGTGGCACTCGCGATGAGTGATATCCATCTTCAGCACATGGCTTATTCTGCATTTTGTGCCCTAACTTTGCATCTCGCTGCAACCCTCTTTGATTCATGGCTTCAACACAATAAATGTATACTAGCAGTGCTCAAGCCTTCCTTAAATGTGTAACCCAGCCATTGATTGCACTTGCCTGAAAGTTTCTAGATCCTTTAATCTTTCATCTTA
The DNA here is from genome assembly GCA_007258455.2 of Sequoia sempervirens. Taxonomy (NCBI): domain Eukaryota; kingdom Viridiplantae; phylum Streptophyta; class Pinopsida; order Cupressales; family Cupressaceae; genus Sequoia; species Sequoia sempervirens. Next base: position 283,259,625 of record VDFB02058242.1, on the reverse strand, counting down.
CTATGCCACTTAGTTTACCAAATGGTTCCCCTTCACTGTAAGCGTGTGTCTCTTGTTTCTAAGTGAAATTTCATTACAACATTAAATTGATGCCCTCTGCAAGCTTGATGAAGGCTTATAACTACATAGATCCTTTTTTTTATTGTGCCCACACCTTCATGATTTTTCCCCTCAGTATTGCACTCTGAAAAACTCTCAAACCCCCTTAGCATACGATGTTTCCCCACTCAACGTAGCCAAAGCCATTCCTGGTCTATTCCTAGTTCGATGGCAACCCATTTTCAAAAACTCTCCCTGGTGTGTGTGCCAACATAGAACTCCTTTAAACAATTTTAATAAAACTTCACTACTGGCGCACTATTTCAGCGTTGGATCTTGTGACATAGATTTTAGGAACCCGAAAATGCTTGGCTCTCTTCCTAGGGTTTTTCACCTAGAAAGAGAGAGATTTGGGCTCCTTAAATACTTATGCACATTCAAATAAGGATGCATGCAGTATCATGTTATGTAAATGAACTAATCTAAGTGAAATTGGCTGATTAAAATGATCTAGAATGAATGCAAAGATGCAATTTATGCTATGTTTGAAAACACAGTGTGATATGCAAACAACTATGACATTTGAAGAAATAGAAAGAAATATGCATAACAGGAAGTACAGGGTCAAATATGAGTGCACCTGGAAGTTGTGTGAGCTTTTTGGAGTGTCTGGAATGCTGATCAAAAATTTTGATTTTTCACAGTGGGACTCATTTGCCAAGGGTGGCAAATCAGTCCTCCGACTATTGAAAAAGTGTTAGAATCTGATTTTTGACAGCCGGGAGTTGATTTTTGACAAAATGCAGATTTCCAATTTAGGTGAGACTCATTCGCCAAGGGTGGCGAATTAGTCCTCCCCAAGATTTCTGAAAAGTCAAGAGTCAACACTGCTACACCAGACCTAGTAATGACTGAATGTTAGGTTGTTGGGGTCAATTCTGCAGAAAATGGGTTGAAAGTCACTCAAATAGCTTGAATAGATGATGAATTGATTTGAAGAGCCTAGTTGACTTGAATTCCACTTTTCAACACCTTTAAACTTGTTAAATTTGTAAAACAAAGCTGCAAATACACATGCACAAAGTAGAAAAATGTTGAGGGGTTAGTGAATAGGGATTTGCCTTGGTCAAACCCCACTTTGGTAATCAAACCCAATAGAAATAAATGATATGCAAAGGAAATGATAAATGAATAACATGAAAGTATTACAAACTTACCATATCCTTGATCTTGTAAATCTTCAAAGTGATGTCAATGGCTGCTCCAAAGTGCTTGAAAGTGCTTGAATTGATGATGCAAGATGCTTGATTGCTTGAAGATTGAATGCTTGAATGAAGAAATTGCTTGAATGTGTTATGATTTGTGTTGGGGGTGTAAAATGAGGTGAATATCACATATTTATACAAGTCTTGTGCCTTATTGTCCATTCATGCCTCATCATAGGCCGACATGAAGTGAATTTGAGTAAAATCCTAAAAGAAATTTTGAATTTTTTTGAATTTGGGACCAAGGGGGACTCATTCTCCACCCTTGGCGAATGAGTCCCACCTGGGACCCACAACCAAGTGTTAGAAATAATGTCATGTTTAATGTTGTTTGTCGGGATAGGACCCAAAAATACACTTAATATGAGCATATGAGGGCATAAGAGATAAAATAAAGCATGAGAAAGGTGTAAATAGTGAAAATATGCCTAGAAAAGTGTGAAATCTTGTTACAAGACTTTACAACACTTTGAAATAGGACTTGCTAATGAGTGAAAACGTGGTTTTTAGGTGAATTTCATTAAATAGAGTCTAGAAGAATGTAGAAATTTCTAACAACACTTCTCAACACCTTCACAAGACAACGTTCTTTGAATTTTAGCACCAAAATAAGCATGTTGAAGCCAAGATACATCATAAAATTAAAGCAACATAGCTCCAACACTATGAAACAAGACCTAAAAGACCATGAAAATGACAAGGGGCCATTTTTTGACAACACAGATCTATACCAATCATCAAAACAAAAATATTTGATGCAACACCCTCTTTTGTAGAATCTATAATGACCCCCAACTGTAAGGATGATGGCTGCCAAAATTCACAACATGAAATATTATTCCTTACCCTTCAAAGATGTATTGCCTCCATCATTGGATCCCTCTCCTATGGCGCAGTGGCTGCCTTTGTGTTTGCAACAAAAATACTCCCAATCTCTCTAGATTGGGCATCGATCTACAACAACTTCATGGTGTTTCCTGTGAAAGGCCATCCTTTGTGTGAGGTCATAGTTGGCATCAATTTTTCCTCTATCTTCAAATGTAATGGATCGTTCTTCAAAACCTTCCACTGGCTTGTGAAGCTTTAACTATTTTTGTCATTCTCTAAGCCAACCTCCTTTTAGAGTTTTCTGAATATGATTACTTCTTTTCTTTTTGATTCAGTCAGATTCAAACTTCAATAACTCTAATCAAACCATGATGGCATGACAAGCGGCTTGATTTAGCCACACCCCTATGCCAACACCCTTGGGAAATTTTGATTCTCTTTGTTGGTTTGATTATCTTCAAAATGTTGAACGTATTGGATCGTTCTTCACTCTTCTTTTTTAACTAGAGTATGATCTTCCTAGCCACTCATAGAACTACACCATGGTATAACAACAGTTGGCCACTTCACAAAGGTTCCAGAAAGAGGGGCTGGAGATACCAATTGAGGAAAATTTCCAGTATGTCACACCTGTAGTATTCAAGGAACTGTTGGAGAGCTATTGTGTTCCTGATGCAATAATAGGGCAAGCTCTTCATCACTTAAAATTGTAGAGACATTGTTTGGAACCTGAGGGTGAGCATTAAGTAAAGCAGTATTTTCCTTTGACATAGATTGAGAGGCTTGTAAATTCAAATTCTCAAGTGAAATTTCATACTACTTTATGCCATTCCTATGTTTTAAATTTCATGTTACTAAATATTTATAACTTGCATTTGATGAGTTTTCATCCACCCTAAAAGCATCCCATGTTAGTTCTAGGTTTACACAATCAAGAAACCTGACCATATTATCATGATAAAGATTTCCCTTTTCAGTATCATGTAAATGTTCAAACAACCGAGCAAGATTACAAAGTGTGGTGACTTTATTCCATGGTAAATTCAAGTGAAGCACCATCCTCTGGATAAGATCATTGTGCCCAATTACCAAAACTTCATAGATGCCTCAAAATAACTTTTCTTAATGTCCATGATCACCATCCAATTAATGATATAACTTTCAAACTCTATCTTTGAAAACTGGGTCTTCCTTTACCTTCAAACCCTTGAGGGAAATAGTAATTGTTCACTCCTCCACATGTTGATCTGTTGAAAGCAATTTATTTGAAGTGACTGCCACAATGCAATGTTTACAGCTTCACAATTGTCCGAGGCATGTCGGGTCCAAGGTGGGCCCGACTAAAAAAAAAAATTATTTTTAAACAAATTTCATGTTGAACTAATTAGATGCTACCTTTGAAAGCATTTGAAGTGAAAAAATGAAACTAAGTTGTCATTGAAATTTGCTTTTAGGCATTTTTGCACAATGGTCAAAAATGGTCAAGTTGCCTTTGGAATCACCCTAGGAAACTAATCAAATGACCTCCTGGAGCCATGAAAACTTATAGGCATGCTGAAATTTGAACTGAGAATGGAGTGAAAAAGATGGTTTGGAAAAAGAGATCCCAAGGTGAAAGATATTAATTGACAAAGTCGCTTACTGAAACTTTTCTGCAAGTGCACCTGTTTAGAACCAATTAAAACTCACTGAGTTACCTCTTCGAAAAAATATCAAAATAACTTCTGGGGGGCTGCCACTGGAAACATAAGTTCATTTAGGTACAATGATCACATGTGCAAGATGGATTTCCTTTAGTCATTTTGCTTCATGAGGTATTAGGGGTCAAATTTTACCACCTTGAAAAGTCCTGGAAATGAAAATGTGAAAACAAAGCAAAATGCATTTGCTTTTGATCTTGAAAAAATAGCAAATCATATTATGAGGCACTAAAACTAAACAGGGGAATACTCAAATTTATGGAGAATGGAGAGCAACAACCCTTTCATGATGACAATCATCTAGTCACAAAATATAAGCTCGAACGAGAGGCCACTTTATAGAACATGGAGTTTGCAAACATCAGAAAAGTGCCTAAACCCTCTAGCTTCGCTTTTCAAAACTTTCTCAAAACTCATCATGGGAAGCTGAAAACTGACATGCACCATCACATATGTCACATGAGTGTGTCCAAAAAGGGGTTTTTCCTGAAAATTAATTGGCTCCGAAATGTGACTCTCCAAATTAGGCCATTGAGGCATATTTTTTAGGTGCACTTCTGAGTGTACAAGGAAAAAAAATTTAGTATGGGCACTTCAAATTTGTGAAATTTGAAGGTTCCATCAAGAAGGGCCACATGCTGAAGAAGATATCAATAGGGAAGAGTTGCTTAGGTAGCTAAATGAATATAAAGAAAAATGTGATAATCATGATGAGGAGATTTTGAAGAGAAACTCGAAGATTGTCACTACAATATTAGAGAATTTGAACAGAAGAGTGAATAAAAGGTTGAATAGTATTCACTATAGTTATTCATCAATGGTGGCTGCTATTAGGAATTTTGAAAATTACAGAGAAAGAGCTATTCCACTCATGGAAGTTTGGATCCCTAGGAAGAAGGAATTGGTATTGATGTCAATTGGAGTTAAGCAAGATGTCAATCCACCTGAAAAGTTTAAACCTACTATTGCTCTTGTAGATAAGATTGAAGGATACAGGGGAAATATTGAACCATTGGAGAACAAAATAAAAGAGTTGGTAAAATCCTTCCATGAATCACATTATAGCCTTCTTCCATCCATTTTAAGGGATGATAATAGCATAAAAACTCTACGGGAGTGGAAAAATGAAACCAATAAAGTTATTTCTGATCAGGTTGTGTCAATTTGTCAAAAAAATAATTTGAAATTTTTGAAGATAAATATAGATATGTTAGCTCATGTTGAGACTGTCTTACTGGAGTTTTATAAGGAGGCTAACCAGATTGTCAGCAAGTATGCACCTTATAGAGAAAGGGCTAATGAAGTCATGAATTTCAATTGGCCCACTGAAGATGAATTCCTAGCATGGAAAGGTAGATACTTGGAAGGAGTGGTGGAGTGATATGAAATGGCGGGGTGGTGATTTAAAATTTTGAAGTCTACAACCATGAAGAATAACGGATAAGTGAGAGTTGTAATGCATAGCCTTGATTTAGTATAGATTAGGCTTTTGATAAAGTATGGAAAATATAGTGCATTTTCTTCAAGTTGAATTGATAACAAGGCTATAAACGTGGACATATCTTTTGTCTTTTCTTTTCTGTTTATGTCATGCTTTCCTTCTTTCACTTTGTGTGCATGGACACAAGTTTTGAGGCAATTGTTTGAAGATACCTTTTTGAAAATTGGACCGGATCTCCAATGATGAATGAAGACAACTTTCATTTCCCCACATGTTTCCCACCTCTTGGGAATGCAATGCAACTGAATAGGGGAATCTTTATATTAAGTAGTCCAATAGGATATTGACATGTGTACTTTTTGGCCTCAGGCTTGTTTTTCTCCTTCCTTTCTATAAGAAGGAATTCAAAGGCCGGAAAGTAGGGGTTCATTGTTTTGCATTCAACACTATGAATTGTAAAAGGAATATCAAGCATGTTTTAGATTTTTGTCTTAAGTTCAGAGTTTTGTTATTAGGTATGTAATTTTGATAACAATATAGCAAATACAATACAGAGTGATACCAATTTCATGGCCATTGTCTCTCCTTGTACTCATTTTATGAGTTATGAATGAAAGAAATCCAGGATTCCTTTTGTTTGTCTCTATTTTTTCTCAATGGATGTTTAATTTCATTCCTACTTATTAGTTCAATGAATTAATGTAAATGTTTGGATGAGATTGTTAACTCATAAGAATTAGGTACTAGGATATTTGTAAGCAGTAATGATCATGAATGTAATAAGGGAATGTTGTAAATTAGTGTTTCTTGAGATTATAGGTTGCTATTGATAAGATGTTATCTAGTTGCATAGGTTAATACTGACTATGTGCTTGGAATAAGACATTGGTTCATGCAAAGTATTCATAATTCAATTTTTGAATTGATTCATCAGCTAATCACTTTTATTTTATAAACTTTCAAATGAATACCAATGTAATTGTTTTGTGTTGAGTTTTATCTTCTCATGCCCTAAGTGTAGGATATCAATAAATGAGCTACCAACTTATTTGATGTGCTACATTGTTTAGTAAATTTATGAGAATTATCTGTTGTTGATCATGTATCTGAGTAGTAGTCATATAAATTCTCGAGTATAAATTGTGGGATCACCATCTTGGGTCTAACAGAGCCCAAAGTGTAGTAGTAGAAGTCTAACAAGTTTTACTCGTTCATTGGATAATCCCTTTGGAGTACTAAGTATTGGAAATGGAAAAGTCTATAGGTATTTTTGAAGATTAGTTTGCTTCTTAAAAAATAACCAACAGATTGGTGATTCTACTGGGGACTAAATAAGTCCAAAGTCTCTAATTTTAGATCTGGTACAGATAGAGTCAAGTAGTTTATTATATTATTCTTTACTATTTGAAGGATAATTGGTTTAACTTTTGTTGCAATAAGTCATGTCATACTCAGTCTTATGCACCAGGTTTTAGTTCATTTTATCACTTTGTGTCAAGTTATGTTTAAAATCTTTTTTGAGGTTACAAATACAAAGTCAAAGTGAAATCACTTTTTATTTCCTAGTATTCTGGGTGGCGACTCTATGATCTCTAATACCAGTATAACGATAAATTCTAAAAAGGAACAAAAGAAGAAGGATTCTGACATATTTGACATCATGGAGAAGACCAAAAGTTATGCAAAGAAGCATCTTGAGCATAAGGCAGAATCTGAACTTGTAAAAGAGAAGCAACCCGCTTGGGTTAAGAAAAGCTCTGAATCAATTAAGTCTGTTGATTCCCCTATTGATGCATCTCCTCCTTTTAATATTGATGTAAGTAGTGCTGGTGTCCAAGAAAAGGCACATGAAGTTGAAGGGTCTAACATAGACAAAATAATTTTTCCTATTGATCAAGTGCTTGATAACAAGCTTAACATCTCAAGAGAGGAAGATAGATGGGAGTTTTGGGGTAAGAATAAGAATTTCTTTGAGCCTTTAACCCTTGGAGTTGGATCTATTTTTAATGGAAAGAATTTTAAGCCAAGAGGTGAAGCTCCTAATGTAGAAGTGCACCTTTCTCTTGAGGAAGATCCTATTGATCAGCCTTACTATACTCCTACCCCGAGTGAGCTCAAAGATGTCCTAGAAAATGAAGAGGATATAGATAAAGATATGCAAGCTATAGAGGAGGAAGAACTAAGGCTTAAAGAAGAAGAAGAGAATAGACTGAGAGCATTAAAGGAGAGAGAAGATATTATTAGAGCTAAGCAACTTGAGAGAGATGATCAAAAATAAAGATTAGAGAAGATGGGAGAAGATGTTGCTAGGTGTGATACCTTTGAGGAAAATGTCTTTAAATTTGCTACTAAAATGATTAATGATATCCCTGAAATAACAGTCCTGATGGGAACCTCTGCTAGTGATACCTATACCACATCGGTCTCAACTACCAAAGCTTTATATCCTCCTGCTATTGCTGAGAAGACATCATTTGTAGATCATGAGAAGAGGCCCATTGATCAACCTAAGAAAACTGCATTCAATACCAGTACCACTACCCACACTTCATTTGTTGAAACCCCCACACACAATGCCAAAATTGATCATATTTTGTCCACTGTACCTCTAGATCCTGAGATCTTGACACTATAGTTGGAGAATGAAAAAATACAAGAATATTTGAAGAAAGATCAGATAGAAGCTTCTAATGTAGAGAAGGCTAGGAAAATTGCTTTTCTTAAAATTTCCACACCTACTCCAGAGGATTCAAGCTCTGGACATTTACTAATAGTGAGTCACAAAAGAAGAAGCCGAAAGGACATACTCCTAGTGGAGGTGGTGGTGGGGATTAGGGTGGTGGAGGTGGAGGAAATAATAAGAATAAGAATTCTTATTTTGAAGATGATGAAGGAAACAAGAGAGGAGGTGGTAATGGTGCAACTGGAAAGGATAAGGACAACAATCAATCTGATAGCAAAAGAGATGATGAGAAAAGAGATGCTCATAGGGATTGACACACTAGGAGGCCACTCCATGTAGATAGATATCAACAGTTGTGTTTCACCTAAATACCTGGCTACCCTAACCCATTTCTTGAAGATTTTATACCCGCTCTAGTCAGATTTTCTAGTAATAATGACTTGAGTGGTGAATACCATCTCAAAGAATTTTCTAATGTTATGGATGGTTTTTAGGTAGGGGCAGAGGATGTCATGATGAAGTTATTTATGCAATCTCTCATTGAAGATGCTCAAGAATGGTATAGGAGTTTTCTTGCCAAGATCATTGGTTCTTGGGAGGAATTCAAGAGGGTATTTAGAGAGAAATATAGTGACAAGACTAATTCAAGTTTTTTATTGAATCAATTTAATAATATTGCTAATGGTTCTAATGAATTTTTGGTTGAGTTCAATACAAGATTCCAAAATTCTAGGAAGAGGTTTCCCCCTCATCTGCATTTGAATGAGAATGTGTGTTTGGTAAATTACTGTAATGCTTTTGATACAAAAATGAGTTACCGCCTGCTAGATAAGAATCCTTAGACATTGAGGGAAGCATACAAGATGGTGGAGCATATTGAGAATATTAGCAGAGAAACTAATAAATTTAGCAGAAGAGATGATTCAAAACTCCTCAGAAATTCAGAATAGGAGGACAAGAGTTCAAGTGCTAAAGGGGGCACCCTTGAGGATAAGATTGATAATTTTATGAAAACTATAAATGAAAAAATTATAAATAAATAAAAGGTTCAACCAAAAAATTATCAAAGGAATGAAAGACCTCCTAGGTTGCAAGACCACCCAAATGATACCAATTGGTATAATGGGAAGCCTATTCTTAATAACCAAAGAAATTCCTAGAACAAGGTCCCTCTGGATCCTCTATAGAAGAATTTGGGAAATTTTGTTGAAGACACCCCTTGGTGCATGCTTTTCCAAATGCCACACAATCCTCAACAATGTGCAGTTGCACAAATGGTTGAGGTGGAAGAGGCTATTCATAAAGACTATGATTAGCAAAATGAGGAGGATATTGATGTACTTATGGTTATGGGTGATTTTGATGTTGCTGACAATGAGTACTCTTCTGATATGGACTCCTATGAAGTGGATGTAGATAATCAAAGGAAAATTGCTAGTGCATATCATCAACAAGTCCTCTCTAATGAGGTTGTTGATAGTGATACTGAGGTATATAATTTGGAAGTAGTTGAAGATGGTGTGTCACTAAGAAGGCCCTTAGATGAGGATATTACAAAATATAATGCAGCCTTGGCCACCCACGCCAGAAGTTCCTATCATTTGAGGAATAGAATAGTTGGTGGTGAACAAGGTAGTCTTGCTGGTATTTTCATAAAGGAGTAGAATGCTAAAGGCAAAGAGCACAAGCCTGACAAAAAATGGAAGAAGTCAAAGCTAAAGAAGGTAGGGTAGATAAAACTTGGGCTAAAATGGTAGGTAAACCAAAAGCTACTAAATAATTCAAATCTCCTGCTATGAAGATAAAGACACAAAAGCAAAATCTTGAAGTTACAAAGAAGGATGCAAAGCATAGGGATAAGGTAACAAAAAATCAATAGAAGGAGAACAAAAATGAACAAGGTATGGTCCCGATTGAATTACCCAAGCAAATTCCTGTTGATATGTTTCAATTACTTAGATAAGTAAAAGTATTTTTGCCTTTTCTTGAAATGATGAGAATATAGGAACATAAGTAGAAGGCAATATCCCTTATCAATGGTGCTACTAGCTTGTAATGATTTGGTGGCACCCACTCCACCCAAAATGAGTGAAAAAGATAAGAAAGATGAGGAATTTGAGGGAGTTATCACTGAGATTCCCCATATCTTCTTAGGAAATTCAGTAACTACTTGTCCTAAGAAGATAGATCTATTTTTTCTCACTTTGATGGTTGGGGACAATTTTATAAAAAAATGTATTATTGACTCTAGGGCATCCAATAACATCATGCTAGCTAAAATCATGGAGGCACTAGGATTGAAGGTTGATAGCACTCATGGAAAGTGTTATGCCATGGATTCAAGAGAAGTCCTTGTTATTGGTGTGATAAATGAACTTCCTTACAAATTAGTAGCCTACCTAGAGAAAGAATTCAAAATGAGTGTGGTAGTAGTGGATATCCCACCTAATTATGGAATGTTGCTATCTCAGAAATGGAGTGCATCTATGGGAGGCAGTATGCAATGTGACATGTCTTATGCCACATTTCCCATTGATGGTAAGGATGTTCAAGTGATGAGAGAACAAAGGGTACCACATATGTTGGAACATGTTCCTAAGGATGATACAATTATTTTTGTATAAACTGACATCAGTGATTTCAAGATGGAAGAAATTTCAAGAGAAGTTGATAGGCCCCCCGTGCCAATAGAAAATGAAGTTTTAAGATTGTCTGATAAGAATGGACTTTGGAAAATGTACTTTGATGGTGCAAGTTCCAAAGAAGGGTCTAGTGCAGGGATATTATTGGTATCACCTAGTGGCAATACTTATAAATTCTCTTTCACATTGTCTTTTGTCTACATGAATAATGTGGCAGAATATGAAGCATTATTATTGGGATTGAGATTGGCTGAGAAGCACGAAACAAAAAATTTAATGGTAATTGATGATTCTGAGCTTGTGATATCCCAAGTAAGAGCTAAATATGCTTGCAAGAATAGCAGACTTAAGGAATATATAAATGTTGTCTGGGATTCCATTGAGTAGTTTGCTGCTTTTGGAATTGACTAGATGGAAAGAGGATACAACATAGTAGTTGACTTACTTGCTAACATTGCATTGAGACCAAATGATATAACTTTTATAGGAATCACTAAAGTTGAGGTGCAGACAAGACCTTCCATTCCTGACAATGTGCACAACTGGCAGATTTTCAAGGATGATGAGGATATTCTCAAATGTTTAAATTGTGTTGATGAATATGAAGGTCAGGAGATTGACTTTGGTGGATTTTTTTAAAATATTGATGGAAAGGATACAATATTTGGAAAGGATGTTATCCAGTTAAAGACAAATAAAATCCCCAAAGGCCTTGTAACACTTGAAAGGGTCTTTAATAGTCAAGATAAAATCAAGATTAAGACAACTGCTGCTCACCTAGAGGACCTAAAGGAAGTAAATTTGGGTACTAAAAATGCCCCTAAGAAAGTATATATAGGAAAGAAAATGCTAATTTCCTTTCTTAGAAAATACAAACATGTCTTTTCTTGGTCATACGATGGCCTAAAAGCTTACAAAGAGGAATTGTTTTAGCATGAGATTCCTCTAAAGGAGAATGCTAAATCTTTCAGGAAAAAGTAGAGACCCATCAATCCTACTATAGCTCCCAAGATGCAAGAGGAGTTGGTAAAGTTAAGAGATGTTGGCATTATAAAACCCATTAGACATTCTTCATGGGTATCCAATCTAGCACCAGTGAGTAAAAAGAACAATGATATAAGGTTGTGTGTTGATTTCAAAAACCTGAATATATCCTCATTAAAGGACAACTACCCATTGCCAAACATGGAAGCCATGTTACAGAAGGTGAATGGCTATGAACTGTTGTCAATGATGGATGGTTTTTCAAGTTATAACCAAGGTAAATGAGTCTGAGCAGTATAAGACTACATTCATTACTCCATGGGGTACCTACGTCTATGTAATAATGACTTTTGGTTTAACAAATGTAGGTGCCACTTTTCAAAGGGCTATGGATGTAGCTTTTTCTGATTTTATTGAATTTTTTTATGGCTATACATTAGGATGACCTGACCACTTACTCCAAGAAGGAGGAAGATCATTCTATGCACTTAGAAAAAGTATTTGTCAGATCTCTAGAGTATGGGATATCTCTGAATACAAAAAATGTGCTTTTGGGGTCACTGAGGGTAAATTATTGGGGCACATTGTGTCCAAAGAAGGAGTAAGAACTGACCCTAAAAAGGTAGCAACCATAGATAGAATCCCTCAACCAAAAAATGTCAAAGGTATTCAGTCATTTTTCAGACAAATAATTTTTTTAAGAAGGTTTGTGACTAACTTTGCTGAAATCACAAGACCTATTTCCAAGATGTTGAAGAAGGGAGAGAAAGTGATTGGGAGTGAGGAACCTATCCAAGCATTCAATAAAATTAAACAAGCTATCAAGGAGGCTCCAGTATTGAAATATCCTGATTTCTCCAAGCCAATGCACATTTTTTATTTTGCTTCTTTTCATAAAATTGTTGCAGTTTTATTACAGAAAAAAGAGGAGGGCTTTGAATATCCCATTGCATTCTTTAGAAAGTCTTTACAGGCTATAGAGTTCAAATATGGCATGATGGAAAAGCAAGCATATGCTCTGGTCAAGGCTGTGAAAATTTTTAGGACATACCTAGTGGGAGCTACTGTCATAGCTTTTGTGCCAAGTGTTGTTGTAAAAGATATTTTCACTCAACAAGAAACTATAGGCAAAAGGTGTAGATGGATCAACAGGATCCAAGAATTCAACATTGATGTCCAAATTACCAAATTAGTAAGAGGGCAAGGCCTAGCTAAATTAATGGGGGTATGTGCAGAATCATGATGGGCCAAAAAGTGGCAATATGATGGGTATGTGGCTGACGACTTTTTTTACCCAAAATTGATGAAACGAAAAGGGTTTTTAAAGGATATTCTCATATTTCCACCAATATAAATTATGCTTTACATTGAACTTAATAAGTAATTATTATTCATTTTCTATTCAAATTATGATTAAAGTCCTGATTGATAGATTGATTGAAAAACATCTATAACTTTCAAACGGTACCACATTTTTTGAATCCAAAACATGTGTCACATTCTATGCTTAGTATACTATAGGATTAAAAAAAGAAAAAATTAATTTCATGAAGTTTTGACCAAGTTAAGGTGGTCAGACATACGAGTTTTTTATATTTTTTAAAATTTGTAATAAAAAATTCATAATTAATTATTTACTTGGAAAAAAATTACAAAACAATATGCATCACATCGGGACATGAGTCCTCTACTTATATCTAAAATATTATAAAAAATATTTTCATTTAATTGTGGTTAGGGTGGTCAGATAGACACCTACTTCTTATATTTTCCCTTAAATTTAAGTGCTACTACATTGAAATTTCAAATTTTCATCAAATAGATATTTTTTTTTAAACAAACCTAGTAGTTTAGAAACTACATTCAATTTTCTATAGATTCTATTCTTACATATTTTTTAAATTATATAGATAAATTATTCAAATTTTTACATCAAGTTGCCTAACTCTGATTTTTCTATTTTTTTTGCCACTTAAGGGCCTATTTTTTCCATGATGATCCTGCACATACCCATGGCAGAAACTAATTTGTAGGCTAATCAAGTTAATCAAACAGAAATGGTTGATGTGGCACCTATCTGTGATATGCATACATGCGGATGGTATAGAAGAATTGTCCAATATCTAAAAAATTTGTAGTATCCTAAAGATATGGCTGAGAATGAGAAAAGGACATTAAAATTTCATTCCATCATGTGATTATTGAAAATGAGCTATGGTGGAGAAACCTACATGGTATATTGCTTAAATGTGTGGATGGAAAACATGCATTAGAACTTTTTCAGGAAATGCATAATGGAGTGTGTGGTGGTCATTACATGAAAAACACCATTACTCACAAGGTCTTGAGAGCGGGATTCTAGTGGCCTACTATCTTTAAGGATGCTCATAAGCTTGTTAAAACTTGTGATGCTTGTCAAAGGTTTGTAGGAAAACTAAGGTTTTCAGGAAATTTACCACTTAGGCCTATTTCTGTTCAAGCCTCTTTCCAACAATGGGGAATTGATTTCATTGGAGAGATAACAAAAAACTTGAGTGGGGGGCACTCATGGATCCTTGTTGCCACTAATTATTTCACAAAATGGGTAGAAGCAATACCTACAAAAAAGGAAACAAGCAAGGTGGTGGTGGATTTCCTATTGAATAATGTTCTCATTAGGTTTGAAGTCCCAGAAAAAATCATCTTAGATAATGCTATGTGTTTTATATTTGAGGAATTCACAAACTTTTGCGATAAACATGGTATACAAGTTTCCTATTCATCGCCTTACCATCCTCAAGGAAATGTGTAGGCTAAGTCCAACAATAAGAGCTTAATGAAAATCATCAAAAGGGTAATGGAGAAGAACAAAAAGGCTTGGGATTCAAAACTGAAGTTGGAACTCTGGGAAGATAGAGTGACTATGAAAAAGGGTATTGGTTATTCTTTGTTTGGCTAGGTATATGGTTTGGATGCTAGGTTGCCACATAATAACTTGTTGAAGATGTATAAGTTTGTGCAAGAATATGATGAGGATATATGTGAAGATGTGCAACACAAAATCAATAATCTAGTGCAATTGGATGAAACTAGAAGAGAAGCTCATGCTATAAATAGAAAATTGCAGTTGCAAGTCAAACACTTGCATGACAAGAGAGCTTCTCCTAGAAAATTTGAGGTGAATAGTATGGTGTTATCCTAGAATGAAAGGGCTCAAGATAAGGGTAAACATGGAAAGTTTGAAGCATTATGATTAGGACCTTATCTGATAGCTAGTACACATGTTGAGGATTTGTATTTCCTCCAAAGCTTGACAAGTGGAATTTTTGAATTGCCAGTACATGGACAGTTCTTAAATGCATACTTCTCCTAAGTATGTTATGATTCCATGTACACTGTAGGTTTTGTACATTTTGTATAGGTGTATTTTCTTTGGCTTTGTTTGGTTCGGTCTTGCTACCTAGTCCAGGTAGTTTCCTGTTTTTGGTTCATTGTGTTTTGACTGGTCTGCTTCAACCATTGATTCTAGGATCTCATCATGCCTACGAGAGACATGCGTCCCCATTCAAAGCCACTGATGGAACCATAAAATTTTCATGTTCCATCTCCAAAATATTGCTTAAACTTGGGTTGAAATTTCATTTGAAGGCTTAAGTTTTTTCCTCCTAGACCATTGCTTAAGGGTTTTAGTTACTTAAAGAATTATTTGAAAAACCCTTTGAGTTTGTATCCTCGCCAAGGTTTTAATTCTCTATTGAGCCCTTGTTGCTGGTTCTCAGTCTTATAAGTCACATCTTGTGCCATCGAAACCCGTTAAGTAACAAACCCTTTGGTCTTGTTTTACCAGTTGTCATGTGTTGGGCCATCATTTTAATTTTTCCTAAGTCAAGCTAGGTATTTCCCATTAAATTTGTTTTGGGTCTTAATTCATCTTTTTCATGGGTGTTATCATGTTTTCCTAGTCAGGTCCCTCTTTTAAGATTAACAGTTTTGACATGTGTAGATATGAGGACCCCTGACTACCGTTTGATTGATGCAAACAAATCTCCATCATTCCCCACACGCCCATTCCATTTTATTTCTTATTATTTTATTCCCATGGGCTCACAGGTGAAGGCCATGTGTCTTGTACAATTGGTGGGCCCAATGTCTTTGATAAGGCATGCAGCTAGTCGTCAGAGGAAATCAATGGTGGGTGATAAATGATGTGGCCGCATCTGGACCATTCCCCACACGCCCATTTTTTTTCTTTCCCATTAAAATAATCACATGGGTTGGCGGGTGGATGCCACGTGTCTGGTCTAAACAGTGGACCTAGTGGTTTAAAGTGGTCTATCATAGAGTTTTCAAATGAATCAATGGTCGATAGTGGGTGTTGTGGATTAATCTTGACTACTCCTCGCTATCCCAAATGGGTCTCACCTTTAGTGACTCCCAACGGGGAGGCGGGCATTTGCCACGTGGAGTGATCCAAAGGATGTGGAAGCATTAGAGCAAGGGAAAATACTAATTAAATATTTCAACACGGGGCATGGAGAATAAAATGTGTGTTACTAATGCAGATATATTGCATGTGTTTGAAGATCTTTTAATCTAGGTTGTGGATGTTGTAAGAAGGATAAAGTTGTGAGCAATAGTTTTGAATTAAAAGTTGTGTATGAAGAAGCCAAGAGATTTAATCTCAGCCTCTCCTCGCCTTCCCGTTGATAAAAGTTATGACTCACGGGGGCAAGGGAAAGAAGACACATGGATCCTGGCTACAACAACAAAGAAATGGTGGAGCCTGCATACCACTAGCAAGTGGTTCCATGTGGCATTCTATCATTTGGTGAGTATTGTGGTTGTGTACAATCAGATCTTTCATATTAATTTGGCCAAATTTGGATCATCTAGATTAATTAACACTCCATAGAGATCAATAGTTGGCATTCAAAACTCAATTGAGGGCAAGTGAGTCATTTTGGTTCACATGAGCAAGCCTTAATAGATGAAAGGACATCGAGCTACCAAAGTAAGGAGTTGTATAATTATTAATACATGTATTAAAGGCATAATCCAACATTTTGAAGTATACTCTACACATGCAAGGAGCTCCTGTTGTGGGTTTTCAATATTTTTTGATGTTGGAACCAGGGTTGTCAACCTACGAAGAGAACCAGTAAGTGAATTATTTCCTTGCCATCAAAATTATTGATAAGTTATGGTTTTCTCAAACTTTTGAGTCTACTAGGGTTTTCTTGGTTTAGCATTTTTAAGGTTTGATGCTCATAAAAGAGAATTTGTTAGTTCTACATTGCATAATTTGTGTCAAACCCTTACAAAATCCATAAGTCTTGTTCAAATAAACCAGAAACCTTGCCTCTTAATACCTCTTGTGTTATGGATCCTAAAGTAAAAGCGTCTTCATCTAAAGGGGAAGCTTCTGCTCCCAAAAGACCTTTGAATAAAGACCTCATTGACTAGTTACCACCCTCGACCAGTGATAAACCTAAGGGACAACTTCTTCTCAAAGGTTTACAAGTAGTAGAGGGTTTGATTGACAAGAACTGCTTTATTAAAAGTGCCAAATTGCCTTATACTGGATGTGAACCATTTTATAGCTGGTTCAAGAATAGAAACATGGGTATCCTAGGAGGTAACCATTGGAACTGTGACCTAGGAAAGTTGATTGTACCAAATGTCTATATGGACGTTGACTTGCTTAAGGCAGTAGCTGCCAATTATGACCCAGTCAAAAGAACTATAAGAACATATAATGGGAAGGAAATGGTCAAAATCACCAAGGAGGAATTGGGTCATGTCTTTAGGCTCACTAGATGGAGTGATGAAATGCATAAGATAAATGAGAACACTCTTAAGCAGGAGTATGATAAAACTAAGATTGCATTTAGAGTCCATAGCCTACCAAGATATCTAGCAGAAATTGCAGGTCGAAGGATTATAATAGGGCCACATGATAAAGAGCCTTTCCCTATTATCTATTTTGTTCCATACTTCCAAAAAACCTTTTATTCTATTTGCCAAATAATTGGTTATGATCTTGTCATAGGAATGGCAATGGCTACCCATATTCAGCACCAACAATATTGTGCAGTATATGATTATGTGGGGTTTCTTTCAAAAAGAATGCATGAAGGACTGATAGGGTTGAAGAAAGGTGAATTGGGAGTGATATTTTGCTGGTATTCATTATTGATGCATATGATTTTGTTCAAGGGTGCACCTTTCTTTGGGAATAATATAACTTTGGAAAGAAGAAAGGGTAACTTGGAGTTTCCTATGCAATACTAGACTAATGTTTTAGACAAGGATGATAGGACATATGATTATGCGAAATTTCATAACTTGTTTTCTTCAGAACCGAGGAGAATCTTAATTGTGAGTGTACCTAGAATTCCCATAGCTCTACATGATTTCTTGAGACCCAAGGAGAGAAGGCCTGAGCTTGGAGTTGATAATAATTGGGGAGATGTCATCCCATACCCTAATTACACTATATTAAGAATATATGGTTCCATGGTAGCACCTCACTTGCTGCCAAAGTTTGTGCTAGAGAGAATTGGTTTCCTTAAGGTGATGTGGCAATTGGGAAGTGTAGAAAATGAACACTTATTGAATCAAGGAAAAGGAACATTCTTTCATTTGTACACATGTTTTTTTTATTTTGTAATGACCAAGGGAGGTTGGAATAAGATTCTTGATATACTCAAAACCTACCGTGTGCAGAGGTCAGTTGAGGACCTTGAAGGTTTTATGGCCTGGTTGAATGAAAGAAACAAGAGCTATAGATTTATACACATTTTCGAATATCCAGAGGATGTGATAACAAATGTGTTTGACCTTTTGGAGTACGAAAAAAGAAGAGCAAGGTGGATTTCCTTCAATAAGATGCAAAGAAAGATAAAGCAAGAAGAACCTGACTTGAAGGTTCTCCCAAAGATTGAAAATGTAATACAAAAGTTGGAACATGTATCAAGGAATGTTGACTCAATAGTGGGCCACCTTGAGACTAAAGGGGTAATAAGTAAAGATAAGGGGAAAGCCTCAATTGTAGAAGAATAGAGTGGAGGAGGAATCCCTGCTATGGGAGAAAAATCTACATCTCAAGCCCCTGATGAACCTAGAATAAATTTCTTTGTAAGGAGAAAGGGTAAGGAAAAAAAATTGATGCAAATTTTGATCCCTCTCAACAAGAAGAATATAAGTCTCCTTCTCCTATGCCACAAGTACCACCACCATCTCCTCCAAGGCCAGCAGAGCTGAAATTGTGGAAATTGATTCTCCACCACCTAGTGAATTACCACCAAGGGAGCCACCATTGAAAAGGAAAAGGGTTGAAGTGAATGGTCCGGTGGACTATGCTAACAAAGGATCTGATGATGATATTTGGGTATCAGAGTAGGAAATGCAAGGAGTGCCCACTGTACTAGTAGTAAGGGTTGTTAGCTCTCAAAAACGCAGGCAAGATACCTCAAGAGGCTGTCAATCTCTTGATACGCTTTAGGGTAACAGATAAGATTGAAAGAATTCAACCTTCTACGCTTTAGGTGCTGCAAGACCTGGGTGGGTGTACCTCTCTGAATAATGCAGTCTTGACTTGTAATTATCTCTTAAAATTAATTTGTCCACAATGGCAATTTGAGGTGAACAAATGAAATCCAACTTGAAAACAGCACAATATTCTGATCTAAGTCCTAAATGCTCAATTTAAAGATATAAAAAAGCTGAATGAATTCAAAATGATGAAGTGCAAAGACTAGTGCCTTGTTGGGTATGCGGAGTCAGATGAGATCAAGATAAGCAACACTTTCTGGAGAAGACAAATTATCTGGCATATGTTTTGTTTACAACTTGTATAAACATGCAATAGTGTGACTACTAAGTTCTACTTCAATAATCCAAAATGAATTTCTCTGATTACTGTGATCAATAAAAGGATTTAATCTTTGCTTGAAAGAACCAGTTGATTAATCACACAAATACAACAAATGTATATCGATAAAATGAACATAAACTTGTTATGTCAATTTAAACAACCAGAAAAATCATTCATGGAGACAACTTAGCAGTATTTTTCATTTCAATTTAACAGATAATTGACACCAGAGAAATGCAACAACATCAACTGAATCTCATAAATACCTCCATTGTGAAATCATGCAATAATAGCCTCTGGTCTGATAATTTTATTCTACTGTATCTACTTGCAGTATATCGAAAATGTAATTTTTGCCCCCAATTAACAACTACAACATGCTTATTTATACACCAGCATGAGAAAAATATCAAAATAAAATATTATGTTGGCCCTCCACAAGATTCGGGCTCAATTCAAGTCGGCCAACAACAGTCTCCAAGCATTCAACATGTCGGCCACAAGATTTTGAAATTCTATTTTTACCAGTAGAACAGTCGGCCAAACAACATATCGCCCTGCCGAAGGAAATTCAAACACTTCATCCCTGCGCTCTGTAATTCGCGTTCGCTGTGACCACCTATTTGTTACATTGAAGACAAGAAGTATCGCCTTTGTTTCGCTATAGCCTTAGGCAGTCGGTGAGATGTCATACAGATTTCAATTCGCTTCATCGAAAGTCCTTCAGTACCCATAGGTCACCATGACACCATGCCTGTTACATCGAGGTCAAAGGATATTCTTTTGATTCTTTAAGTCTCGCTGTGACCTCACAACATCAGTGAGACTTTATAGCGAGTTAACTTTGCTTTTCCAAAAGCCTCGAGCCACAATATATCGCCAAGACACAAACGTTCTCACATCGACAGAAGCCACCCGGCTCATGTTTGTCACTATAACTTGTAATAGTCAAGGAAACCTTACATAGACTATACAATGTTTCACCGAAGGTTTCTCACCCATCTTCGAGTCACCAAGACAAAGCACCTCCTATGCCGAAAACCATTCCTCACTCGCTTTTTCCAAGACAATACAGTATCGAGGAGACCTCACGGAGACAACACCATGTCATACCGAAGTACCTTGAAGTCATTCGTGCTTGCCAAGACCAGAATATTTTCATACCGATGGAGTCTCCAAATGCATTATCGGCGAGACCAAAGGTCACTCACCAAGATGATATATCGAAAGCCAAAGAGTCACACCGCGCAACATGTTTTGTCCTATTCATCCTCGCTAAGACATAAGTAGTCTCCTGCCGAATTGTACATTTCATTTGACTTACTGCCGCTGTAGCTTCAAGATATCGGAGAGACCATGTGCTGACATTTTTATCTCCCACCAAAAGCTACTTAGAAGAAAACCTTTTGCATTGTCGGTGAGACAAACTTACTTCGCTAAGACCTCCTGCCGTGGATCTCAACATACACCGAAGGGAACCCAAAGTGCAACTGTCGCTGAGACATCCAGAATTCCGCAAGACGCTAGCCCGACTGCCAAGACAAATGCCGATAGAAGCCACCACGGTCGCCGAAACAACATAAATTTCTTGCTGATAGGCAACAAATGTTTGCTAGAAAAAAAACGGATCAGAGAGACCCAAATGTTGTCACACCGAAACACCTGAAGCAGAAGATATTAGCAGAAAAACACAGTGGGTCGGGGAGACAATGGGAGACATATGCCGATATGAACTAGAATGAAAAATATGCATGACCCAACGGATTCAATGGGACAATATGGAAAACTATAGATGAAAAATGCATATGATAGGACCAAATCTAGAAATTTATGAATGAAAACCTATGTAAAAACACCAGATTTTTACAGTTCCAACAAGGGTGACACATCAATTGGGTATGAGATTGAGTAAAGTTGATCTCACTCGACTCAACGACAAAGATGATATGTGGGTTGAAGCATGCGCAAAGTTCTTAGATGATGACTCATTTGTAAAGTCTTGGGATTTTATAGAATTTGCATACAGAGCTAATATAGATGAATATGTCAAAAACCTAGTTATAGAAAGAAGCCTTCATCTAGAATTGTCAGATTCCATCATCCAAAAAATAAAATTAAATGAAATGAGAGATAGATTCCAAAAGATGACTACAAAAGAGGGTCAAGAATTGGTAAGGAATAGTGGTATTTTGTTGCTTCCAAAATGGGATTTAGCTTCTGCCATAGCTTTCAACACAATAAAGAAATGTGATAGGCCTCTCTATGATACAAAAGAAGTTGCACTTGCACTACAGGGGTCTGTTGTCAATGAGCAATGGGAAGCCTTGGCTATCTAGTCTTTAGCCCCAAGCACAAGAATTCCTAATATTGCTAAGCCTGCACCTAACTACAGTGGAGGCCTAATAATAAAGAGAGTGTCAAAAACATCAACTTTAGAGGCAGCAAATGTGTCAGTTCATGTTGCACAATTTACAAGGGCTACTGTAGAATCTGTGATTGCAGAAAAGGATAAGCTCTGGACAGATTAAAATAATATGCTAGTTAAATATGGAAGGCTTGAGCAATATAATATGTAGTTACAGACAAAGGTAGCATTGTTGGAAGATAAGTTGCAGAGTTTGCAACCTGAAAAGCCTAAGCAGAATGATGTTGACTCCCCCACCACTGCACAAGAAGTTGTACCTCTAGAGTTTACTGTTGAAGTAAGTTCTTCATGGGCAATTGTTCCATACAACATGGGAAATGTTCCCATTTCAATAGTAGAACCTAGTACATTAGAAGGGCCACAGGCTGAAGAAGATATCAACAAGAAAGAGTTTCTTAGGCAACTAAATGAATATAAAGAGAAATGTGATAATCATGATGAGGATATTTTCAAGAGAAACATGAAGATTGTCACTACAGTATTGGAACATTTGAATAGAAGAGTGAATAACAGGTTGAATAGTATTCACTATAGTTATTCATCAATGGTGGTTGCTAACAAGAATTTTGAAAATGACAGAGAAAGAGCTATTCCACTCATGGAAGTTTGGATCCCTAGGAAGAAGGAATTGTTATTAATGTCAATTGGAGTTAAGCAGGATACCAATCCACTTGAAAAGTTTAAACCTACTATATTGCTCTTGTAGATAAGATTGAAGGATACAGGGGAAATATTGAACCATTGGAGAACAAAATAAAAGAGTTGGTAAAATCCTTCCATGAATCACATCATGGCCTTCTTCCATCCATTTTAAGGGATGATGATAGCATAAAAACTCTATAGGAGTGGAAAAATGAAACCAATAAAGTTATTTATGATCAGGCTGCGTCAATTTGTCAGAAATTTGATATGGACACATTGAAGATAAATATGGATAAATTAGCTAATGTTGAGATTGTCTTACTAGAGTTTGATAAGGAGGCTAACCAGATTGTCACCAAGTATGCACCTTATAGAGAAAGGGTTGATGAAGTCATGAATTTCAATTGGCCCACTGAAGATGAATTCCTAGCATGGAAAGGAAAATACTTGGAAGGAGTGGTGGACTAATATGAAATGGCAGGGTGGTGATTTGAATTTTGAAGTCTGCAATCATGAATAATAACAGATAAGTGAGAGCTGCACTGCATAGCCTGGATTAGTACAAATTAGGCTTTTGATAAAGTATGGAAAATAGAGTGCATCTTCTTCAGGTTGAATTGATGACAAGGCTGCAGATGTGGACACATCTTTTTTCTTTTCTTTTTTGTTTCTATCATGCTTTCCTTCTTTCAGTTTGTGTGTGTGGGCACAAATTTTGAGGCAACTGTTTGAAGATACCTTTTTGAAAATTGGACCGAATCTCCAACGACGAATGAAGACCACTTTCATTTCCCCACATGTTTCCCACCTCTTGGGAATGCAATGCAACTGAATAGGGGAATATTTATTTTAAGTGGTCTAATAGGATATTGACATGTGTACTTTCTAGCCTAAGGCTTGTTTTGCCTCCTTCGTTTCTATAAGAAGGAATTCAGGGTTAGAAAGTAGGGGTTCATTTTTTTGCATTCAACACTATGAATTGTAAAAGGAATATCAAGCATGTTTTAGATTTTTTTCTTAAGTTCAAAGTTTTGTTATTATGTATGTAATTTTGGGGTGCTGGCAAGAAGTTGAGTCCACTTTTTGGCCAAAAAGTGGAAGTGTTTTTCCTGATTTTCAGAATTTGACACATTTGACCTTAAAATTTGAAGCACTTAGAGATGGAATCTTCAAAAAATTCACTAATCATAAAATGCAGTACTCAGTCTAGTTTCCAAATATGTAATTTATTTCAATACCCAGATTGTACAAATTGAGTTTTAATAGGCGTTTCTAAAAACCACTATTTAAAAGTCACTTTTTTTTTACCATACCATGCACGTGTACGACATCCATATTTTGACTTAAATTGTTGTATTTTTCTAAATCCTTTTGGGAAAATATTTGTGACTCACTAAAGCTTGTTCTCGATATTTTTTGTAATTTTTTATTGAATATTTTTTTTTATGTTAAATTTTTATTAAGCATATTTGTCGTTTTGAAAAATCGTCGTGTACGACATGCATAAGATGACCAAACTTGTCATTTTTTGATTTTTTTTAAATTGAAAATAATTTTCTGAAGTTTGATCTCGTGCAATCCATTCATCAAAATGTTATGTTGATCAAAAGTTATTAAAATAATAAAAAACCCTGATATTTAAAGTTTATGGACTAGTTTTATTAGAAATTAATTCAAAAATAGAAAAAATAATCCAATTGCAAAAAAAATTACATATTTGGAATCTGCATTGTCTCATCTAAAATGGGTTTTAATTTCGTCAAAAAATTCTACAAAAAAGGTCGTCATCCATATGTCCAAACTCAATATTTTTCTCTGACATTGTTAGGACCTTCAACTTGTAGGTCAAACCAAGTTGAAGGCCTAGGTTCGGATTCCCAATGATTTTCCTAAACCAAAATCCAAGGTAGAAACCTGACCACAAAGAAAAACGAAATTCAAATTTTTGAAAACAAGATCCCGCTTTAAAAAATGGGATCTTGCTTATTAAAACTAGGATCCTATTTTGTAATCGGGATCTCGTTCCCCAATATTAAATGTCATGACCGTTGGAAAAGAAATGGGATCCCATTTCCCTTCCAATGGTCCCCACATTCAATATTAGGGAACAAGATCCCGATTATAAAATGGGAACTCGATTTTAATAAGCGGGATCTCGTTTTATAAACGGGATCCCGTTTCTTTTATTTAAATTTACTGTCAAAAATTACTATGAAGTCTACAACTTCACATGTATGGCCGAGAGCAGTAAAATTGAGCTATTTTTCATGAGCTATTGTCTTTATAGGTGGTGAACTTTATTTTTTAATAATTTTTTCAAAGGAGGCAGATTATGTACACCGTTTTTGAAGTGGAATTGTGTTAGTTTTGTACTTGTTTGGAGGATAAAAGGTCTTCGACTTGCAATATGGATTGAATTTTTCAAAGGAGGCATGAAGAAAACAATTTTTAAACTGGAATTGTGCTAGTTTTCTACTTGTTTTGAGGAACACAAGAGGAAGAATTTTGTCCTAATAGATCTTCAACTTCCAATTTGGATTGAATTTTTTGAAGAATTTCACTCTTGACATTCATTTGTGCTTGAGAATTTTATAATCATGGGAGATAAAGCTCGTAATAAGAGAAGGAAGACATTGACTCCTCAAGAAGTTGAAGCAAAGAGAGAGAAGGAGAGACAACTACAAAGAGAAAGAAGAATGAGAATTAAATCAATGAATGATGGTGGAGCATCCAATTCCACAATTATTGAAGATGAAAACATTAAGGATACCATGGTTGTAGATGAAGCTAATTTGCAAGGAGTCAATTTGGAGAAGAATATGATTATACAAACAAGTCCTACTATGTCTTAAAATCCCTCTTTCAATGCTATGGAAAATGTTTCAATATGCACAAATCCAGGTACCTCTTCAAATCCACATGTTAGTGAAATGGTAAATTTGTATGTAGAAGTTTTACAAGATGTTGGACTTAATTATGTTGACAAATTTGATGATATTCAGAGAGATGGAACTTTTATAGAATTTGTTGAAAATGAAAAAGAATTTTTTTTTGTTGTAAATGAAAATGAGAATGGTCCTTTTGTTGAAAATGAAAACAAAACTTGTTTTGTTGATGAAAATGAAAATGAAAACCGTTTTGTTGATGAAAATGAAGAAAAAGATGAAAATCTAGAATGTGATGTTGAATTTAATGAAAACACTTTTTTAAAAAAAATTGGAAGTGGTGTTTTCGATAATCTTCCAGGTCAAATTTCTTGTAGGAAAATAAGAACACATGTGAATAGAATATACAACAAATTCTTTTATCGTAAAAAAATTGCATTTCAATGTCAACTAATGATGCAATTGATGAGAATGCAAAAAATGAGGAAAGTAATGAAAAGGTTAGGATTTTATGTTAAACCAAAAAGAAAAGATTAATCATTAAAACATGTTATGTCTACTATTGCTAGTCCCATTCAATCTATTGGGAAAAATAGTGGATCTAAAGATAAAAATGCAGCAAGAAGAGCTATAACAACTACTATAGTTAATAAAGCAATTTTGAATAAAAGAATGGTAAGCAATATTAGTGAAGTTTAAAAAATACATCCTAAAACATTGCTAAGAGTGGAAAAAAGAAGAGAAAGTATAGAAAATGATCCTATCAACCAATGTTGGAGTTTCAGTGGTCAACTCCTAAGGTATGATACAAAATTGAATGTTGAAATTAAATCTTTAATCGAAAAATATTGGTATGATAATACTAGGGTTTCATCTAATGCTAAAGATGTTTTAAAATTAAGGGTGGGGTCCAAAGTTCGCAATCCTGACCCAAAACACCTATTAGATACAACACAAACTGAATTTTATAGAAAATTTTGTAGTGATTCAGTGTTACTTGGTAATATTAAAATAATTCAAAGGTCTTTGAAAAATTTAAACCCCGGTATGTAAAAATTAATAAGCAATGAATATCTTGTTGTTGTAAAATGCATGTTCAATTTCATTATTTTTACTATGTTTTTCAATATATACATTGTACCTTGCATACTAACATGATTATACAGGAGTGTGGTATTCATATGCCACCTGAAGCAATACGAGATTTTATTTCAAGTTTTTTTTGTGAAAGATCTACTCATAAATTATTTTAT
Source organism: Sequoia sempervirens (assembly GCA_007258455.2). NCBI lineage: Eukaryota > Viridiplantae > Streptophyta > Pinopsida > Cupressales > Cupressaceae > Sequoia > Sequoia sempervirens. Next base: position 283,232,983 of record VDFB02058242.1, on the reverse strand, counting down.
TTAAGTTCTTGTATTTCTGGACAATGTATTAACTATGGAAATATTTCATTTTTAAGAATTTGTATGCATGAAAGTGTTGATAATGATTCTGGAAAAAAATTAGTAGATGTTAAAAGATTTAAGAATGTTCACTATTCATTAAAAGATGGAAAAATAGGAAAGCGTTGTGATTTAGTTACAGAAAAAGTTAGTGTGCATGCATTCATGAGTGAATTTAAGAATAAAATTGTACCAAAATATGTCATGCACTTTGAACATGCTCGATGGCTTGATGGCCAATTTCGCGCATGTAGAAACACATTTCCAATTGGTACTATACTTTCAGTGGTTGATTTTGCACAGAATTATACTCTCGCTCTACAAGAGGAAATTCAATCACAATATTATAATTCAGTGCAAGTAGCTATCTTTGTCCATATTGTTTATAGACTTGTAGATGATAGCACTAAGGATGATAGAAAAGTTTTGAGAGTATCATTTTTATTTGTGTGACAACCGGTTACACTCGTCAAAGTTTGTTCAATACTATTTCAGTATATTTTATAGAAATTTAAGAAAAAGAGGGATCCAGATGAAAGAACACCTCATATGGTCAGATAATTGTATGGGGTAGTTCAAGAATGCTCAAATGTTCTATTGGTTAAGTAGGGTTCACAAGGAACTTAATTTCCAACATATATGGAGTTTTTTTGAAGTTGGGCATGGTAAAGGAGAACATGATGGAGCTGGTGCGTGTGTCAAAAGAATTCTTGCTAGAGAACAATTAAAATTTGAGGATGCAGTAAAATTTAAAGATGCATGTGGGATTATGGATTGGTGTAATACAATATTATCTGCACCTAGTTTGAGTGAGTACTCTACAGTTCATTGATTCTTTTGGTTGGTTGAAGAAGAGATCATTGTACCTAGAGTTGATTGTGAGACAATCAGTGGATCTCCTAAATGGCATTCATTTAGGAGTAAAACAACAAGCACATGGACTATTTGGACAAGGGAGCTTGCATTTTTTTGCTAGTTTTGTATCTCAAGAGATTGGGAAGCATGTGAAAATACATAATGGGTTGAACAGTGGGAGTAAAGATCGTTGACACCTGCACAAGCACATGATCAATATAAAAGAACTATTGAAGAAAATGATCAATTGCTTACATCTGAAGAATATGAACGTGTTTCAAACCTTGTACAAGAAGGTGATTTTAATTCAATTTATTTACTTTATTAAGTTATTTTGCAATACTAAATTATTTATATGGATATGTATGGATTTATTAAATTGTGTTTATTTAAGAGCAAAGATCTAACTTAATCCTTAAATTTTAGTGTTTGTTTAAAATTTCATTGTTGAATTTTCTGGGACAATCATATTAACTATGGAATATATTTCATTTTTAAAGAATGCATGTATGCATGAATGATTTCCTATGAGATAATGATTTTCTGGAAATATAATTAGTTAAATTAATTTAAAAATAAATATGATTTATTATGTATGCCACTGAGATTCATCTAAATTGGTTTTGAATTGCTAGTGTAAGTGTTGTGATCAGTCCATATGTGTACTTGATCAACTAAGTGATAATATGGTTGTGGATGCCTTGACATGAACGACCTTTTGATAAAGGTCCACCTATCTATCATTCTAGGCATGGACATGTATTTATCAGAGATGAATTATACTCTGGTCTACATTGTGAATGACTTACATTATTTATATAATTCAAGTGAGTAGACTATCTTTGATGTATTAGTTATATAGAATAGATGATAGACTAAGAGATGTCATAGAAAAGTTTTGAGAGCGCATATTATGTGTGACAACCGGTTACACTTCGTCAAAGTTTGTTCAATACTATTTCAGTAATTTTATAGAAATTTAAAAAAGAGAATTTCCAGATGAAAGAACACCTCATATCAGATTATTGTATGGGGTAAATCAAGAATGCTCAAATGTTCTATTGGGGGGGTTATCATTTCCAACATATATGGACCTTTTGAAGTATAGGGCATGGTGGAGTGATGCTGGTGTCATTCTAATGCTAGATGGAAAGAAAATGAAAAATGAGTAAAATGAAAGATGTGTGGGAAGTAATGTGGTGTTAATTACCATCATAATGGACCTAGTCTAGTATAATATGAGTTTCTGCAGATTTTGTTCATGTTGCACTGCACAAGAAGTTGTACTCTAGAGTTTACAGTTCTTCTCCATACAACATGGGAAATGTTCCCATTTCAATAGTAAACCTAGTACATTACTGAAGAAGATATCAACAAGAAAGATAAACTAAATGAATATAAAAGAAATGTGATAATCAAATGAGGATATTTTTGAAGATTGTCACTACAGTATTGGAACATTTGAATAGAAGAGTGAATAACATTCACTATAGTTATTCATCAATGGTGGTTGCTAACAAGAATTTTGAAAATGACAAAGAAAGAGCTATTCCACTCATGGAAGTTTGGATCCCTAGGAAGAAGGAATTGTTATTAATGTCAATTGGAGTTAAGCAGGATACCAATCCATGAAAAGTTTAAACCTACTATATTGCTCTTGTAGATAAGATTGAAGGATACAGGGGAAATATTGAACCATTGGAGAACAAAATAAAAGAGTTGGTAAAATCCTTCCATGAATCACATCATGGCCTTCTTCCATCCATTTTAAGGGATGATGATAGCATAAAAACTCTATAGGAGTGGAAAAATGAAACCAATAAAGTTATTTATGATCAGGCTGCGTCAATTTGTCAGAAATTTGATATGGACACATTGAAGATAAATATGGATAAATTAGCTAATGTTGAGATTGTCTTACTAGAGTTTGATAAGGAGGCTAACCAGATTGTCACCAAGTATGCACCTTATAGAGAAAGGGTTGATGAAGTCATGAATTTCAATTGGCCCACTGAAGATGAATTCCTAGCATGGAAAGGAAAATACTTGGAAGGAGTGGTGGACTAATATGAAATGGCAGGGTGGTGATTTGAATTTTGAAGTCTGCAATCATGAATAATAACAGATAAGTGAGAGCTGCACTGCATAGCCTGGATTAGTACAAATTAGGCTTTTGATAAAGTATGGAAAATAGAGTGCATCTTCTTCAGGTTGAATTGATGACAAGGCTGCAGATGTGGACACATCTTTTTTCTTTTCTTTTTTGTTTCTATCATGCTTTCCTTCTTTCAGTTTGTGTGTGTGGGCACAAATTTTGAGGCAACTGTTTGAAGATACCTTTTTGAAAATTGGACCGAATCTCCAACAACGAATGAAGACCACTTTCATTTCCCCACATGTTTCCCACCTCTTGGGAATGCAATGCAACTGAATAGGGGAATCTTTATTTTAAGTGTCTAATAGGATATTGACATGTGTACTTTCTCTAAGGCTTGTTTTGCCTCCTTCGTTTCTATAAGAAGGAATTCAGGGCTAGAAAGTAGGGGTTCATTTTTTTGCATTCAACACTATGAATTGTAAAAGGAATATCAAGCATGTTTTAGATTTTTTTCTTAAGTTCAAAGTTTTGTTATTATGTATGTAATTTTGGGTGCTGGCAAGAAGTTGAGTCCACTTTTTGGCCAAAAAGTGGAAGTGTTTTTCCTGATTTTCAGAATTTGACACATTTGACCTTAAAATTTGAAGCACTTAGAGATGGAATCTTCAAAAAATTCACTAATCATAAAATGCAGTACTCAGTCTAGGGATTGTACAAATTGAGAATAGGTAAAAGATGCACGTGTACGTGACCATGGGAAAATATTTGTGACATGTAAGCATACATTTTGAAAAATATGCATAAGATGACCAAACTTGTCATTTTTTATTTAAATTGAAAATAATTTTCAGTTTGATCTTCGTGCAATCCATCATCAAAATGTTATGTGATCAAAATATTAAAATAAAAAAAAATGATATTTAAAGTTTATGGACTATTTTATTAGAAATTAATTCAAAAATAGAAAAAATAATCCAATTGCTACATATTAAAATTGTCTCATCAAAATGGGAGTGATACCATTGTTGTTCAACTTGTTCAAACCCCATTCCCAATGATTTTCCTTCCAGAAATTGACCACAAAGAAAAACAAATTCAAATTTTTGATCCCAAATTTAAAAAATGGGATCTTGCTTATTTAAAACTAGGATCCCTTTGAAATCCTTTGTTGATGCTGACAACATTCAATAAGGGAACAAGATCAATTTTAATAAATCTTGTTTTTAAACAGGGAATTACTATGGTTTACTTACCCATTGAATTTTTCATGAACTTTACAGGTGGTGAACATTTTTTACAGATTATTACACCTACAAAAAATGCAATATGGGCACTCCCAATTAGTCCATGTGGGAAGGAATTCATGCTTGAGAATTTTAAACATATAAAGCTCCATCCTATCCAAATGAATGATTGCACTCAGCTTGATTTGAAGATGATTATGCTACCTTAAAACCTGGATGGATACATTCCTAGAAGTTTTGTTGGACTTAATTATGTTGACAAATTTGATGATATTAGAGGATGGCTATAGAATTCGTTGATTGAAAAATAATTTTTTTTTGTTGTAAATGATTGAGATGGTCCTTTTGTTGAAAATGAAAACAAAACCTGATTTGTTGATGAAAATGAAAATGAAAATTTTGTTGATGAAAATTGGAAAAAGATGAAAATCTGAGAATTGATGTTGAATTTAATGAAAACACTATTAAAAAAAATTGGAAGTATGTTTTGATAATTTTGGAAGGAATTAGTGATTGGTAATGAAATTGATGAGAATGCAACCAAAAAGGCATGTTATGATTGCTCCCATTCAATCCTAGCCAATAATCAGGCGGTTGAAATAAGTATATGATCCTATATGTTGGAGTTTCAGACTAAGGTATGTATATTGAAGATTAAATCATATAATGTAGGGATGCTAAATTGTTTCCTTTGAATCCTCGTGGAAAATTTTGTAGTGATTCAACTTGGATGAGTATGTAAAAATATAAAATATATCTTGTTGTTGTTGATGGATTTTTGGAAGGAGTATTCATAGGAAGATAAATAATGAGATCTTATAAAATTATTTTATTTAAGTTTAGGATAGCAATTGGAAATATTTCATTTTTAAGATTTGTATGCATAAAAGTTTGATAATGATTCTGGAAAAAAATTAGTAGATGTTAAAAATTTAAAATGTTCAATTCTTAAAAGATTAAAATAGGAAAGGTTTGATTTCAATTAAAAAAAGTTAATGTAAATTCATGAGTGAATTTAATTAAAATAAAAATATTTACTTTAAATGCTTTCGAGTTGACAATTTCAATGTAGAAACATCATTCCAATTGGTACTATATTTTCATTGGTTTTTTTGCCTGGTGTCTAGACACCTTAAATTCAATCACATATGATAATTATGCAAGTAGCTAGTTTGTATTGATTAATTATACTTTTAAAATATTAAGATAAGGATGATAGAAAAGTTTTGAGATATCATTTTTGTTTGTTCGATTAATCGGTTATGGTCAAAAAGTTTGTTCAATAATCAAACACATATTTTATAAAATTATATCAGAAACAAAAATCCAAATGAAAGAAACCTCACTAGTCAGATAACCCTATGGGGTAGTTAAGAATGCTATCATTCTATTGGTTAAGTAGGGTTCACAAGCTCTTTAATTTTGTCGCATATAAGAATTTGAATGCTGGGCATGGTAAAGGAGAATGGTTGGAGCTATGCGTGATCAAAAGAATTCTTGCTATGAACAATTGAAATTTGACTAAGATTACAAATTTAAAGATGCATGGTAATTATGGATTGGTTCAATACAATATTATCGCACCTCTTATCAATGCATGGATATGGTTCATTGATTTCTTGGTTTGTTGAATTGTGATGGTTGACCTAGAGTTGATTGTGAGAGAATCTAGCCAATCTAAATGGCATTCATTTAGGACTAAAGAAAAATACAAGAAATTTAAACAAGGATTTTGCATTTTGTAGAAGAGTATCTCAAGATGATAAAAATAATGTGAAAATACATATTTGGGTTGAATTTAGGAAGAAAGATCGTGAACATAAATTCAATTATTTATTCAATATAAAAGAACTATTGAAGAAAATGATAAATAATTTTTATCTAAGATTTATGAGAAATGTTTCAAACCTTTATGATTTGAAAATTTTAATTCAAATTATTTAATTTTACTTTATAAAGTTATTTTGCAATAAAAAGGATTTATATGGATATGTGAAAGTTATTAAATCAAATTTTATTTGCAGTACATGTGTATGATAATTTTGCACCTAAAAGAATGAATTTAAATAAGAATATTGGACATATGAATGTGTGGAAATTAAATAATAAGAGTTTAGCACCCGAGAAGGAATGATGTCTTTCATTATCCAATAATTACAGTGATCCCCTTAAGACACCTCCTTACACAAATTTTGATAACAATTTTTGATCCCCTTAAAATTTTTTAGAACAAGTCTTTGAAATTAAGAAAGTTTTGAGAAAAATTTGATAAAATGCCACAAAAACCCACCTTGGTTGCCTTTAAAAGGTCAAAGGGGTAAAAAGGGCAAGTCATTTTTACCTTTTAACTTTGGTGATTTGTTTGCTTTGGTGTTGACTTAGCAAGATGGAGATTCCATACCATAGACATAGATTCGAGCAGGCCCACTGGTACTAGAGACCGGTCGCGTACGGACCACCGGTGAGTTGATTCAATCCTCTTTGCCTTGCAAATTTGTGATTTCAATGATTTTTAATGAATTTTTACCCGGATTTAGATTTAAATAGTCCATTTTAGTGCATAGAGTTATAGTTTTAGCGTATTTGATGTTTCTTATAGCACATATAGGGTGTAAAACAACGCTTTTAGGATAGGATAGTATATGGATAGTGTAGCGCATATGATACACAGAATAGAGCATATATGATGCTTATAGGAAAATATTTCTTTTAGCGCATAGAGGAAATAGATTAGCGCATCTAGGGTTTTTGCGCATCAGGTGAATGAAATGGCACATACGCTTAGGGGTTTAGCACATATAGGGAAGTAGCGCATTTGGGAATTGATACAATGTTTTTAGGATATAGAATGGCACATTGAGGGATTTAGCGCATCGGGGGAAACTTTAGCGCATTTGGGATTTCAACGCATAGAGGCCGCAAAGTAGCGCATCTAGGAAATTTGGGCAGAATGCACTGTTTGATGAAAATGATGAAAAAATGATGATGTGGATTGCTTCTTTGGTCAATAGATAGACAAATTGTTTTTTCATCATGTTGATATGGAGAGAAATGATAGAAAATATGATGATGAATTGATAACTTTTCTTCCGAAAATAGAAAACAAAGAGTAGGTAGTTGATAGCTTTGTTTACATTGAATGAAAAACAAAGAGTAGAATGATTGATGAATTGTCTAATAACTTTGCTTTAGAAAAACAAAGAGTAGATGGTTGATATGACTTATGATAAATTTTCTTTCTGTGATAGAAAACAAATAGTAGATGATTAATATTATTTCTGATAAATTTGCTTTCTGTGATAGAAAACAAATAGTAGATGATGTGTTTGAAAACATATTTGCATTCATGTATGAAGTACAAATAGGAAGATGATTTGATTGTTGATAAATTTGCTTTCTTGAAAAAGAAAAAAATAGTAAATGATGATAGAGGAGATTGATTTGAGATTTAGATAGATAGATTTTGCATTGATTTCATGATATGAGTCACTTAGATAGAGCACTTGATATGGTTCACTAATATGATGCACTGATATGGGTCAATGACAGGGATCACTGATAGATAGATATGGATTGTGATTGCATGATGTTAGGTAGATAGATCACTTTGATATGAGTCTATGGTATGAGTCTGATTGAGTGTATTTGTGATGACCAAAAATAGGAGATTTTTAAAAACCTCCAGATTAGAGAGCAATTCCATGTGGGTTGGATAGGATATGAGATTTGACACCTGCAGATGTATAGTTGATAGTGGGATGTGGGTTGGGACCTTTTTTTTCTATGCCTCAAATTCGGGTCAACAAGGGACTGTTGACAATGCTAGCAGAGAGGTGGCATTCTGAGCATAATACCTTTCATTTGCCAATGGGTGAGATGGAAGTGACCCCGAAGGATGTATACAAGATTATGGGGGATTCTGTTGGTAGGTGCTCTTGTGGTTTATGACCACAAGGATCTAGATGGTACAGATGCACTTAGGAGGGTGTTTTGGGATGCTCATATAGCGGGGTATTGGGTGACATGGGAAGATTTGAGGAGATATCCAGCCTTACCCATAGTTTTGAGTGCATTAATTAGAGGCTTCCTTTGTCTGGACCACTAATCAAAGGGATTATCAGTTGGGTGGGGGAGGATTATTGAGCAGATGATAGGCCAACAACGAAGATATTCCTGGGGGAGCTACACATTAGCACATTTGTACCATGACTTGCATCAAGTAGTGTACAACGAAGGGGGTAGTTTGTCATGTGGTGTTACCCTACTCCAGATTTGGGCATGGGAGCATATTGCTATTACTAGACCACTTGGACTGAGGGCTCGGCCACTAGGTAGGCCGTATGTATATGCATATTTGAGTGTACTTGTCTAGCCCAAGCTGGGCAAGTTGGATTATTGGAGATAGATTTTGGATGATATAGATTCAGTGATATGGAGGCCTTACACAAATTGTAAGGAGTGGGATACAGATCATCTTGAGATGCCATTTGTATGTATGCCCTGGTATCTGATAGGTTGGATCCCTTTCACTATAAAGATATTTTTGGCATTGCGAGTACAAAGAAAGTATGGATATATGCAGGGGATGCCTCAGGGTGTTGCACACTATGTGCAATGCAAGAATGATCCTAGATGGGGGCCAAACATTTCATATCAGGTTGCTTATATAGAGTATATAGGTTTACAACCCAAGGTATGGGATTACAAGCCCGATATTATTGATGCAGGGATATCAGAGGAGTATTCTGGTCATTCTCACACGCACCCATTTCCTCGTTTCACATGTTCAGATGAGTTAGCACCCATTTTTATGGCACATTAGCTAGGGGGTAGGAGACAAGAGGATGTGGCAGGGGGAGTAGGCAGTTGGTGGAGGGGAGGAGGAGGATAGTGGGGATGAGGAGGAGAGTGGAGATGGAGAGAGCTTAGATGAGGATGGTGGGGATAACGGTGGAGATGGCAAAGGGTATGAGCAGAATCTAGTGAGATAGAGGCCCAACATTTTGGGTAGTGCACAAATCATGCGGAGGCCGAGGACTGGTCTCAGACGGAGGACAATGATTAGGGCCCCCTCCACAGTGCAACAGGCATAGATAGCTACTTTGTAGGCCCAGGTTAAGACTCTTTAGGGGAAACAAGCATAGCTGCAGAGCCAGTTGGCTCAAACTTAGAGTATTGCAGTGCAGTTACAGGCACAACTTGTGCAAGCACATGCATAGATACAGGCATAGGCGCAGGCACCTCCTCCGTCCTCAGACTCGTAGGTGGCTCAATTGATGGCAGAGAGAGATTCATTAAGACAGAGGGCATTAGAGGTAGAGGGTGGCTGAGAGACTCATGGGAACTATTGAGAGTGCATCTTTGCGAGAGGCCATTGCAGAGGGATTTGAGATTTCCAGGCAGGCTAAGCATTATCAGGTTCGATATGAGGAGTTGTGCCCTCCCGACCGCAGAGAGCCTTACCCTCGGTCCTACAGTAGATCCAGGAGTAGATCACAGAGTGTGTCATATAGCAGGGGGTCACAGGGTCTTGATAGGATCTCGACACAGGTGGTAGTGGCAAGCCACCAGTCACTAGACTAGCTCCATCAGAGGGCTCCACGAGCCATCCTTGATATGTGATTTTCATTGATACATTACTATTATTGATGTATTTCACACATGTATATCATTTTTGGAGCATGTACATTGTTTTGGATCATATCTTATGTATCTCTCTAGACTTTTCAGTTTCATTAAACATAAGACATTTGTATTTATTTTTATGAGCGATGATATGCAGCGGCGATGAGTTTTGATGATGTGCATTTTTGATGTGATGATGTGATGATTATATGGATATGCATTTGTTTATATATGTTATGAGATGGATTTGTGATGCCTTTATGGTTTAAGGACTAACCTGTGATGCAGGATGATTCATGATATGCTTATGATGACGATTTGTGATGTGCACTAATGATGTCATGTAGGTGGATGACTTAAGATGTGATTATGAAAATATGCAATGGGATATATGATATGTTTATGAAAAATGCAATTTTTTGCAAATGATGTGGAAATGAAATGTATGTATGGAATTTTTGTGTTTGAATTTTTCAAATGCAATAAATAATGATGATGTAATGGAAAATGGATGTTGTGTTTATGAAATGCATCATGAATATGTAATATGTATATGATATGAAATGATATGTGATATGGGACATGATATGAAAATGATAGATGATTAAAGATATGATATAAATGTGACAAATGATAAATGATATGAATAATGGTAGGAAGTGAAATGAACATAATTAATAATAATGAGATGTATGATAAGATAATATGAAATGTAATGAAATGAGATGAAATAGATGAAATTTTAATGCTAAATGAAATGATAATGAAAATGTAATGAAGTGATAAGTGAAATGAAAATAGATTAGGAAATAATGGCACAAAGATAAAATATGATAATGAAATGGTAATGAAGATGATAAATGGTATGCAACTGTGTAAAATGAAAATGAAATGGATATGAAAATAATATGAAAATGAAAGTGATATGAAATACCTAATGGATAAATGAATGATATGAAATGAATAAAGGATCTAAATGATATGCAAATGAAACGATACATAAAATGAGGATGATATAAAATGAGAATGATCAATGGTATGCAATGACATTATATGATATGAAAAATGATAAATGAAATGATAATGTATAATGATAAATAAATGATAAAGAATCTAAATGATATGAAAATGAATGATAAATGATAAGCTATATGATATGTACAAGACCTAGATGAAATGATAATGACTAATGAAATGATGATGACGAAGAAAGATGATAATGAAACAAATGTCTGAATGTCCTCCACAAATAGTCCAAAGAGACATGACAACCATTGATGTTTTTGTTCAGCCTTTTGGAACTCTGATGCAAATCTAGTATGCAGATATGTACAATGATCTAAATGAAATGCCATGAAATGAAACCTACGTACCATTTTTTGAGCCCTTTGTTAGCTTTCTTGAATCATCATAGAGCATTTTAAAATGTTGGAAGTATGTACAAGCATCAAAGGGGAAATTAGCACCAATGATGACCTAAGTACAACTTTCATGATTTTTGATATAGCAAGTGAACACAAGCATCGAGGTAAAATTGAACCAAGATGACCTAAGTATTTCTTGCATAAATAGACAAAGATTAACCACTTTCTGATGCAAATTTGGAACTGTCATCAATGATACACTTTGGAAATCATGTCTCGCGACATATTTGCACCAGATTGATAGTTAACCTCAAGACAACAGACAAAGAAAAATCATCCTCTTTCCTCACCACTCTAGTTCAGTACATCATTGAGTGTGCTCCAGAGGGATGATATCAAAAGCCAAACAACCATTATTCAAAATATAATATTGATATTCCAATCATTTATTCAGATTTTAGATCATCTAGATATGTGTTACGATATGGATCAATGATTGGATAGTTGTTCATAGGAAGTGATTGTTTGTTTACATAATTAGATTTGATGTTATTGTCTAGCCATTTTGGTAAAACTTGAAAGTTGTTTTCCCCTAGCTGGAATGAATATATACAACGATCACGCCATGGTAATACGTTATCACTCTATGCAAATGGTGGTAGTATGGTACTGTTATGATTCTAAGATGATGGTGAAAATATGCATGAATGAAGGCTTAAGAAGCTAAGTGCAGATTAAGAGCTAATAAATGGAGGGCTACAAATAGTGTTTGTTTGCTAGATTTTCACTATCTATCTTTATTGCATTTTTCTGATTTCTTTTTTATTGTTTTTTTATTTTTCTTGTCAATAGACTTCCTATTGCCAGGTTTTCACCCTATGACAATTTTTTTATTATTATTATTTTTTCAGGACTTTTTCTGTTGTTTTTGTTATTTTTTTTTAGGACTTTTTTGGATGATGATAATTGATTTAGACATAATATTTCTTTAGGTGCATGTTGTTGATAGGTTCGTCAAATAGGTCCCCTTCTGGCGTTGACAACTTGTATGCTCCTAAACCATATACTGCGATGACCACGTAAGGACCCAGCCAATTTGGTTCAAACTTTCCTTTCTTCTCTCTATCTTGTTGATTGTGTGGGTTCTCTTTCAAAAAAAGATCACCAACCTGAAAGGTACATGGATTGACCCTATTATTATAGCTACAAAACATCATCTGTTGTTATTCTTTCAAATGATTGGTTACTCATTGTCTCTTCTCATCGAGGATTTCTAACTCTTGTAGTCGGGAAACCTTGTATTCATCATCCGTGATTAAACCTTTCAATGACACTCTAAGTGATGGAATCTCAACCTCTAGAGGTAATATGGCTTCTGCTCCATAGAAAAGAGCATATGGTGTTGCTCCTATTGGTGTTCTAATGCTAGTTCTATAGGCCCATAATGTGGGATTGAGTTGTACATGCCAATCTTTCCCTGCATCATTCATAGTCTTCTTCAATATTTTTAGTATGGTTCTATTTGAGGCCTCTGCTTGGCCATTCCCTTGTGGATAGTAAGGTGTTGAATATCTGTGCTGAATATGGAATCTCTCACAAAGTTTATCAACATCCTGATTCTTGAGTGGTCATCCATTATCTGTGGTGATGGAGTTGGGAATGCCATACTGAAAAATGATATAGTTGAGTATGAACGATGAGATTTGTTTGTCGGTAACCTTAGTGAGAGGTACTACCTCAATCCACTTGGTGAAGTACTCTGTTGCTGTGATGATGAACTTATGTCCATTCGATGATGAGGGATGAATCTTTCCAACTAGATCTAACCCCCATTGAGAAAATGGCCAGGTTGGCGTGAACGGTTGTAGTTCTTGTGCTGGCACATGGATGAGATTCCCATGTATCTAACATTTGGAGCACTTCTTCACAAAAGTGAATGATTCTCTTTCCATTGTAGGTCAGTAGTAACCCATTCTAATCAATTTCTTGGATAAGGTCAATCCACTTGAATGAGTACTACAAATGCCACCATGAACTTCTTGTAAATCCTTGTCAAATTCGTCACGTTCAAGACATCGAAGTAAATTACCATCAAGATTGTGGCGATAAAAGGATGTCAGCAATAAGAGTATAGTGAGAGGATTGGTGAATAAAGTTACGCTTTTGGTTTCTGGATAAGTCAGGTGGTAAGATTTCATCTCTTAGGTAGGCATAAATCTTTCCATACCAAGGTGAATTGGATCCAACTAAGTGGCAAATGATTTGGATTTCGGGTGTGTCATAGGTAGGTGTAAATGATTGCTCCACCAGAAATTCATAGCGAGCCTGATTTTCTGGGAGTTGTAGCAATGATGCGATCGTGGCCATGGTGTCAGCTGCTTTGTTATCAAGTCTTGGAATTTGTATGAACTTGATATCCATGAAGTACTTCTTGAAATCGTCAACCATTTTTTTATATGGCAACAATTTGTCATCTTTGGTTTGATAATCATTATTGATCTGATTTATGACTAACTGTGAGTTACCATAAACTTGTAGTTCTATGATCCTCCATTCCAATGCGATCTTGATTCCAACAATTAAAGCTTCATATTTGGCTATGTTGTTAGTACATGGAAACATTAGCCTATATGACCGAGGAATGGTGTGTCCTTGAGGGATGACAAAGAGTATGCCTACCCCCAATCCGTGTTGAGTGAAAGAACCATCAAAATATAAAGATCATGGGTGTTTTGATTCTACAGTGAAGACATCAGCATTTGGAAATTCAATATGCATGGGATGCTCTGCTTGTAGTGGTGTGTCAGCTAGTTGATCAGTGATAACTTGTCCTTTGATTGCTTTGCGATCAATATAATGTATGTCAAACTCACTCAAGATCATAACCCATTTTGCTAACCTTCTTGTTAATGTAGCCTTGCTCAATAGATACTTAAGTGGATCAATCTTTGCAACAAGATGGATTGTATGAGTTAACATGTAGTGCCAAAATTTCTATGAGGCAAAGACTACTACTAGACAAGCCTTCTTGATGAAAGTGTAGTTGATTTCATGACTTGTTAGTGTTCAACTAATGTAATAAATTACATGTCCCTTTCCTTCAAAGTCCTCTTGTGCTAATAATGCCCCCAAATATGTCTCTGTTGCAACAATATATAAGATTAGAGGTTTATCCGGATTTGGTGGTACTAGAACTGGCGGGTTCATTAGATACTGCTTGATCTATTGAAAGGCCATTTCACACTTGTTATCCCATTTGAAAGGAACATTCTTATGCAATAGATGTGTGAAAGGTAGACTTTTATCTGCCACTTGTGTGATGAACCTTCGTATAGATTGAAGTCATCCCTGTAATGACCTCAACTGACTGATATTCCTTGGTGGAGGCATTTCCATGATTGCTTGTACCTTGAGAGGATCTACTTCAATTCCTCTTACAGATACTATGTATCCTAAGAGTTTTCCAGACGTGACCCCGAAAACACATTTCTTGGGGTTGAGGTGGACTTTGAACTTCTCTAACCTTGCAAAGATTTTGGATAACACTTCAAGATGTCCTTCTCTTGTGGTATGACTTTTCCAATATATCATCTACATAATCTTCCATGAATGTGTGCATCATGTCATGAAAAATTGTAGTCATAGCTCTTTGATATGTAGCCCCAACGTTCTTTAGACCGAAAGGCATGACGTTCCAACAATAAGTCCCCCAAGGACATGTGAAAGCTATTTTTTCCTAGTCGTTAGGTGCAATCTTGATTTGGTTGTAACCAAAAAAACCATCCATTAGTGAATACATGGCATGGTCAACTATCAGATCAACTATAGTATCGATGTTTGGAAGTGGGAAGTCATCCTTAGGACATGCCTTATTAAGATCTCTAAAATCTATGCAAATTCTGATACGTCCATCTGGCTTGGATACAGGAACAATTTTGGAGATCCATTTTGCATAGTCGATTGATCTTATAAATCCCACATCAAGGAGTTTTTTGAGTTCTTCTTTAACCAATAGTGCAACATGAGGATGTATCTTTCTGATTTTTTGTTTCACAAGCTTAACTCCTGGTTTGATGGACAAGTGATGCATTATGAGATTGGGATCAAGACATAGCATGTCTGCATAAGACCAGGAAAAGTTGACCTAATTTTCTCTTAGAAATTCCATAAACTCGAGTACTTCCTTATATGTCATTGATGCATCCAACTGTAGAATCCTTGGTTTTTTTGAAGTTTCAAGATTAACCTCTTTTGTAGGCTCAATCAAGATAGGCGATCACTCATGATAGTGCTCGGGGAGAGTGTCAAGATTCCCATCATTTGGTGCCTTGAAAAGGTTTTCACCATCTGATACACTCCTTGTTTTATCTTTTGTTTCATCTAATACTACCAGATTCTAGTTTTCACCATTAGATCTTTCTTTTTGATTTTTCTTTTTGCAACTAGGAGACTTGACACTCTCCTGATTAAAGACTCTATACCAAAAATTGCTTGTGGAACAATCATTTGTGTTGTCTGTGAAAAGGAAGTTCATGATAGATTCATCGCTTGGAAACATAGGTATATCGATAGGTTCAGACGAATCCCAGTCAATGAGATCAGGATGGATCAAAGGTAGCGGGTCATCGGGTTGCATGAAATCGGCTATGGTTATGGTCATAACGGATTTGTCTGTAGGATTTGAGGTATGAGGTAGATCAATGATGGCACTATTCTCACGAAAGTCTTGTTTGTTTAAATCCAACTTAGTATCACTAGAATCATAATTACCTTGTAGTTCAGATCCTTGTGGTTGGGACCCTGACCCTTCACCTTCAATTAGAGTTGGGGTATACTTGTGTATCACATCAACCTTTTTGTCCCTCCAAAACTCATCATTATAGATGTTGTCCCATTTGTATTTATCATAGTTTGTGTCAAAGTTATTATCCATGAAATTTTGAATTGATGTCAAACATGCTTCTCTTGTATCAGAACCTTCTTGCAATGTGAGGACTATATCATACAACTACTTGGATGTTATTTCTTTTGAGTTAGTATCATAGCCTAGTACTGTTTTATCTTTTGTGGCAAGTCCTAGAAGGTGAATAGGCTCAACTACTCCTTTTCCTTTCCCGATAGGACCATTACCATCATAGCCCATCTTCTGCATGATTGAATACCCTTTACCATATTGATCAGTTGGTATTTTGGCATTGAGGACTATTTCATCTTCATCTTTATAGAGCAAATTTAAAAATTCTTTATCCTTAGGATCTTCCATGGGGAGTTTTCCTTTGATAAATCATCCATTAAACAGTGTACTTGGCTTTGTTGGTGGTTGCGTTGATGTTGATGTTACAAACTAGTATCATAGCCTAGTCCTATTTTATCTTTTGTGGCGAGTCTTGGAAGGTGAATAGGCTCAACTACTCCTTTTCCTTTCCCGATAGAACCATTACCATCATAGCCCATCTTTTGCATGATTGAATACCCTTTACCATATTGATCAGTTGGTATTTTGACATTGAGGATTGTTTTGTCTTCATCTTTATAGAGCCAATTTAAAACTTCTCTATCCTTAGGATCTTCCATGGGGAGTTTTCCTTTGATAAATTTTCCATTAAATAGTGTACTTGGCTTTGTTGGTGGTTGCGTTGATGTTGATGTTACAGATAATTGTTGTTGTGTGATAGAAGGTTGCCCATGTGACCGAGGCGATGTAAGTAGATTAGTAAGACAGAGAGAGTACTCACCTACTCCATTGTCCTTGAACCGTAGTTGCTTGTCAAATATTTTGGTTAACTGACTGATTTGTGTATCAACTTTGGGAGAAGCACTAGTAAGAGCTTCTCGGTTGTTGGGAACCAAAGTATCTTGACTAGCTTTGATGTTGGCACAAGTCTGACTATTTGAATTATTAGCTGGTATTGTGATCTCCTATCCGTCATAAGGAAACTTAATATATTGATGATATGTGGATGGGACAACTTTCATTTCGTGGATCCAAGGATGACCCAACAAGATGTTGTATGCAAGATCATGATCTAACACTTGACAGAAAGTATTCTTGATAATAGATCCCACTCTGATCAGAAACATGATTAAACCCTTGGACGCTCTTTCCTCATCATCGTATTCTTTAATAGTAATCTTTCTTCTGGGATCAATGGAGTCCTTAGAAAATCCTAAGCCTAGAACTAACTTTAGGGTACATATGTTCAAACCAGCCCCTCCATCTATTAGGACGCATCTAACACGAAACTTGTGGATCATGACTTCTAAGTATAGCGATGAATTATGGGGATGAGTCATGGAAACATCATATTTTTCAGAGAATGAGAGGCATGTGGGTGAGGACAAGTGTCCCACCATGGCTTGAAATCAGTCCACATCCAGATCAGTGGATACAATTGTTTCAATGAGGGCCTTTTCTAGAATTTCCTTGTGTGCTGGGGAAATCTTCAAGAGTTCTAAGATAGAAACTTGAGCAGGACTTTTTCTAAGTTGATTGACTAAGTCATATTGATGTTGAGGTGGGGGCATAGTGGATTTTGAAGAAGCACCCTTTAAGACAAATTTAGCTTGTGCCCTTGTTGTTGTGTTGACTTGTCTATAAATATTCCATCTTTTCCTTAACTTTTATAACATTGACCCATTCGTTGTCAGTGTAGATATGGTTGATTATATTATCATTGATATGATTCACACTTTTTCTAGAAAAATCACCCTTTTGATAGTTGGGAAAAGGGTTGCAAAATGCTTGGTGGTCTTCATTTGATTGTTGGTGTCCTTCTATTGTGATGGTGCCATCTTCAATTAAGTATTGGATGAAATTTTTCAAGGCTTGAAAATTATTCATGTGATGGCCCTTGCACTGATGATAATCACAATAGTATGCATCATTCCATGATGGAGGATTCACATTGGGTTCAAAGTTGCGTTGAGGTGGAAAAATGAGAACATTTTTAGCCATCAACTCTTTGAATGTGGATTCTAAAGATTGACCCAGTGGAGTAAAAGTTCTTCTGTTAGAGAAGAATGAAGATCGTTGTGGATTTGTGTTTGAGGAATTTCCTAAGGCATTTTTGTTGTTATTGTTTCCACGGTAACCTTGATTGTTGGCATTCCCTTGATTGGGAGTAGAATTTTAATTCACGTTGTTCCTCGGAGGAGGATTGTTTCCTTGATTTGTGACATAATTGATGATGTTATAGTTATTGTTGCAAGGAGCACTTGGAGTACTAAGAATAAATGGCTTGGTCAAGACATGATTTGCATCTACAACACCATCATTCACCACATTTTTGTTGCAAGTCCAAAACTTAGATTTTTCGTTGGTTTTGTGGTGATTTGAAGAGCTAGGATTGTCCTTATCAATTTTAAGTATCCCTCTCTTGACCAAAGCACCCTCAATGGTGATGGAATTATCAATCAGTTTCTCAAAAGAGGGAGGACAATGTAAATTCAAATGATAGCTCATTTTTGGATCTAAGTTGTTGATGAAGATGTCCATCTTTTCCTTTTTAGGAACATGACATGAATATCTAGCGAACGATCTTCTCCATCTCTGAAGAAAAGTAATCAAAGGTTCACCAAATTTTTTCTTAGCTTTGTAGAGATCCAGCATAGTGATTTGATGTTGTATGTTATAGGAATATTGTGATATGAACTGGTTGATTAATTACTCAAACGTCCTGACAGGAGGTGTGATTTTTGATAGCCATTCCATAGATTGGCCTCCAAGACTCCTAGGAAACAAACGCATTAAGTAAGTTTCCTCTTGAATGAATTCTAAAGTCATGTTTTGGAAGTCTTTGATATGATTGAGTGGATCCGATTTCCGATTATAATGGTCAAATTTCAGAATCTCACAATGCTTGGGAAAGGGAACCATGTTGAGACGTCAATCAAAAGGATAAGGAAAAATGTCATTAGGAGCATGCTTCTTCGTTGTGGCTCCCCCTTGTAGATCTTTAATTTGTCCTTGAAGTGCCTTAATTTGTTGAGACAAAGCACTAAGATCAGACAGGGTTGTTTCTTCAAGATTGCTCTTTAAGTTCTCAATATAAAAATCATGAGGCAACTTGGCTCCTTTGTCAGCCAAATAAAAGAAATATTTCTCTTTATTGTGTTCTAAAATATTTTCTAAGGCTTTTTGAAATTTGGGATCTTGTTCGGCCTCTCTAAGGTGACGTTCATCCTCTCATTCATCATCACTGTCTACAAGAGTTTTTCTCATGTCCCTGTATTTGTTGAAAGGGAATGGATTTTCTTCTCTTTTATCCATGTTGTTGTCGAAAAGGGGATTGCGACTCACACTATAAAGGGGATTACTACTCTCACCTTCTTCTTGAGTTCTTCGAGTATGGTCTTCTTGTTGAATTTCCTCTTTTAGCTTATTGTATTGAGATCTTGTAAAAATAGGCATATGATTTAGAAATGTTCTTCTAGACTTAGATCACAGTTTGATAAGTGCAAAAATGATGATGTCTTGATTGGATAAGATGAAAATCCTATGATATGATCAAAGGCGTTCCTAACTCTTGATTGTGGCTTCCAATGATGAAGGATATCAGAATACTATTGGGGAAGTTGAATCAATAATCAGAAACTTGTTTTGAAATATGTACTTTTAAGATTTGATCCTTGTTTTCGAAAAAAAAAGATAAGTATGTCAAGTAGCCTAGTTACAATCATTGAAGGATTTGGCTTGGGATGTGTTGGATATTCAATAGAAGGTTGTGGTAGATAATCGAAGTTGAGAGGTTGATTGTGATTGTGTTGTTGAGATAGAGCTCTTCTTTGGAAATAGGCTCGGGAATATAAAGGCTCTAAACCGTAATCATTAGTAAATCCCCTAACAAAATCTTGGTACCTATGAAGAAACTCACGGTAATGAAGCAAGACGTTTCAACTTTTATACAAAAACTTTCTACGTTGCAAGGTTTTCTTGTAACCCAAATTTTTCTTGGGTTTCTTGATTCGATTGATAATGGTTTTCTTAACAAACTTGGTTGATTTCCAATTTCTAAGCATGGAAGAAATGTCAGGATGCTACTGGACCAAGGATATTACAAACTCAGATTTGTCAAAAGTGGAAATTCTGGGAAGTGACAGATCATGCTCTACTCCGTGTCCTATATGCGCTGCAAAAACAGGCATATGCGCTAAAGAAATAGTCAAATGCACTACAGTAGGCCTTGGATGCACTACAATATGTCTCAGATGTGCTACAGAAAAATGTTTTGACAGTGACCAAAAAATTGTTTACAAAATATTCAGCCTATGCGCTAAAACACTCAATGCATGAAAACAGGTTCTAAATGTGATGAACTAACCAATGGATGTGCTAGAACAGACCTCATATGTGCTAAAATATACCCTGGATGCGCTAAAACAGTTTTCCAAGGGAATTTTTTGAACAGTTTTGAATAGTTTCAACTGAATTTTTGCATGTTCATTTTGGATGATATCTAATCTGAATTAATGTGATTGAAAAAACAGAAAACACTCTGAAAATAGTTGTTTTTAATCCCTATACTAAACATCAAGTGTATGTTCAATTTTTTTTCAAAAAGTGTTTTCATAGGTTTTTGCATAGAACATACAATTCAGGTAGACTCACTCTTAGTACTCAAGTAGGTCATCATAATAACCATGGTGCAACCCACATCTTAGAACTGCGCCTACTCACACAGTCGTGTCACCCCCGAAGGGGCGCCCATGTTTTTTTCTTTTCCAGGCACGTACTCAAAGTGATGGAAGTAGATACCGAATCCCCTGAGCAAACGAGCCTTGGCAGTTATATGGTGAGTATCTTGGGGGTAGATTCTTCCCTCCCCTTGCACTGTGATTATTACGATGTTTGGATACTGACTCAACTGACCACTACACTAGGTTCTTAGTGAGGGTTTCTATTCGGAGCAACAATAATAAAATCCCTCATGAGACCTCCCAACCTTTAGAACAAATGTTTTGGGGATGGTTATCTTGCACACTTCCAAAAAAAGTGGGTTTCCCCATATTTTCTTTAAATTTTATAGTGGGGTGGAATAACCTGGCTTTGGTTTGAACCCACTTGGGTTGTTCCTCTTGGGTGAGTACTTTTTCCCACAAGAGTAGGCCCTCTAAAGGATTTATGAAAGCATATAAAATTGCATGAATTAAAATGGCATTTCTAGTATTCTGATCACCAAGTTAAGGGGAGAGCATAGACCTATTGCCATAGACAAAGCAAACAGTGTTCTTTTTAGAGCCCAAATCACAATGATCTAAACTATGTGAAGATAATTGCTTCACGAAAACAAGTTGTTTATTTTAACCGCAAAAATCATTGTGTGGTGACTATCCTAGATTGCTTCATTTTAATCCATGTCTACCCTAGGGTTGCTTCCTTTTAAAACCAGATGTGACTATCCTAG
Source organism: Sequoia sempervirens (assembly GCA_007258455.2). Taxonomy (NCBI): domain Eukaryota; kingdom Viridiplantae; phylum Streptophyta; class Pinopsida; order Cupressales; family Cupressaceae; genus Sequoia; species Sequoia sempervirens. The sequence continues at coordinate 283,211,355 of VDFB02058242.1, read as the reverse complement.
ATTGGTTCTTTTTAATCCAAAAAAAGATCCTATCTACGGAAGGCGGTAGACTCAAAACCTTGCTTAGTTACAACCTGCATACGCTAAAAGATCATACATATGCACTAAAACAACTAGTCAATGTGCTAAAGCATACATCATAAGCACTGCAAAATACCTTAAATGTTCTAAAATAAAGCCTCAATGCGCTAATTTCTAAAAATGCATTTTTCAAATTTTAATGAATTAAGCTAAATGTATGCGCCACTTTGTTCCCTATATGCGCTAAAGTAATCTTTGAATGCGCTGAAATAGTTCCCGGATGTGCCAAAACACTTGTAGAAACACTGAAACAGTCTGTGGATGTGCTAAAAAAATTTGTGTATGCACAAAAATATTTGACAGATGAGCTAAAGCGCAAATTTTTTTGAAAATTCAAACTCCAGAACACGAAATCCTATCAGAAAACCTACAAGTAGATGTTAAAAATGGGGCAAGAGCCCCATGGTGGGTGCTAGAAAAATGTGTGTTCGATTAAGTTCTCATGGCTAAAAACAAATTAAAGAAAATCAAACACACCCCGATAGAACATTATATCAAAAAAAGAAAATGAAATAAAAGAAATGCAAACTAGATTTTATGCCCTTGATGTCATCCTATAATCCTCTATCTCCAGTAATTTTGCTGATTCTAGCTATTGCTCTTAGATTTTGTCAGGCTCAACAAACAGTCCTCCCAGAGAATGAGATTGTAGATGATGGATACATGCTATGGTAAGATATGATTATGCTAATTGAATGATTTCTTGATAAAGAAACTATGATTACGAATGCTCTTAATGCTAATAATAAATGCAACTCTTCTCTAATCTCCTATCACTAATCTTATCAATGCTTGGATATGCAGGCATATTTATAGAGCTTTCAAAGAATTATGATTGGCTGATGCGATCAACGGCTATGAAAATTCTTGGCCGATCGAACAGTCGAAGGTGGATAAGACTAGAGAGAAAAATAGAAGAAAATCAAAAAGCAGGATTTGTTTCCTTTTTCGTGGAAGAGATAAGATGAGATGATAAAAATCATCTTTTTAGAGGATTTTGAAAAGATTTAGGAAGATAAATAATGAATTATAAATTCAATTATTTATTTATGGGTGACATGGCAATTTTTCTCAATTAAATAATCATTTAATTAAGATTTGAAGAAATAAAAGATTTCATAATTAAATAAAATATTTAATTATGATTTGAAAAGATGTAGATGAAATTAATTAAATAAAATATTTAATTAATTAGAAGAAAGATTTAAAATAGGAGAAAGGAAATATTTAAATTCAATTAAATCAAAAGACTTAATTAAATTCAAAAGGTGATAATTAATTAAAATAAAGGATATTTATTTAATTAATTAAGTAGACATATGGATGTGAAATAATTAAATAAAGTGAGTTTATTTAATTAAGGTGGAAGAATAAAGTGAATGAACAATATAATTAAATTAATTAAATTTAATCATATGTAGAGGACTTTTAGAGAGATTAATTAAATAATAAATATTTAATTAAATGCCAGGATTAATTAGACATGACCAATTTTATGCATATACAATACCCATTCTTGACATTGAACCTACATAATTATAGGTATCTCCAATTAAAGAAACCCATATCACTTTCACTCACGCTCTCTTATCTTGTGGATATAATAGAATACAGTTTTCTTCCAATGATTTAGATCCCTATTGATCATGTAGGTGTCATAGAGAGTGATCATCCGCTCTTCATAAACTTGTAGAAACCAAAAGGTTTCATATTATGTGTTCCAATAAGTGAAAACATTACAAAAAGCTCTACTGGATGGTGACAACATAGGGTTTTTTAAGGCAACCAAATTTCATTTTAAGGTCCTAAGACAAAATTCAAATGCTTTAGTGTTAACAGTTTAGATTTTACAGTTCAAGGTTTAGGGTTTAGCAAACTTAGGGTGAAGTTTGGGTGGCCCTTGGAATAATTTGGACTTGCAAGTCAGAGCCAATTGGAAATCGATTGTACACTTGGATTTATGAATTTGCTAACTAAATTTGCAAACAAACATTGATAAAATTTATGAATTGTAACTATTCTTTAACATATTGTTTTCTAATTTAATTATAATTTAACATTGAAACTAAAGTTTAACATATCATTTTCTCCATACAATGCAAATGAAATTTAAAACATTTAAGCAATGCAAATGAATTTTCTTGAGCTCGAAATTACCTAGTTTTCAAATCAAAATGATTTGTTCGATCGATTTCAATTTAGGGTTTTAGCAAATTTTTTTGTTTCAATTCAATGTAGGGTTTCAATTTCTAAGCAATTAGGGTTTTTAATGTAGTTTTTTCATTTCATTTCAAACTAGGTTTTCAAATTCATTTTTTTTTGTTTGATTTGAATTCAAGGTTTCAGAAAGCTTGATTAGGGTTTATAAATGCAATTTTTTTATTTCATTTCAATTTCTAGGGTTTTGAAATGCAATTTTTTGTTTTGTTTCAATTAGGGTTTTCAAATACAATTTTTTTTGGTTTGATCGAACAATTTAGGTTTCAAAAGATAAATTTTGTTTCTAAAATACAATTCAAGGTTCATTTTTTCATTTCTATTCAGAAATCTTCACGTTTCAATGCATTTTTTCATCCATTTCTACAATTCCTCATTTCTACTATAACAGGAAATAAAATGCTTAAAACATCAAATAAATTTAAAAAAAATGCTAAAATCAGTTATTCTATTGACAATTTCAATAAAAAATGAAAAAATGCAAAAAAGGGGGGTGGACGGGTACCCGAAGACTATTTGTGGAGGTCGTTGTCACTCAACAGTTAGGATCCCATCCGCTGCCAAAATGCAGTTTGTTCGTTTTTTTTAAAAAATACCATTATAAAGCGGGATCCTAATTTTTACAAAACGGGATCGCGATTTTTATAAATCAGGATCCCATTTCGTACTAATCGGGATCTCGTTTCATGTATGTCGGTTCAGGACCCTTTAACAAACGAGATCATATCTTGCATTTAGGCTCGGGATCCTGATTTTTAAAATTTGAGATCCCGTTTATAAAAATCAGGATCTCATTTTTGCAATGCCGATTTCATTTTTTTGGCTAAGGAAAAAACTTCCACATTTCGTGGACTCAACTTTGTACACTTAGCCTTTGATAATAATATAGCAAATACAATACAGAGTGATACCAATTTCATGGCTATTGTCTCTTCTTGTACTCGTTTTATGAGTTATGAATGAAAGAAATACAAGATTCCTTTTGTTTGTCTCTATTGTTTCTCAATGGATGTTTAATTTCATTTATGCTTATTAGTTCAATGAATTAATGTAAATGCTTGGATGAGATTGTTAACTCATAAGAATTAGGTGTTAGGATATTTCTAACCAGTAATGATCATGAATGTAATAGGGGAATATTGTAAAGTAGTGTTTCTTGAGATTCTAGGTTTCTATTGAAAAGACGTTGTCTGGTTTCATAGGTTGATACTAACTCTGTGCTTGGAATAATACATTGGTTCATGCAAAGTATTCACAATTCAGTTTTTGAGTTGATTCATCAACTAATCACTTTTATTTTATAAACTTTCAAATTAATACCACTGTAGTTGTTTTGTGTTGAGTTTTATCTTCTCATCAAACTCCAGAAGAGGAGTTGAGACCCTAATTTTATTTATTTGATTGATTTTTTTAATTTTAGATCAAGAAGAGGAGTTGAGACTCTAACATGTAATTTTGGTTTTTTTTTTCTTGGCATGTATGTTAAGTAGAGAAATTTGTTCATGGTTACGTCTAGTGTAGTGTAGTGGTATTTGTACAACTATGGTACTTTCCTCATACTATGGGGGCATATTTTGTTGGTATGATGGAACACCTTTCATTTCCATGCTCTCTTAAGAGGGCTATCTTCATAAGATCCTCTAAAACGTCTCCTCCAAATATCTCTTCACATCCTTTTGATCTCTCCCCAATGGAAATCCTTCTCTATGTCAATTAGGAAATCTCCTCCTCTTTTCAAATCCAAAGGTGTGAGATGTATCATAGTTCAAAACTCCCTCAATAGTTTGCATCATCTACTCCTATCTCAACTATTTCCTCCTCCTCCTCCTCATCTACTAGTACCAGGGAATTAAATTATTCTTGCAATATCTACCCCTCACATGTGGTAGCCATACCATACTCTATTACCATGTGAAACATGTAGGTGGCAGTATCTACTCACCTCCAAACTATAGTAACAACTACTCTTATTTAAAAACCCTATAATAGCTAGAATCATTATATTTTGCATACAATGTAGATCACTAAGTTTTCCTCATCTATAATTTCTCCTCACACCTCGTACTATCAATATTTATTACACTAATATGATACATGAATCTCCCACACTCCCTAATATCTACCTCTGATCATATAGATTATATTGCTTCCACTTTCCTAATCCTTGTGTATTCTATCATTTTATAGAAAGAGTCTCATTACATGTTACTAGAGGTGATCCATGTGTTCTAGCAACTACATTTGTCTCAAATACACATGCCTTCAACAATATACCTTCCATAATACACCTAAAATTTAAAATCAATAGATGGATATCATTTTATAGTTGTGTGGTAGCATGTACCTCTCCTAGGAGAAGATTTTCATGCACTTAGGTCCCTACTCCTAATTGCATGTATCAAGAATTTAGAGACAATTTTTATACAAAATGTACTCTAAACTTACTTTGCTTTGATGATAATTAGTCAATTATGATACCTCTAACCTAAGAGATATGTTATTATTAGAAACATGTTTTGGTTAGTAAATTTAATATTAAGCTAGTGTTAGCTGAGTAGAATAATGTCAGTAAATTTATTTTTAAGCTAACGTTGTTTGAGTAGAAGAATTGCTCTTTGGAAGGTAATTGGAACTTGGATTGCTACAAACTATTTTACATGTTCTCTATGTTTCTAATAATAAATTTAACAAAACAAAAATAAAATCAAGAAAGATATCCTTTAAAAATCAAAGTGTTTGTTCATATTAGTGTCTCTTATTCATAATAAATTCTCATTTATCATAATAAAAATGTAAATTATATGAAACACAAAATGACTTACAATAAGATGATCTTAAATAAAATAGATGTTGAATTAACTTCTCTTGAAAATATTACATTATTACTGTATAAAATGAACAATCATATAGTCTAGATAGATTTTCCTAACAAATTTTAAAAACAAGCAAAATCAAAATCCAAGAATGTTTAAACAACTGAAATATTTTAAAGTAACTTCCATAGCCTATTTGTAGGCTTCTTGGATTACATTTTTTTGAATACATTTAATCTTATACCCCCTAATTGGGAGATGTCTGCACAATGGACCTATCCTGACATATCCTGTGACCTTTGCCTCTCTTCCCCCTGCTTGTGCCAACTTAGCAGCTCTTAATCAAGGAAAGTAAGTTCATCAAGACATAATTCGGAGTGGATTTCCTGTGTAGAAAGTGCTCCTATGGACATGTAGGCCAAATGTGGGAGTTCAGATGGAGGGTTCAAAGTATTCAACAAAATTCATAAACGAGAGCTGGTTTCATGGAATGCCATGATTTTTGGGTGTGCCATGCACGGGTGTGTGGAGGATGCCCTCAAACTCGTCAGGCACAAATCTATCCATGAACAACATACGTCACATACATAACACATAACTCTGCAAAATTTATCCACATAACTCTGCAAAATTTATCCATTTCAGACCAGTTTACAGATTCATATTTTAACACTCTCTGTCCATGATGTACGCCCTCAACATGGAGTATATTGTATTCCTATACACAAATAATGTTTGTCAGATAAATGATTAAACGATTGGACATCCTAAAAATATGACTATGAATCAGTAAGAAGAGGAATATGACTGAATCAGTCAATATACAGAGAAAATTAATATTATAGAAACAACCTAAACCATTAATGGAACTGCCAGCTTATGTATTGTTTCGAAAGAAATGAGTGTTGAGTTAACCGTGCAACAAGAACAGCAGAAAATAAAAATGGAACAACAAGAAATTGCAAGAAATTGACACAGTTATTTACCGTGCTTCACCATTAAATGGCTACATCCACTAAGGAAAGGAGGTCACTCTGTTTTATTGATTAACAGCAAAACTTGGTTACACTAATTTTCCATCTTCTGGCAAGTGAAGAGGGCATGGGAAGAGGAAAACAAAAGGACAGTGATGATTGGACTAAGGAATGAACAAAACAATAAATAGTGTGCAGCATGCAAGACTTGCAATGAAGAAAGGCGGCAGGTGGGATTCCATAAACAGCTAATAAGATTCCCCAGCCAGACACTAGAATTTCAGGCCCATGTGATCAAGTCTCGATGGAAAGGAATTCCACTGGAGGGCAACCAAGCAGATCCAGAAATGAAGTTATCAACTGTGAAAAAACTGGCCTCCTCCATTATTTTGATAACTCTATAACTGCCCCACCTTACTCGCCCGTCCACCTTTGAGCCGGGTCCGGTGTTCATATATTCTCCATAATGCACAGCCACACTTTCCGGCCCAAAATCTTGCCACCACTTCAGCCAGTCGGCGAGTTGGATTACATCGCCCAAGAAGCTCTGAATGATGACCGTCTGCGAGAACAATTTCCATGGCCTTCCGAGATACGTCGGCAAGGAGGATATGACTGGAGCGAGATCTCTGGAGGCCACAATGGTGCAGTTTTGAATTGAAATTCCAGTGTTCTGGAAGGGATCACTTCTGCCCTGAGCTGTAATTGTGTTCGTCTGATTGGCCATCGGTTTTCTCACAACAATATTGCAATTCTGAAAAATGGCAGCTGTGTTGCCCAAGATGAAGTCTACAGTACCATAGATATTACAGTCTCTGCAGAACTGGCGGAGCGAGTGAGCATACAAGGTGTTTTGGAAGCTGATGAAGTTGCAGCGGTAAAAGGCTGACATATCAGCCCCCACTCCTAGAACTACAACTTGATGCTTGTCTGGCCCTGCAATGTTGGCGAAGGTCATATCTCGGGCAATAAATCCTTTGCCGGATGCAGCTGCATTTAGGTTCCAACAACAGAATAAAGTCAAAGAACAGAGACTGAAAGTAAAACACAGAACCCACAATAATCTAATCTTAATTTTTCTTTCGATCTTAAATTCACAGATACAAAAAGACTCTTGAGATAAAAGAAAATATAGCGAAGGTTGCAGAGCGGAAGATGGTGGAGCCATCCATGACACTTCTGTGAGATGCAACAATGGTCTGCCCGCGCCCATCGCCAACCAACATAACATTGGTCTTGTGCTTGGGAAGATCCACATTTTCTCCGTAAACGCCAGCTTTGACATGGATAACATAGCGCTCAGTGCTATAAGATGGCACATTCATGACAGCCTCTGCAATGGTCTTGTACTGCCCGCTGTCGTCTTGAGCCACAGTTGCATTCACCTACAACGCAACATTAGGCACTTGTAACAGCCCCGGACCTCTCGGGTACATCTACCAATGAGGAAACCCATACCCGTACCCTTGGTAAGGGTTATATAACAAAGGACGCGGGATCTGAAACCTATTGTCATCAGGAAAGAAAATATGGATTGTGGCCAGAGCAATGCTAAAGAATTTTCCCAGGGACTGACAATTTCCCTCCACATCGCCATTTACAGTCCCGGTCAGCTCTCGGAAGCCGTCGAGGCATGTCTCTACTGTCTGTGAGAGTCGTGCTTAGCCATGTCTTGACATTTACAACCTGGGCCTTCGAGGGATTGACGTCCAAGCCGCCCATTTCTGCCATCGAGCAGTTGATGTGATCCATAGCGTCTTCGAACAGATGAGCACAATCTTCAAAGGCCATCCCTTCTGCAGAGTCCATTTTCTTGGGGGCTGCTTTGAAAGTCCTAGTGGAGGCTTCTTGAACTCGATTGAGGCTCATGCTCAAAGTAATGTGAGCGAAATTCTGGGGATTTGCTCGTTGGACTCCCGGATATGACAACAAAGTTGAAACACAGAGTGTCGGGCATAATGTTTTGCTGCAATGTCAAAACACAGAGTGAGAGTGCTGGGATTGGGATTTCCCTCCGCCGCTCCTACGAATTCCCATGGACGCGGCCACACACACAAATATTCCCAACGTGAATACAATTCTTTTCGCCTGCCTTGCTGAACAACTGCACAACCTCATTGTGAAAAACAAGTAATTGCAGAGCAAAAATCGCTTTCAAGAAGTTAAAAAGATGTGAATATCATTGGGAGTTTGAACCGAGCGTGGGAGTCCTTATATAGGAATTGCGCAGAGATTCAAGATAAGATTGTTAACTGCCAAAAGGGTCGTTAGATCGGAACAAGATAAAATTATTAACTACTTCTTCTTGGGAAATAACTTCACCTTGAGTTGAGTTAAGCTTATAGTTATTTGTATTATGATGATAAGAAGATAAGAATGTAGGAAAGAATTGTGTTAGACTAGATGTAAATATGAATTCAAGAAAGGATTAAAGTTGATATTATACTATTTAGATGTAATATCTAGTTGATATTGTACTATTTAGATGTAATATGAAAAGATATTATAATATAATGATTTAAAAAAAAAAAATTAAAAGGAAGACAAAAACATCAAGAGGGCTACTACTCATAGAGACTTAAAGTACACCAAGAGGGTTGGTGTTGATGAAGAAGTAGAGCACGTCATGGGGGAACTTTTAACAAAACTAATCAAAATCAAAATCCACTAGAAAAAGAATTGAACATGCTAGAGGAGTTACAACTCAACATCATATGATAATTCTCCATAAACAAAGGAACTAGGGTTAATTACACATATCTATATTATAGATAAATTTGAGAAACTCTAGCACTCCTAAATCAATAATAATAAGTTCACAAGAGTTTGCAAGATAGGTTGAAGAATGTGTGCTACTTAATGATAAGAGAATGAAAAAAGGTTGCAACACTTAAATTTGATCTACAATTAGCCCTATGATGCTAGGAAGTATTTGATTTTAGAATTTATAATAGGTGGGATGACTATATGAGATAGATGATTTCACTTACCTATTATTCAAACTAAGTGATAATGAAGAACGCGAACCTTGGTGTAATCACCACTATAAAGATAACAATCCTACCCATATGAAAATGTTTTAGCTAAAGGATTGGTAGAGAGATATTTTGATGATCATGGTTATTGATAGTCAACCTATAGAAGTTAGCACAATATCCATGTGGCATAATTTAATCTACAATAAATTAAAAAGGAACAACCTACAATCAATTAACCTTCAAATGAATATAGAGGATATTACAATAAGTATAAAGGAAGGCACAATAGAGGAAGAGGTTAAAGATAAATGAGAAGAGATGATACCACCAACTTTAGGTGTAAACAATTGGGATATTATACTAATGAACACTAAGAAAAAAAAGAATGGTTAAAGTATGGTTTTTGCATCGACTCTAGTGACACATTATTCACTTATACTAGAGTACAATGGTATTTCAAGAATGGACCACCACAAACAAAGAGTTAAGAATTATATAGTGCCAACACTTTAAAAGGAGTAAAAATTATAAGAAAAGTACACATATATGATGCTAAAGGGATAGAAGATGTGTTAAAATTGAGAAATAAGAGGAAAATCAAAGAAATCAACCATGACTAACAAAAGAAGAAGAAATGAATAATGAATATCTAGAGAAAAAATAACTAAGGAAACAATATATTACAAAATATAATAAAACATAGAGTTGCACAATAATAATCCTGGAGGAGGAATTGACTATAGAAAAGGAATAATATAGAAATATGAGAAACAAAATATTTCTTGGCAAGAGAAAAATATGATGAGATGACCAAAGATACAAGAAGAATAATTCTACAAGAAAAATAATTGATGATTATTGCAAAACATGCTTTCCAAAAAGAAAATCCCAACTATTGGAAGAAATAGAAAGCTTTGTAGAAGAAGAAAACATTCTATAAAATTAAATAAATTCTCCACATATTGGAACAAAGCAAGAAACATGGTTTCCATACCTCATATTAAAAATCCAAAAAAACACCAAGAAGTTGGAAGAAAAATTCAATTCTAATACAACTCTAACAAATAACCTCCGAATGGATGCTAGTATTTTGCCTAAAATATTCTATTAATAATATTCTAGTATTTTTCCTAAAATATTCTATTAATATTCATTCATAGATAACAACAAGTAAAATGTAGAAGGAAGACAAGTTGAAAATATATTTTTTAATTGAATGGGGATCATTCATGTATGTTAAGATACCATTTCGCTTGAAGAACTCAATATTAATCAGTAGTTCATCATTATAAATGCATTTAAGGACTTATTCATGTGATATTTAAGAAATATACCTAGATGATTGGATATAAGAAATATACCTAGATGATTGGATAGTATATGGTCTAACTAAGGTTCATATTCAGGTAATGAAACTTATGTTAGAATTATATTGAAGCCTAGACAAATTTCACTAAATTTAAAGAAATGTATATTTGTGATACCTTTTGTGATACTCCTAGGTCACATAATAGGATCCACTCATAATCTAGCTATAATCTTAAACCAACTAGCCATAAAGATAACTTACTAGAATTAAAAACATTCTTGGGATATAGTAGATATCATAAAATATTCATCAAGGGATATGCAACAATGGCTAGATATCATAAAGTATTCATCAAGGGATATACTAGAGATCATAAAATATTCATATCTAAAAAACTCAATGATTTTTGCTCTAAGTACATGGGATAAATTTGGCATATTCATCCTCATACCATCTACAAGGAAATGGACTAGTAAAATCTAGAAATAAGATCCTCATCAAGATAATTAAAAGGAGGTTAGGAAAGAACAAAAGGTCATGGGATTCAATGCTTAATCTTGCTATATGGATAGATAGGGTGACTATGAAAAGGTTGACAGATAGGTCTCCGTATGAATTAGTATATGGATTGGATGCAAGGATGCCAATCAATACTTTTTTGCTCATTTACAAGTTTATTTAGGAATATGATGAAGGCATGTTAGATGAAATGACTTTTAGAATAGATCAACTCACTGCTTTTGATGAAATTAGGAGATCACATGCTATCAATGTGAATAAATAATTACAAAATAATTTACATATTTGATTAGAGGGCTACATGCATAATTTTTCAAGAGAAAGCTATGTTTTTAAAGTGGAATACAAGATTTTAGGACAAGGGAAAAGATGGAAAGTTTGACCCCTTATGGATAGCCCCCTTCATTCACAACAATGATGGAGAAAACTCATATTTCCTTAGAAGCATTGATAGTGAATTACTTGATTTTTCTATGTATGGGAAATTATTAAAGAAATTTTATGCCTAAAATCTTTTTTTTTGTGCAATATTATACCATATTATACTCTGTGATTAGGGATTTTTTTCTTTGTGCACCTTTTTTGCCTTGAGTCCATGCATTTTGGTCTTGTTTGCATTTCCCATAGTTATCTAGAGACTCTCACATACGTTTGTAGAATTCAATATCCTCGAACAAGAGCCATTATTAGTATGTCTACAAGATTTTAGGTTATGTTTGAGAAAGTGCAAAAGTTAACAACGTTGTAATGAAATATTGCCAAATTTTGTAAATTTTTTTAGGGAAAAACCCTAAAACTCTAAGTGTACACTTATGCTTTATGTTTTTATTTTTAATTATCTTGTTTGACCGATAACCTAGCCATTTAAGTCGTAGCTTAATTTTCTTTGCATTGTGTCTTTAGTAGCCCCTCATCTAATGCACCAACCTAACCATTATTTTAACACATGCAAATATTCTTCAAGCCAATTTAAAGAAGAGGATATAAATTTAAGACTCATACAAAAAAAAAAAATCAACATATAATTATATGTACCAATTCAAATAGCGTTAAGTCCATTCAATCCTTTTCAATTTCATCTTGTTTTCTCCTCTCAGTTTTCTATTATTTGCTATATTTTTATGGAGGTAGTGGTAGAAGAATAAAAATTTGTAGCGAAATATTACCACAACCAAATTGCATAATCTTTTAGTTATTATGTTGGTCTAACTTATACTCTACATGGCAATGTAGTTTGTAATTGTATCATTTATGCTTGGGAATGCATACCTATGGGGTTTTCAATTATATTGTTTACTCCTCTCAATGCATATCTATTGTATACAATGTACAAATTATTTTACCCACTATGATGTAAGTGCATAACCACTAGTGTTTTCAGTTACACTATTTATGCTTGGGAATGCCTATATATTGTATAGGATGTCAATACTCTACCCAGTGAGATGTAACTTCATATAGCAAGTTTGAAGTTATAATGTTTATGCATGTGTGAACACATATTTGTTGTAAATGATGCTAATGTCCTACCCACTATGTTATAATTGCATATGTGGGGTTTTTAATTATATTGTTTATGCCTCTCATTGCATATATGATTTAATTTTTACACCTAGTGTTCTGTAAGTGCATAACCTATAGGGTTTCCAGTTCTATTGTTTATGCCTAAAACTTCCTATCTTTTGTATATGATGTAAATATTATACACAATATTCTTTATGTACATAACCTATTGGTTTTTAATTATTTTGTTCATGCCTTACAATTCCTATTTGTTGTATAAGATGTATATATGTTCTACCCAATGTGTTGTAAGTGCATAAACTATAGGGTTTTCAAGTTATATTGTTTCTATCTCTCAATGCATATCTATTGTATATGATATAATTGTTACATCTAGCATCTTGTAAGTGCATAACCTATAAGGTTTTCAATTATATTGCTTATGCATACGAATGCCTATTGTATAGGATGTAAATTTTATACCTAGTGTGCTTTAAGTGTACAACCTATTGGGTTTTTAGTTATTTTGTTTATGTCTATAAATTCTTATCTATTGTATATGATGGATATGTTATACCTAATGTGTTGTAAGTGCATAAACTATATAGGGCTTTCAATTATATTGTGTTTGCCTCTCAATGCATATTTGTTTTATATGATGTAGTTGTTACACCCAATGTTGTGTGAGTGAATAAGCTATAGGGTTTCCAGTTATATTTTTTATGTCTAGGAATGAATCTATGTTGTATATGATGTAAATGTTATACCCACTTACCTGTAAGTGCATATATGGGGTTTCAAGTTATATTGTTTATGCATGTGTATGCATATCTATTGTATAAGATGTAATCATTATACCCACTATGTTATAATTGCATAAGCTAGAAATGGTTTTCAATTATATTGTTTATGTATGTCAATGCTTATTTGTTGTATAAGATGTATTTTTTATACCTAGTGTGTTGTAATTGCATAGCCTATTGGGTTTTCAGTTAAATTCTTTATGCCTAGGAATGGCTATCTATTCCATATGATGTAAAAAAATTATCCATTGATCTATAAGTGTGTATCTAGGGTTTCTAGTTATATTATTTATGCATGGGAATGCGTATATTTAATATAGGATGTATTTATTATACCAACTCTATTATAACTTCATAAGCTAAAGGGTCTTTAATTATATTGTTTATGCCTGTCAATACCTATATGTTGAATAGGATGTAATTGTTATTACCTAGTGTGATGTAAGTGGATAATCTATTGGGTTTTCAGTTATATTATTTATGACTGGGAATGGTTATCTCTTGTATACAATGTAAATATTCTACCCATTGACCTGTAAGTGAATATCTAGGGTTTAAATTTATATTGTTTATGTGCATGTGAATTTATATTTTTTGTATAGGATGTAATTGTTATACCCACTGTGTTGTACGTAAATAAACTATAGGTTTTTTAGTTATATTGTGTATGTCTATCAATATTTATATTTTTTGTAGGATGTAATTATTATATCCAATGTGTTGTAAGTCCATAATCTAATGACTTTTCAGTTATATTGTTTATTCTTAGGAATTCCTATTTGTTGTATATGATATAAATGTTCTACCCACTAACCTATAAGTGCATATCTAGGGTTTCAAGTTATGTTGTTTATGCATATATGGGGTTTTAATTTATATTATTGATGTTTGAAAATGCCTATTTGTTCTATATGATGTAAATGTTATTCCCATTGAGTTGTAAGTGCATAAATATTATATTGTTAATTCATGTCAATGCATGTGAATTGGACTATATGTTGTAGCCATATAAATGCTTGCACTTATAGCTAATAGGATCTTTATTTGTAACTGCTAATGTAGTTCATTGGGAGGGAAAGATCATACGACATGTGTTAAATGGGAGGAAGTGGATGTCGTGTGTATATTTCAACCATATTTAGACATTATATGATCTTCAATATCAAAATTTTCTAGCCAATGTATTACAAGTGCATACATGAGGTATTCTAAATTTTTAATGGCCACGACTTTTATAGGATATAAATGTTCTTTTGTAGGTGTCTATCTAGTATATAGGATGTAATTGTTCAGTCCATTATATTGTAAGTGTATATTTGTTGGTTTTTTACTATTTATGTGGAGAAAGAAAATAAAAAAGTAAAAAGATCAAGAAAATTGTAAACATATTTCACAATATAAACTGTTAACATGTACACCAAAAAATATTAAAAAAGATATTTTATTTTTGGGAAATCATTTAATAATCTTTTGTTCAGGAATCACTGTGAACTTAAAAAGTTGTCTTACATACAATAATACTAAAAAATTGATTGTTTTCCTTGATTAATTTTCATTCTTGTTTCATTCATGTTTTTAATTATCTATAGATGAAAACCAGATCTCAAAGAGGACTCGACCAAGAAAACAAGAGCCACAACAAGCTTACTCCACATACAAGAGGATTTACATTACCCATAGATGAAGCTCCTCTAGTTCATTTAAACAACACTCCACAACCTATTGAGGCAATAGTGGAGGTTACTACACCTTCAAGAATGCTAAAAATAACACGCGTTAATGGGAATGGTCAATAGAGGACATGATTAGGGCTCTTAAAGATGTTGAGGATAATTGTATGTTGATAAGGGCTATAACAAAAAAGGATTTATCTTAGCAACCACACTCACCAAATGGTTAGGTGGGCTTACATACACATCAAAGAAAGGTGCTCCAATTGTCCTAAAAAAATATGAATAGGCTTTTATTATTGAATGATACAAAGAGATGGATATAATTGGCCATGGCCTTGAGATTATCAATCTCAAGGCAAAAGTAGCCAAGATTTTCCAAACTATACCCAACCCTTTTAAGGATGGACTTCTTGGGAAGTCTTAGTGGATTGGTTTTAAGAAGAACCATCTATATTTCACCTTAAGCATAATTGAAGGCCTTGACAGGGACAAGAAACTCAACTTTAGACCTATTAATGTATCCACTTTCTACAAGAAATTATCCACTACATATGATGCATATCCGAATGGTCCTCAATGAAACTATTATTTAGGAAGGAAAAAGTTATGTGAATGCCTATTGTATATGATGTAAATTTTATACCTAGTGTGTTTTAAGTGTATAACCTATTGGGTTTTTAGTTATTTTGTTTATGTCTATAAATTCCTATCTATTGTATATGATGGATATGTTATACCCAATGTGTTGTAAGTGCATAAACTATAGGGCTTTCAATTATATTGTTTATGCCTCTCAATGCATATTTTTTGTATATGATGTGGTTATTACACCCAATGTTGTGTGAGTGAATAAGCTATAGGGTTTTCACTTATATTTTTTTTGTCTAGGAATGGGTATATGTTGTATATGATGCAAATCTTATACCCACTTACCTGCAAGTGCATATATGGGGTTTCAAGTTATATTGTTTATGCATGTGTATGCATATCTATTGTATAGGATATAATTATTATACCCACTATGTTATAATTGAATAAGCTAAATGGTTTTCAATTATACTGTTTATGTATGTCAATGCTTATTCATTGTATAGGATGTAATTTTTTTACCTAGTGTGTTGTAATTGCATAGTCTATTGGGTTTTTCAGTTAAATTCTTTATGATGGGCCAAACAGGGCCCTTAAGTGGCAATGCAAATAAATAATAACAAACTTAAGCAACTTCACATAAGAATTTCAATAGGTTATTAACATAATTTCAAAAATATGTAGGAATAGAATTTGTAGAAAATTGAATGTAGTTTGTAGGCTACTATGCCTTTTTTAGAAAAAAGTAATTTGATTTGGTGAAAATTAAAAATTTCAATGTAGTAGTACTTTAAATTTTGAAAAAAAAAGGTAGGTATTTGTCTGGCCACCCTAAGTATGAGCAAAAATAAATATATATGTTTTTGAATCTTTCAATATAAGTAGAGGACACATGCCCAATTATGGCACACATATTTTTGTAATCTTTTTGCAAGTAAATAATTCGTTATGAATTTTCTAGTGGGATTTTTTTTAAATATTAAAAACCATTTGTCCAGACACCCTAATTTGGTAAAAAAATTATGAAATTCATTTTTGTAAACTATATTTTGTGAAGCATAGTGTATGAAACATCTTTCAAATTCAAAAAATATATAACCATTTAAAAGTTATAGATGTTTTTCAATCAACCTATCAATCAGGACTTTACACATAGTGCTTGTAGAAAATCAATAAAGCATATCTTAAATATTGGTAGAATGTTGACAATTTGTTGAATAAACCCTTTTTGTTTCATCAAATTCGGATGAAAATAATTGTCAACACGAAGGGTGAAGTCATGAAAAGAGGATGAAACCTCTAAACACATTGGGGTAGTTGAATTTTTAGGTTTGACACCCCAAGCCAAATCCCAAAGCAATCCCGAGAAAAAATGAAGGGAAAAAATTTATGTGAAAAAATGGATATCCATTTTTATGTCTTCAAATCAAATATTCATTTTTTAAAATAAAGCGGAGATTTGTGTTTTAGAAATGGGTACCATTTCTATAGTCTTCAAAAAAGATACTTGTTTTATTAAAACAGGCACCCACTAAAAACAAAATAGATATCCCACCATGCCCTAAATCTAACACTTAGGACAAGTAAAAAACCTATATTTTTTATTAAACACATAAAACACCATTTTCTAACAATCATGTACACATATGGTCATGTGTCTATACACATCGACTGATGTTGAATGTGCAACATCAAAATCTGACACGTCACCCAAAGGTGAGGTGTGAGTATAAATTCCATTTGGTTTGACATTTAAATCTAGGAAGTGTTTGTTAGAAACCAAGATCAAATTTGCAAACTAGAATATCCTTCCACATAAGAGAAAAACAGAAAAAATGGAGATTTGCATAAAGATGTGCAAATTAATATTATTCAGGAATTCTTAATTACAAGATATGATTTGCTTTATAAAAGCAAAGATGCATAACCCTAATCTTATCTTGAGCAACAAGATAGTTCAATAAGATAATGATGAGAATTAATTAACCTAGGAATTAAATATTACCTAAGTAAAGTTATGCAAGTGTAATTAAATATTAATTACACTAACACCCCCCCATAAGTGCAACTTAGGGAAACTAAAAAAGCATGCACCTAAAACTAAGATGAATGCAAGAAAGCATGAATGGGTCTCGACAACAAGGCTTGATCAGGTACCCAAGTACAAATGCAATAATGAGGTAGAGAAGGAAAACCCAGTGGGACAAAACCCCCCTACAATGAGATGACTGTTGCAAAGAAGCACTGGAAGAACATTATGGAGTAACACTGGAACCGCAATCTGACAAGCAAGGAAAGATACTTCTTTCTACAAGAAACCAAAACTGGAATCATAATAATGTGACAGCAAACCCGATGCCACGAAACACTAGAAAACTCACAAACTGGAACAACCCTGGAATCTGTGAAGCAACAGTAGATGAGATGATGACAGAAGCTGGAAACTGTGTATCTCGATGCTGATGCCAAACTGAAACTAAAACTCTTCCATGGGAAGGAGTACCATAAAGACTCTGGAACATTAACCATAAAAACATAGCCCTCAAACTAAGAAGGATCTGAACCAATGCGGATCAAGAAACATAATCTCTCAACTGAAGTGTGAACCGATGTGAATCTGATATGTGCCAAGCAAGACAAGATGTGGCCAAAATAAACTAAGAAACCAGATAACCCATGCGAGTTTCCATCAAAACAGATGAAGATCAAAGTGAAAACTACACTCTAATCAGATTTATTATGCAAGAAACCCCCTTGATGGAACTTTATCTCAGTTCATTTATTACAATAACCCAATGATTATAAAAGGAGAGCATGCAAAACATGCATAAACAGAAAATAAGATGATGTGGTACTGAAATGAAGTACAAATATTCAAGTTTCACCTTTCCAACTGCCAAAACATCCAAGTAATCTCCAAAAGACCCATCGGGACAAATACAGAAAAAAGTGCATGGACAAAAATGTAGAGCTCCTCAATACCTTTCCAACATCGCAAAGAAGACGAAAATCGGAGATCGTGGCAAAAAGTTATGAGCTCGGAAGCCCAAAATGAACATCTGACTTCAAACAGAAATAAATGCAGATAAATAGAAAAATACTGAAAACTAACCTACATCACTGGAAAGTGCTCGGAACCAGCTTTCTGGCGATATCTCGTTTTTGAAAATCCGAGTTCGGACGCAAAAGTTATGCCCAAAATACCAAAACTCCTCCAAAAGGGTTTGGAGTTAACCCTGGCAGCTAGGCTAACCGCTAGCATTAACCACAAATGGTTAACCGCTAGCGGTTAACTGACGGCGGCGCCCATTAACTCTGGGTTTTTTTAAAAAAAATTGGATTACGTGGCGTACCAGGCCGTACGACTAAGAAATGAAAAAAAAACCTCCTGGAGTCACTGTGTCCGATTTTGACGATTTGACAGTCGATTTTGGGGTTTTTGGGTGCTCTGAACACAATGGTGAGGTCTGTTTGGGCTGAAAATGCTCCAAAATTTCAGGTATGCTCTGGATCTAGAAACCCTCATAAACTTCAAATCCTCGTAGATTTGTCAAACGAAGGCCTTTTTCGACGAAACGAAAGGAAAACCTGACTGTTCCAGAAGCTCTGGATTCAATGGAATGCTCAGATCTGATCCAAAATGCTTCATAAATAAGCTCAAGGCATGAAACCCTCGAGGAACCCCGAACGTGCTCTGCAATGAATTTCTCCAAAAAAATGAGAAGGGGCTGCAAATCAAGGCTCTGATACTATGTTAGAAACCAAGATCAGATTTGCAAACCAGAATATCTTTCCACATAAGAGAAAAATAGAAAAAGCAGAGATTTGCATAAAGATGTGCAAATTAATATTATTCGAGAATTCTTAATTACAAGATATGATTTTCTTTATAAAAGCAAAGATGCATAACCCTAATCTTATCTTGAGCAACAAGATAGCTCAATAAGATAATGATGAGAATTAATTAACCTAAGAATTAAATATTACCTAAGTAAAGTTATGCAAGTGTAATTAAATATTAATTATACTAACAGTGTTATCATTGTGTTAGTTGAAGGTTAGGTCTGAGATTCCTTCTATTCCTATATGATAATACTATTGTTTGAACAATGGGCCTAGAGATTTTGTGGTTGATTGGTATCTATTGGCTATGTAAATTTGATGTTATGTGACCCCAGTATAATTATTTTATGTTTAATAGAATTAACATCGTAGATTCTTGTTCTATAATTTATCATTTACCATCATTGTCTCTCCTAATAGCCTTATTGTTTGATTCCAAATTTAGTAATGATTCTATGTGTAGTGTAGGAAAATGTATCCCTCTACATTTTCACGCTTGTTTGGGCCCTCCATGCTAAAATTGGGCTTCTTTAAGCCTTATTTGGTCCACAAGCCTTAGTTAATGCATCTTTCCGAGGATAATCCCAACACATATCAAATGGCCTATCATAATTCAATGGTTTTGGATTGTATGAACCATATTTAGTGATCTAGGACTCATACAACACCTTGGGCATATGGGTCCCACCTAAGTTTCAAGGCCTAAATTTGAATTTAACATAAAATTAAGTATGTCTTGAAATTTTTGTCCAAGCTTAGGCTATTGGGGCTCATACGCTCCAACTAGCATATGAGTCCCACCTAGCTTGGACCTAATTTTGAATTCAATTCTTGGCGGTGTTTTATTCTCCTAGATTGGATGTTGACTTGTAGTATTGTAATTTCAGGATATTTGGGATAAACAAGTATAAATACAAGGTTATTCCACATATTTTCTCTGAGTAATTTTCATGATCAAGTTTGATCTAAGCATTTAAGAATTCTAGCAATTCAAGAGCATTAAAGAGTGATTATCAAGCATTTTGGAGCATTATTCAAGAATCAAGCATCATGTCAAAGTCATTATGCATCATGTTTGTTTATGAGCTAACATTGGTGATGTAGGGTTTTATGATTCAAGTAAGCATTCAAGCCAAGATACATAACATTCAAGCAAGAGACAAGATCCACATTCATGTTAGCCACTACTTACAAGATTACAGCCTTTTGTTCAATGTTTTGGTGAGTTGCAACATAGCATAATTGTTCATTCACCATTCCTTCATTCTATTTGATTTCATTTCAAGGTTTGATTACCAAAACGGGGTTTGACCAAGGAAAACCCCTATCCACTAACAAAAAAATATTTTTCTCTCTCTTGATGTGTGATTTGCAAGTTTAGGTTGAAGATCCATTGAAGAGCAAGTTTCGAGAAAGTTGTCAAAGTTGTCATCTACATTGCAAGATAACAAAATGCCACCTACAAGTTTCAATTCAGTGTTTCAGATGCGAAGATTTGGAAGGAGAGAAGCTATAGGAAAGCATTAGAGGATACCAAAGTTTCATATCAACCCTGATACTGGGACTAAATTGCCACGTGTGGTGCCTGAGTCCCAGTATACCTAATTTCAGACATTTCCAATAGATCATGAGTTACTAGTTCCAGATTTCAGTTTCTGTCAGAAATCCTAATATGGACTAAATCGCCCCCATTGGTGTGTGAGTCCTAATGTGCATTATAGTCATCATTTTTAGGATTTCAAACCTTATTCTGAGCTTCTTTGAAAGTTTCTAGGTGCACATTTGTCCTTTCTTAGTTTATTTTCAATTCATAATCTAGCTCATACATACAATTAGGTTCTACATATCATTTACATTTCTAGTCTTTCCAAGCCCTTGCTTGGTGGTGAACCCCCTTATACCTTTAGGTCCACACCCTAAGACAACTTATTGCAGATCTCTTTCCCTCATTTCATCCTTGGATTGAGATCTCCAGGGTTTCCTTGAGAGAAACTTGTAGGAAATTGATTGTTCTATGTCCTAAAACACATAAAACAAACATATTTTTTAGGTTTCATTTTGGTGAACCTAACCTTTAGAACACCTTATTTCTGATTTGGAGTGCATCAGAGTTCTAGATATAGCTTGCATTAACTTTGCATTAAATTTTGCATTAGTTAATTTGCATCTAGGGTTTCTAAATCTTGCATTAGTGAAAGTGCATATAGGTTGCATTTTTTCCTATTCCATCATTAAATTTCATTTGAAAACTATAATTGCACTTAGTATAGACATCATACAAACCAAAAAATATAACATTCACTCAAAAAAAAAAAAAAATTGTGCAAAAACCCTAATCTAGGACTCATACACCCCTCTGGGTGATTTAGTCCTAGTACAGGTGTTTTCGCCTGATTTCTAGGTATTCTATGTTGGTTGTTTATGAACATTTGAATCCCTAAAAACCCCTATCTGGGACTCATATGCCCCTCTAGGAAATTTAGTCCCATGTTAGATCTTAAACTATATTTTTCATCAATAAAATATTTGTTTATGTGTTTGTGTTTGCTACTATTAGTTATCTTTTTCAATTTTTTGAGTTTTTGTTTTCTTCATTTCATTGCATCTAGCTTTATTTGGTTCATTTCATGCATTGCTTAATTTCAAAACTGCATTTGCAAACTTCATTCTAGGTTATTACATTACATTTCATCATGGATATGTGCTTTGGTAAGCTTTGGATGTCTTTGAAATCATTAGTGGATGTGTCAAGCTGTGCTTTTGGAAATGATCCTAATGAAATTGAACTTATTCATGCTCACTTGACTCCTAATGCATGTCCTACTCATGAGGTTGATGTCATTGGAGGAGATGATAATAACATAAACAACTTCATAAATGTTTCTTTAACAACCTCGAGACTAATGCATCCTTTTATCCTTCACTAAAACAACCAACACCTCCCATGATCCCACCATTTGAGATGTTTGGTCATTTACATCTTGAAACACAAGATGAGCCTAATTTCCCTACAATAGGTGAACCTAGTTCCTCTAATCAAGCAAACATTCAACCATTCTATGTTAACAAGGTAACAAACACTCCTATCAACTTATAAGAGACATATGGAAAATGATTCACGATATTAAGTAAACAAGGATATGTTACAACAAGTGAACATGAAATTCATCAACTCTTAGAGAAAATACCAACCAAAGATACCAAAGGTTTATGATATCAAGATCCTCCTCCCAACATAAGTGTCCTTCCTAATGAACAACCAATGCCTCGTAATGATGATAAAGATGATAGGATTGTCTTAGATCCTCCTCCTCAACATATAACTCAAGAAATTGGCGGATCTAGCAAGCAACAAAGGCCTTACTTGAACTAAAGAAACTACAATTCCACTATTCATCATCTGCAACTGAAAGAACTTTACACATACTTCTAAACCAAGGACTTATTACATTACCACCTATAAGAGAAATTCGACATCCAAATCCTAAGAATACAAACACATCACATTGCAAATATCATAGAGTTCTTGGACATAGTATTGATTACTGTCATGCTTTAAAATAAATACTTAAAAAGTTTGATATCATAGAAATAATCCCTTATTAAAGCATGTCCTTTTGCTCCTTGCCAAGTAATAGTTGTAGGATCACAATATTCTCACTATTACATGCATTACATTCATTGAAAATCATTTCAAAATTCAAGGAGCTCTTTCTCATCACCTATGTTGGTTGATTCTTGTCTTGAACATAGTGGGGGCAAGAATTAGATAGCCTTGTCCTAGTAGCGCATCTATTGTTTTCACTTTGGCTAGTTGTCCACCTTCTATATATGATGAACACGACTGGGATGCAGATGACATACTAATAGGTTGACACTCATGTTCCTTACTAGACTTTTGCATTATTTTCTTTTTCATGTTTTGTGTGTTATTGCATGGGCGTAATATGATCCCCCATGTTGTTCTATTTGGCGTATCTCTCTCCCTCTCTTTGTGACATTTCTCCATTTGTATCTACATTCTTCTCTATGTCGTAAACATTTTTCTTTGTCTTGTGTTTTCCTTTTGGGGAGGACGCAAGACATCGATACATTTAGGTCTCTTCCATGTTGATCTGAAAGGCCTTTTCTTTGTTTTCGCTCTCTTTGTATCATTCTTCCTATTCCATGAGTATTTGGGAAGTGATGATAGTTTTGATCTCTCTTAAAAAATTGTAGCAAAGACATACTGACCCCGAATCCATGGATCCCTCATGTGTTTGGAGTTTCATTTTTGGGGGCAACCCTTTTTCATGGCATAGCTTTATTTGGAAACATATGACTTGGCATATGGATTTCCAAGTAAGATTTCATGTCCTCTTTATTGTTAGCATTTATCATTTGTTACTTTAAAGTAATTGCTCATAGGATGGTGTCTAGCAATTTCTTTAAAGTGGGGGCATACATTGGCATTATTCTTTTACATTTCATGTTTCATTGTGTAGTCTTCTTACTTCATGCGACGTGTCTTTCGCTTTATGGTGACATTGGGTGTGATGTACTTCAAGAGCGTGATCTCTCTTAGCATATTATATTCCTCTTAGTGGCTTGATGAAACACATTGCATCCCCTAAGTTGTGAATCTTCTATTCTTCGATTGGTCCTCTCTTGGAGTAGGCACAATTTTCCCTAAGTTAGGACCTTACATGAACTAAACAAAACCCCTTTGAATGTACATTACACTATTTTGCATTTATAATTTAAGTTACATGGCCACCCTGCATAACACACTTTGCTTGCCTATGGAGCCATCTTGTTTGTTCATGAGTTTCAAGAATACGAAGCTTTTCTTGCCTCATGAAGCTCGAAGTTCATTTTTGTGTGGAAAATTATTAAAGTTATTAGGAGGTATAGCTTTGGTACAGTTGTACGTATGGGAGCAGAACTTAGGCATGACTTTCCCATAGCCACTTTTTTGTCTGTGTGAGCGTATATCAGCCGCGTGTGTACGTGTCTTGTTGGGGCCTCACCTAGTGGATGGTCTGAGGTTCCACTAGCCCTTATGAGTTTGTGTTTGGTTTTCATAGTGGACATCATGATCCACTTGTAAAATTTCTTGGAAAAATAGCCTAGATTTGATCTATAGCACGTGGGGCAAATAGTCGAAGCTTGATCCATCCACCCCTCTTTTGTTTTTGTTTTTCTTTCTCTTTGTCTTTGGTAGTGTAAGCTTATGCCTTTTTATTGCTCATTATATCATTTTTCATGTGTGTTCTTTTGTGCCTATGTTTTTTTTCCATAGGATCTTGATCCTAGGGGCTTGTGCAACCCTCTTGATCATTGTCATCCTATCTCACTAGTGTTGGTACATTTGGACCCCTCTTGATGCAAGTTGTCTACTTTAGTGTGAGTTTGAAGAAAGTTCCTCCTCTCACTAAAGTGGGGTCTAAATGTAGTGAAGGAAAATGTATCCCTCTACATTTTCACACTTGTTTGGGCCCTCCCTACTAAAATGGGGCTTCTTTATGCCTTATTTGTTCCTATTTTGCATTCATAAGCCTTAATTAATGCATCTTTCTAAGGATTATCACAACACATATTAAATGACCTATCATAATTTAGTGATTTTGGATTGTATGGACCAGATTTAGTGATGTGGGACTCATACGCCACCTTGGGTGTATGGGTCCCACCTAAGTTTCAGGGCCTAAATCTGAATTTAACATAAAACTAAGCATTTCTTGAAATTTGTGTCCCAAGCTTAGCCTACTTGGAGTCATATGCCCCAACTGGTGTATCAGTCCTGCTTCTAGCTTGGACCTAATTTTGAATCAAATTCTTGATGGGATTTTATTCTCCTAGATCTAATGTTGGCTTGTAGTGTTGTAATTTCAAGAAATTTGGCATAAACAAGTATAAATACAAGGTTATTTCACATATTTTCTCCTAGCAATTTTCATGAGCAAGTGTGATCTAAACATTTAAGCATTCTAGCAATTCAAGAGCATTCACGAGTGATTATCAAGCATTTTAGAGCATTATTCAAGAATCAAGCATCATGTCAAAGTCATCATGCATCATGTTTTTTTTTGAGCTAACATTGGTGATGTAGGGTTTTATGATTCAAGCAAGCATTCAAGTCAAGATGCATATCATTCAAGAAAGAGTCAAGATCCACATTCATGCTAGCCATTACTTACAAGATTGTAACCTTTTTTTCAAGGGTTTGGTGAGTTGCAACATAGCATAATTGTTCATTCATCATTCCTTCATTCTATTTGATTTCATTTCAAGGTTTGATTACCAAAACGGGGTTTGAGCAATGAAAACCCCTATCCACTCACAAAAAAAAAAAAAATTCCCCTCTCTTTGATGTATGATTTGTAGGTTTGGGTTGAAGATCCATTGAAGAGAAAGCTTGGAGAAAGTTTTCAAAGTTGTCATCTACATTGCAAGATCACGAAAAGTCACCTACAGGTTGCAATCCAGTGTTTCAGACTCAGAGATTTGGTAGGAGAGAAGCTACAAGAAAGAATTAGAGGATACTAGAGTTTGTAGATCAACCTTGATACTCTAAGTAAATCAAAACTTGTGGTGTATGAGTCCCAGTATACCTAATTTTAGACATTTCCAGTAGATCATGAGTTACTAGTTCAAGATTCCAGTTTAAGTTAGAAACCCTAATCTTGGACTAAATCATCCCTATTGGTGTGTGAGTACCAATGAACATTAAAGTCAACATTTTTAGGATTTCAAGCCTTATTCTGAGCTTCTTGAGGTTTCTAGGTGCACTCTGTCCTTTCTCAATCTATTTTTAGTTCATAATCTAGGTCATACAATTAGGTTTTGCATATCATTTACATTTCTAGTCTTTCCAAGCCCTTTCTTGGTGGTGAACCCCATTTATACCTTTAAACACACCCTAGGACACCTTATTGCAGATCTCTTTCCCTCATTTCATCCTTGGATTGAGATCTCTAGGGTTTCCTTGAGTCAAACTTGTAGGAAATTGGTTGTTCTATGTCCTAAAAAATATAAAACAAACATATTTTTCAGGTTTCACTATGAATATCATTAGTTGAACAATAATACTAATGTCAATCCATTTTAAGGAGACAACAATGTTGATACACTATGATTTTTTTTAAAATAAAATAAAAGGAAAGATAGCCTATATATATAATATAAAAAAGCAAGATTTTGCATTCAGTTTTTAGACCATCTGATAAGAAGCTGGTAATGAACCAAAACTCAACTTCAACTTTCAAACAAAACTTCTACTAAAAAAAACCTATGCATCCCCCTTATAACACCCATAGAAGCTGATAATAAGTGAAAATTCAGCTTGAAATATACAAATCTAAATTAAGCAGACTATAGATGAAAAGGTAACTGAAAAACACATTATTCTTCCATAAAATCACCATGAATAGAACTTTCATCTTCAACCTCCAGCCTCTTAGTTAATTGTAAGCCTCTTTGAAACAAGCTTCGACCACCCACAGAGAAGGTTGGAAGCTGCACACAAGGCATTCGAGCATTGGGAGAGGATAAGTGCTCGAAGCCATTATTTGAAGATCGCAGGGAAGCACTGTATGGAGCATGAGCATGATGAACATGGCCACCTTGATCACATAAATTATTTGATCATGTTAGTATTAGCATGATCACTATTTATTTATCAGCTAATATTTTCTTCCCTACTAGGGAAATAACAATATTAATACAAATATTCTAGTATGTGACAACATCGATACCAAATAATGACATCAAAATTAATGTCATTTAAAATTACAATGTTATTTTATATGTAATCATTAATGTTGCTATGTGGAACAAATTATACCATTTCTCTTAATTTGATAGTATGATATCAACCCTCTATCTATCATTTCTTATTAGGTTTGTTATCTATGTTTTATTATATTTATAATGTATACATTGTATACACCGAGATACTAACATGTCATATTCATATTATCTATAGGTCAACATTTTTATTAATATACACCCTAATTATGTAACATTTATAATGTTATCATCATTTATATGGTTAATAAAAATATCACTATCTAATATAGACTTTTTATCATTAATATTCATATTTCATTGTAACATTACTATTTTAAAGGGGGAAATTGTTGTTCACTATGGTTGAGGACATAGAACAATAATCTTCTACACTTCTAAATTCAAGGAAACCCTAGAGATCTCAATCCAAGGATGAAGTAGGGGAAATAGATCTTACAATAGGGTGTCCTAGGGTATGATTAGTGATTAAAGAGGGGTTCACCATCAAGCTAGGGCTTGGAAACAAAAATGACATGCAAGATCAAATATGAAACCTAATGATCTGAAAAGCTTTACTAAATGACCTACAAATGAATTTTTATAACATAATATAAAACTGGAGAAGCAAAGAGGGGCACCTGGAAAGTAGTAGCAACTTGAATGAAGTCCTGAGATGTTGAAAATATTGAAATTAATGTAGATTGGGACTCATACACTAGGCTAGATGATTTAGTCCCACATGAGGGTTTCTTGGTTGAAATATAGCAAAGACAAGTCTAAAACTCTTGAAATTTGCAAATTTGACTATATTGGGACTCATATACCAAAAGTGGCATATCATTCTAGTTTGAATTTTTCAAAAAATAAGGATATGAATCTACTCTTCAATATTTGCTCTGTCTGCTCAACTTGATTTCTGGGTTTGAAATGAAAAACTATGTTTTGTAGATGCCTTTCAATGATTTTTTAAACAAGGTGACAACTTGGACAACTTTCAACACTTGACAACTTCTTTCCAATCACGCTCTTCAATATGTCTTCAACCTAGTGTTGTGTAGTTTTCACACACACGCCCCACTGAAAGTAGGGACCCTCTTTTGCTCTGGTTTTTTATGCTTCAGCCCTTGGATTTTGAGGTTTTCTTGCCTTAGCGTGTGTTTGAATGATTATCTTATTCGTGCATATGCCCCCCCTTCTAGGAAGCACTTTGAAAATCTAATGTTCTGAGCTCATTTTAGGTTTTTCACTGCTCTCAGGATTTTCCACTTCTTCTGGATTTCCCTGGTGCTCTGAAAATCTGGCGGCTGATGTTTTACACTGTTTTCCATAGATTTCGGTCCTTCATGAAATTCTGCATGGATCGGATTTTCCTGACATTCTGTCTCCTTGTCGAATTCCCGAATTGGGGTTTTGGTCTGTCATTTTTATGAATGTTGATGGCCCAGTCACTGTATTCTCCTGTTGATTGATGAGTTCAATCGTGCCTAGCATTCTCATGATTGCATTTTTGAGCTCAATCATATGTGGATGGTTGTTTTCATTTTGGTTGATTTTGGGGTTTTTCGAGCTTGTGTGATTGTCGGCCCTGAGTGAGTTTGTGAGATTGTTTTTTATTTCATTTAAGTGAAAATCACTTGTGTCTCCTTTGAATAACACATCCTTAGGCTTAATAGGGGTGGCAATCGATCTGGGCTAACTCCCTTGCGTTCATGGTGAAATTTTAGGGTTTTGAATTTAGGGCATCACCATTTCCTCTTGATTTACCTTTGGATGAGCCTTGAATTTAATGATGATCTATAGGAGGTTCAAATTGAGCTAGTTGTGAACCCAAGTTCCCAAAATTTGTGATCGTTCGATCAATTTGAGTGAAGTCCTGTGAGAACATCGACATTCGGGTTTTCCTTCAGTTTTGGGATTTTCCTTCGTTGACGGATTTCCCCGATTTTCCTTGTCCTCTATGTTTTCCTGAAATGTGCAGTGATCTGGAGTTTCGCCTGCTTCGCGGATTTCCATTCCCTCCGGATTTTCCTGAAATTTTTGTTGTCTCTTCATTTTTTGGAACTTGTAAACTGTTGTTGTTCTCGCGGATTTCCGTCCTGAGTGGAATTCTCTGAAACTTTGTTGAAAATTATGGATTGAGAGATAGCATGAATTATTAGCTACTGATTGTGCATCATGTGATTAATTTGAGTAATATTGAGATCTTTCATGTTGTTTCTTATCTAATTGTGATTGATTGAATGATTATTGGGTGCTTGTTATGTTTATTTCGCCAGAATTCGCCTGACTAGGAATTTTTTGAAATTCCTCTCTAGCCTAGATTCTGCGAAGGGGTGAAAATCCTGAACTGTGAAGAAAGTGCATTAACGATATTTTGGGGTTGATTTTGATCTTTGGTTGGATTTATTTGAATGATTAATATATTATTGGTGATGGGCTAATTCTGATCCTCATGTTATAATGGATATTATTGATGGTGGTTTTTGTTGAGTGCAGGCTAAATTTAATAGGGTCGTCAAGGAATCGATGGAGGAGATTAATTTGATTGAAGGAGGGTTTAAAGCATTTATTACTTCACCTGTGGCCAACTTGGAGCAGATTTTTCTTAAGATTCTAGATAAAGTGGATCGAGATAAGGAATGATCGATTGCATTGGGAGTTGTGCTTCCTATTTATCCAAGGCCTTTTCTACCTGGCCTTTTCCATCCTTCACGTGCATTGGATCGAGTTGCATTGTAAATCCCAGGCCGACCTAGATGAGTCCCAAGCATTTAATGCTAATTCATTTTGTTTTGAACTTCTTGTGCCGACCTTGTTTGTGGCTATTTTTATTGTAACCCTAATTGGGCCGACATATCTTGGGGGTTTCTATAAATATGGCATTTTGCCTCATTTGTAAAGAGAGATAGTTCTTGGCTTAGAAGCAATGAGGGTAGTAAAGTAAGAATTAGGGTTAGAAGTTAGTTGATTTTGGAGCAAGTGTTGTAACACAAAACATTAGAATTGTTGATGATATTGGATGATTCAATACACTTGAAGATATTGTGATTTTTGGTGATCTTTTTCTATTGACTTATCTTGCATGGTTCTTGTTGTTCCATCTTTTGAAATTGCTCAAGGTTAGTTGATACATGTTAGATTGTAGAGTTAGATATTATTCAATGGTGTTTATGGTTAGATGCTTGAAGTGTTGTAGCAATCCCTGGTCCATACTTTTTGCAGCTAGCTGATTGTTAGTTGCTTTGCAAAGTTAGCTTGGACTTTAATATTCATTGTGCTTAGTTCAATTGTGAAAGCTTATTCATTTCAATTGCAACAGGGTTGGTTTGGATGAGGGTTCATGATCTGAAAATCTTTAATGCCTTAGAAGATTGCACTATTTCTGTAAGATTGCAGATTTATCTAGGTTAAGCAGGAATTAATTTATGAGGGATTGGTCCATTTCAAGTATTTCATCATTTGCATTGTTAGTCTTAGAAGTAGATTTAATCTTAGGGTCTCTCTTAAACCCTTATCTTTTGCTATTTCTTTATTATTTGGGTTAGTTTTAGGATTGAAGTATCACCATATGGAAAAATCAGATAAGTTTAAGATCCAATTATTGCTTGTAGTAAGGTCCCATTGTGATTACCAGCATTTTCACATTCATCACTAAGTTGTTTATGCATTATCAAGACCTAACATTAGAGACCTTGGGGTTATCTCTTGAGGCTTGCTAATAGAGATTTACCTTTCAAGAGAGATAGGATTTTCATATTCTGTCTGAGTTGTTGTGCAGAAAACACCATCAACAAATTGGTGCTAGAAGGAGGGCCTAAATAAGCAAGTTGGATCGATTTATGTCTGTCATCTCTCCTGAAAGATTTAGAAGAAGAACTAGATCTACTCCAGGGGAGGAGGAATTTCAAGAATTGCAATCCCCTACTAGGTCAAGGACCAGCAGAAGGGGATATTCATCATCCACCCAACCACTTCCATCATCTCCATCATCCTCATCTTCATCAAGTCCATCTTCATCTGATTTTGAAGCCATTATTATTCAACAGCTTCAGCCAGCCATAAATTAGCCTTTACCACCTCCACCTCCATCAATGGATTTCTTGGCAAACAACCCATCTCCCTTATCTTTCAACCATTACAATCCTATGCCTAAAAATCTTGAGCTTTTCTGCTCTAAGTTTCACATTAATGATCCCAAAAGGACTACAGAGGAGCATATTAGGATTTTTAAAACTACCCTTAAGGATAGGGGAATTAATCATGAGGATGTTGCATGCAGAATATTCCCATATTCCCTTGGGGATGAGGAATTTTATTGGTATAACCATCTTCCTACTGGGTCTATCACTACTTGGCCTCAATTGGAAACTACATTTTTACAGAAATTTGAGATCCCAATCAGTGCCAATGAGTTACTTATGCAGTTTATTAGAGTCAAGAGGGAGGCAAATGAACCAATAGTGGCTTTCAATAATAGATTTCATAAGGCTTATGCTAGGCTGCAACCCCCTTATGCTATAGATGATGCCTCTACCAGGGAGGTTTATTATGAAGCTTTGGATAGTTTAACATCTGCCTTTGTAAAATGGAGAGCAAACCCTCCTACCAACCTATTTGAAGCTTATGATGTGGCTGTCAAAGCAAGTACAGACTTGAGACAACACTTGTTTGGACACTTTCCATTAGCTAACCAAACACCTATGTTGAGTCCATTCCCTCAATCACCCTTGGTTCCACATCCAGGTCAACCTTTGAGTCAAGTTGCACTCATGCCAAATTACCATCCAAATATGAACCAACCTGCATTTTTTCATCAACAAGTTAATGTACCTAGCTATTTGTAGAGCTCTGAGATATTTAATCAACCCTTAAACCATGGGTCACATATTGTTTATATGCAAAATTTAGCTGGTATTGTTCCTCCATCAAATAGTGCAAACAAGGAGAGGCTGGATGCACTCACGGAGCTAGTTGAGAAGTTGAACACCAAAGTCACCTACCTAAGGAACCAGAATAGTCAATCCCAAGCAGCCCAAAGGGGGATCCAGTCCAACTATGATCAAAGCAACAGGGATATGATGCAAGCACAGGGGAAAAACTTTGATAGGGTACAACATCTTGATAAAGATCATGAAAAACAGCCACTACATTGGAATAATGGAGGAGCCTTAGCATCTCTGGATCAGCCAAGCAATCATAAGAAATCTAATGGAATTTACCTCGCTGAAGCAGCTCTTTCAGGATGGTGTAGGCTTCATAACACTAATCAGCACTCTGAGTTGGATTGTCAAGAATTCCATATTGTTGTGTCTATTTTCCAGTAGGAAGTCCAACATGTCATCAATAGTTCAAGTGGATAGGAGATAGTACCATCTAATCCTCATGACATATCAGTCATGGTGGTGAATCATGTCCCATTTCCAAGAAGTGAAGAGAATTGACTAGAAGAAGGACACGACAAAAGTGTTGAAACAGGGTATGCATACAATGAAGAATCAATGGTTCAACCTTTTGGAGGTAATTTGGAGAATGAAATGGTCCACTAGATGAAGAAGAGTCTACAACTGAAGAGGTTCAAGCATTCT
This sequence comes from Sequoia sempervirens, assembly GCA_007258455.2. Classification (NCBI taxonomy): domain Eukaryota; kingdom Viridiplantae; phylum Streptophyta; class Pinopsida; order Cupressales; family Cupressaceae; genus Sequoia; species Sequoia sempervirens. The sequence goes on along the minus strand of VDFB02058242.1, from coordinate 283,178,699 downwards.
GTCATGTGCCAACTCAGTATTTCGTAAGTGGGGGACAATCTGATAAAGGAGGAAGCATTGAAAGCAACTGGGATAAAATTGTGGTTAGCTCTGAAGACAACTATTCTACCATGACTGTAGAGCAAATAGGTGAATGTGTGGTAGAAGAACTCAAGAAAGTCAAAGTAAGTCTCTCTGCTCATGAGTTTTTTAGGGGATCCTGCAATCAGGGGTGTAGTACTAAGGTCTCTTGAAAGAGATATTCTTTCTGAACAAAAGGGTGCTTCAAGCCATGCTGATACAAATACTTTAAAGGAGGTACTCCTATCTGAAACAAGCTTGGGAAATTATGTACCAGTAGTTGACCCTCAAGGATGGGAGGCTAAGGAAATCCTCATGTTACATGATATGCCTATTCATAAATTTGACAGTGTTGAAGCATCGGTAGAATCAACAGAAGAGGTGGAGGAGCAAGCATGGTTGTCATATTATACAAAGAATGTGCATCAAACTATGAAGAATGAGTTTCCAATAAAATAATTTCAACAAGCTACTGGTGAATGTCTAGTAGAAGAGTCAATTGGCATTGGATCTGAGACAGTCATAGCAGTAAACACTGAGGCAGCCTTGGAGGAGGTTGAGCTTTCAAATGAGGAGCCTCAACAAATTTCCAATGAATGTCCCATGAAGCAAATTGTAGGATTTGATATTGTTGATAAAGAAGTTGAGGTTCCTGAGGGTTACAGTTACAAACCTAAACTAGTGCCAATAAATGAATTCATGGAGTTTTCTTGTTCATCCAATTCTATTTTCTCTCTATCTATTGGTGGACATAGATTTTATGTATTAAGGATGAGATAGCTGATGTGATTCATACAGATGTGCAGGAAAATCTGAATGATGCTCAGAACAACACTACTGCAGTCATATTTGATGGGCTTAACCACATTGCAGTATGTGAAGGCATGCTTAAAGATCAGTTTGTGATGCCTCCTAATGAACATCATGATGGGGAATTTACTATACATGATGGGGTTTCTACATTTTCATCATTGACCCTTCACAAAGACATGCAAATAGGTGAAAAGTTCCATGTTTACACTTTTGAACCTGTTCAATCTGATTTTCACCCTAAATTATTCATTGAAGATTCTAATTTTGTTCCGCATGTTTCAAATACAAGAGGGATATTGCACCATCAGTGGAGATCTCCTGATGACGTGGATATCAACTCTTCACAAGTGCAGGATGATGAATACAATATTTAGTCTACAACAGTACAAAATCAGGTTGTTTCTCTCCTTACTATGAATTTTGAAGCTTATCAATTTGATTATGGAGGTTTAGGGAAGAAAAATTGTGTATGGATTGATCATGGTTTCAATGAGTTTCCTCAATTGTTGATTATTGCTATCAATAAGGTTAAGCTTGAATGCTGCAATTTGGTGATTTACTTTGATGAGTATAAGGATAAGTTTGCATTCTTAAGGACTGTTACTTTCACCTTATTGCTTGTCCATTGACTGAAAAGTCAGAAGGATGTAGGTCTCAGTTTATCATGTCTGGTCATGATTTTGAATAAATGCAGGTTGCTCTGCTTTCTTTAAGTTTTATTTTCTGCTCTTGCTTTCTTTAGATTAGGTTGCATTAGTTTAGGGTTTGCTTTCGGTTTCGGTTTGGTTGTTGCTTTGCTTCTCTGGCTTGGTTTTTTTTGTTTTCTGGTTGGGGAAGTGTCTTTCTTGCACAATAATTATTCATTATCTAGGACTATTCTAGGTATTTCATTGATGAACTTTAATCATTGGGGACTGTTAGTGTCAAGCGGTCTGAATGTTTGACCTAAAGAAGATGGGTCATTGGTTTGATTTGAACCTAAAGAATTATGAAATCTTATATCTTTCATACATATTAAGAATCCTGAGGTTGTTGTGGGATCTTTGTGAGGTCATGTTAGGTGAAAAATCCTATTTCTACTTTAGTGCCACTGTGGTTCTCAGCCCTGAGTGTGAACTACATTGTTCACAGGTTGAAAAGAAAAAGTGAAAAGAAAAGAATATTGAAAAAGAAAGGAAAACATAAAATATTGAAAATCAAAAGAATGGATTCAACTTATTAGGGGTACCTGAATATCTCTATCGGGGCTATGGATGCTTGGCTGGAAGTAAAGCTATGTTCAGGAGAATTACATTGATAACCTCATTAGGGCTATGGGTTCCTAGCTAGTAGTGAGGCTCTATCCAGGTTGCTTTTGGAGTTAGAATATTTACATAGCCTAACTTGACTGAGCTTGGTTTTTGCGGTAGCTTAAGGAGGGAAATGAACTCACTTGCACACACTCAGATTTTCAGTTTATGGAAGGTTCAGTCTACCTTTGATTCCTATTTTCTTTAGTCTTGCATTTCTGATTTGTTTGTCTGATAGGGAGATCGAAACCAGAGATTTTGGGTTCATGATTCTTGTTCATCATCAAAATGCTCTGGAGCATTTTCCCAGCCGATTCACCATTTGTTGTGCAATTTTCGCACACAGGCCTGACTGAAAGTAGGAACCCTATTTTGCTATGGTTTTTGATGCTTTAGCCCTTGGATTTTGAGGTTTTGTTTCCTTAGCACGTGTTTGAATGATTATCTTATTCATGCATATGCCCCCCCTTCTGGGAAGCACTTTGAAAATCTAATGTTCTGAGCTCATTTCAGGTTTTTCACTGCTCTTGGGATTTTCCACTTCTAGATTTCGACGGATGCTCTGAAAATCCGGCGGTTGATTTTTTGCACTATTTTTTGGAGATTTCAATCCTTCGCAGAATTCCGCATGGATCGGATTTCCCGACATTCCGTCTCCTTGTCGAATTCCTAGATTGGGGTTTTGGTCTATCATTTTTATGAATGTTGATGGCCCATTCTTTGTATTCTCCTATTGATTGATGAGTTCAATGGTGCCTAGCATTCTCATGATTGCATTTTCGAGGTCAATCCTGTGTGCATGGTTGTTTTCGTTTTGGTTGATTTTGGGGTTTTTCGAGCTTGTGTGATTGTCGGCCCCAAGTGAGTTTGTGAGCTTGTTTTTTATTTCATTTAAGTGAAACTCACCTGTGTCTCCTTTGAATAACCCATCCTTGGGCTTAATAGGGGTGGCAATCGATCTGGGCTAACTCCCCTGCGTTCATGGTGAAAATTTAGGGTTTTGGATTTAGGGCATCACCATTTCCTCTTGATTTACCTTTGGATGAGCCTCAAATTTAATGATGCTCTATAGGAGGTTCAAATCGAGCTAGTTGTGAACCCAAGTTCCTCAAATTTGTGATCATTCGATCAATTTAAATGAAGTCATGTGAGAACTTCAACATTCGGGTTTTCCTTCACTGGCGCTTTTCCCCGATTTTCCTTGTCCTCTGTGTTTTCCTGAAATGTGCAGTGATCCAGAGTTTTGCCTGCTTCACGGATTTCCACTCCCTTCGGATTTTCCCAAAATTTATGTTGTCTCTTCATTTTCCAGAACTTGTAAACTATTGTTGTTCTTGTGGATTTCCATCCTGGGCGGAATTCTCTGAAACTTTGTTGAAAATTAAGGATTGAGAGATAGCATGAATTATTAGCTACTGATTGTGCATCATGTGATTAATCTGAGTAATATTGAGATATTTCATGTTGTTTCTTATTTGATTGTGATTGATTGAATGATTATTGGGTGCTTGTTATGTTTATTTTTCCAGAATCTACCTGGCTAGGAATTTTCTGAAATTCCTCTCTGGCCTAGATTCCGCGAAGGGGTGAAAATCCCGAACTGTGAAGAAAGTGCGTTAACAATATTTCGGGGTTGATTTTGATCTTTGGTTGGATTTATTTGAATGATGAATATATTATTGGTGATGGGCTAATTTTTATCCTCATGTTATAATGGATATTATTGATGGTGGTTTTTGTTGAGTGCAAGCTAAATTTAACAGGGCCATCAAGGAATCGATGGAGGAGATTAATTCGATTGAAGGAGGGTTCTAAGCATTTATTACTTCACTTGTGGCCGACCTGGAGGGGATTTTTCTTAAGATTCCAGATAAATTGGATCGAGATAAGGATGAAGGGGCCAGTCAATGATTGATTACATTGGGAGTTGTGCTTCCTATTTATCCGTGGCCTTTTCTACCTAGCCTTTTCCGTCCTTCACGTGCATTGGATCAACTTGCATTGTAAATCCCAGGCCGACCTAGATGAGTCCCAAGAATTTAAAATGCTAATTCATTTTGTTCTGAACTTCTTGGGCCGACCTTGTTTTGTGGTTGTTTTTATTGTAACCCTAATTGGGCTGACATATCTTGTGGGTTTCTATAAATATGGCACTTTTCCTCATTTGTAAAGAGAGATAGTTCTTAGCTTAGAAGCAATTAAGGTAGTAAAGTAAGAATCAGGGTTAGAAGTTAGTTGATTTTGAAGCAAGTGCTTTAACACAAAACATTAGAATTGTTGCTGATATTAGATGATTCAATACACTTGAAGACATTGTGATTTCTAGTGATCTCTTTTTGTTGACTTATCTTGCATGGTTCTTATTGTTCCATCTTTTGAAATTGCTCAAAGTTATTTGATGCATGTTAGATTGTAGAGTTAGATCTTATTCAATGGTATTTATGGTTTGATGCTTGAAGTGTTGCAACAATCCTTGGTCCATACTGTTTGCAACTAGCTGATTGTTAGTTGCTTTGCAAAGTTAGCCTGGACTTTAATATTCATTGTTCTCAGTTCAATTGTGAATGCTTATTCATTTCAATTGCAATAGGGTTGGTTTGGATGAGGGTTCATGATCTGAAAATCTTTAATGCCTTAGAAGATTGTACTATTTCTGTAAGATTGCAGATTTATCTAGGTTAAGCAGGAATTAGTTTATGAGGGATTGGTCCATTTCAAGAATTTCATCATTTGCATTGCTAGTCTTAGAAGTAGATTTATTCTTAGGGTCTCTCTTAAACCATTATCTTTTTCTATTTGTTTATTATCTGGGTTAGTTTTAGGATTGAAGTATCACCATATGGAAAAATAAGATAAGTTTAAGATCCAGTTATTGCTTGTAGTAAGGTCCAATTGTGATTACTAGCATTTTCACATTCATCACTGAGTTGTTTATGAATTGTCAAGACCTGACATTAGAGACCTTGGGGTTATCTCTTAAGGCTTGCTTATAGAGATTTACCTTTCAAGAGAGATAGGATTTCCATATTTTTTCTGAGTTGTTGCTGTGCAGAAAACACCATCAACACCTAGATCTACAAATCACACACTAAAGAGAGGGAACAACTTTTGTTTGTTAGTGGAAAGGGGTTTGCCTTGGTCAACCTCGTTTTGGTAATCAAACCTTGTAATGAAATCGAATGAGATAAAGGAATGATGAATGAATAAAATGTAATGTTGCAATTCACCAAACCCTAGCAATAAAGTGTTGCAAGCATGTATGAAATGGATCCATTAGGTGTAGATCTTGACTCTTGCTTCAATGTGATAGATCTTGAATTGAAAGATTGCTTGAATCATGAAACCCTACATCACAATCGTTAGATCAAAAACAAATATGATGCATGATGACTTCAACATGATGTTTGATAATTGAATAATGCTCCAAAACACTTGATAATCAACCTTTGAAGGCTCTTGAATTCTCTTGTAAACACTTGAATTCTCTTGTGAGCTCAAATTTTCTATAAGGATGCTCTCATTAAAGTCTTGGATGAAAATGAGTGGAATAACCTTGTATTTATACTTACTTATTCCAAATTACTCGAAAGTACAACACTACAAGCCGACATCAGATCTAGGAGGATAAAATCCCACTAAGAATTTGAATTAAATTTAATTTTAAGCCACATGGGACTCATACACCAGGAGTGGTGTATGAGTCCCATTAGGATAGGATATGAGACACATTTTTCAATAAAAGCTTGGATTCGTGTGAAATCGGGATTGGGGCCCCGAAACCTAGGTCAGAGACATATGCACAAGGTGGTGTATGAGTCTCAGATCACTAAGTTTGGGTCATATAATCAAAAAACACTTGAATTATGATTGGATGTTGGTTTATGTTGGGATTATCCTCAAAAAGATACATTAATTAAGGCTTGTGGATGAAAAGTAAGGCCAATTAAGGCATAAAGAAGCCCCATTAATAATGAAAACCCTAGATTAGTGTGAAAGTGTGGTAAAACACTTTACAACACCTTAAATAAGGTACAATTAAGTTCATTTATTTCAAAAGGGCCCAATACCTAATGTGAAAGTGTTAAACACATTACAACACTAAATCAAGGCAACATTAAGCTCAATTTAACAAGGAGTGCCCAAACAAGTTGGAAAATGTCACATACGACATTTTTCGACACTACATTTAGCCCCCACTTTAGTGAGAGGATTAACTTGCTTCAAACACACACTGAAGTAGACAAACTCATATCAAGAGTGGTCCAAGTGCACCAATATTGGTAAGATAAGATGACAATGATCAAGAGGGATGATCAAGCCCCCAGGATCAAGATCCTATGACAAACCAACCTAGGCACAAAAGAACACACATGAAAATGATATAAGGAGCAACAACAAGGCATAAGCATACACTACCAAAGACAAAGAAAAAATAAAATCAAAAGAAAAAGGGTGGATCAAGCTTCAACCGTTTGTCCCAAATGTTTTGGATCAAATATAGATTATTTGTCCAAAAATGCATGCTCACTCTAAGGAAATAGAACCCTAGGTTGTCCATTGGGTGAGTATCCAAAGATGTGAGACACGTACATAAATGGTCAGTATGCAATCACACACACAAGAAAGTGGCTATGGGAAACTCATGCCTAAGTTCAGATTCCCATACAACCAGACCAAAGTTATACTTCCTGGTAACTTTGATAAGGCGCCACATAACAATGAAATTCAAGCTTAATGAGGCAAGAAAAACTTCGTATGCTTGAAACTCATGAACAAACTAGATGGCTCCACAAGCATGTAAAGTGTGTTATGCAAGGTGACCATATAACAAAAATTGTAAATGCAACATAGTATAAGGTACATTCAAAGGAGTCTTTCTTATTTCATGTAAGGTATTTAACTTAGGGAACATTGTTCCTAATGTCTCCAAGAGAGGACCAATCAAAGAATAGAAGGTTCACATCTTAGGGGTGCATTATGTTGCATCAAGCCACTAAGAGGAATATAATATGCTAAGAGAGATCACACTCTTGAACGAAATCACACCCAATGTCACCACAAAGAAAAAGATGTATTGCATTAAGTAAGAAGACTACACAATGAAATATGAAATGCAAAAAAATAATGCCAATGTATGCCCCCACTTTAAAGAAATTGCTAAACACCATGTTGTGAGAAATTACTTTAAAGTAGCAAATTATAAATGCTAACAATAAAGAAGACACAAGAACTAATATGGAAAGCCCTATGCCAAGTCATATGTTTCCAAATAAAGCCACATTATAAAAAGGAAAAGAGGGGTTTCCCCCAAAATGAAACTCCAAACACATAAGCGATCCATAGATTTGGGGTCAGTATGTTCTTGCTACAATATTTTTATAGAGCTCAGAACTGTCATCATTCCTCAAATACTCATAGAACAAGAAGAATGACACAAAGATAGTGAGAACAAAGAAAAACCTTTTAGGTCAACCTGGAAGAGACATGAATGTATCAATGCCTTGTGTCATCCCCAAAAGGAAAGACACAAGACAAGTGAAAAGATAAAGAAAAATATTTTGGGTCAACATGGAAGAGACATGAATGTCTCAATTCCTTGCGTCATTCCCAAAAGGAAAGACACAAGAAAAATGGAAAGATAAAGAAAAAGATAAAAGATTGATGAGATTAAGAAGAATGTAGGTACAAATAGAGGAATGCCACAGAGAGAGAGAGAGAGAGATACATCAAATAGAACAACACTGGGGATCACATTACACGTGCATGCAATCACACACAAAACATGAAAGAGAAAAGACTAGTAAGGCACATGCCAGTCAACCTATTAGCAGGTCGTCCACATCCCAATCATGTTCATCATATATAGAATGCAGACAACTAGCCAAGGGGACAATAGCAAGCATCGAACTAGGGTCACCACCAAGTTCAACACTCTTCCTAGGAGAATTATCATGTAAGCTCATAGAAGAGAAAAACAATGTATTCAATTCATTATGCACCTCCTCATCAATTTTAGCAATCTCCTCATTGTCATCTAAATTAATCGCAACAGGAGGTCTAATGATAATGTCCAAAGAAGGGTTTAGCTCCTATTGCAATTGCAGTATAGGATCTTTTTGTTTCAGAAAAGAGGGATACTCATCGTGTATTGCTTCAGTTAAGTTTGGGTTTTGATTTTATTTGTGTGTTTCTTTGTTTAACCTGTGAGCAAGAGCGCAATGTCTATGCCTATGTTGTCTAGAATTTCTATTTCTTTTAGTAAAAATTTCAAGTTGCATTTGTGTAGGAGTGGTTTTAGCAACCATAGGTTTCTTTTCTTCCATTAGGGGAGGAACAAAAGGAACCATGGAAGGTTGTTCAACAACTTTCTCTTTAGCTTTGTAAACTTGCTTTATCTTAGGAGGCGTGACGAGATTGTTTTCATTATATCTTGGGCTTTTGTAGGAAATAGGAAAAAGATCAATCTTGGGTTGGTCTTGTTTGTTTGTAATTTCTTTAGGTTCAATCATGGTTTCGTCAAGGATGGTAGGTTTGGTCATAGGTTGAGGCATGTTTGTAAGGGATAGTTTTTCTATGCATTTCGCCTTAAAATTTTGGTAGGATTTGAAAAAGAAGTCTTCTTGAGGTTTTATAAGTACCATAGGCTTGTGCCAAAATAAATCTAATGAAAAGTTCCCGAGGGAATCCAAAGGGTTAAAGCCACTATGTTGCACGGTAAATATTTCATTGTCAAAGGGAAACTTTAAGAATTTATGCACGACTCACAAGACGGCTTCCATGGAGTGTAGCCATGGGTAACCAAGCTTCACATGAAATTGGTCTAATGTTGAGATGATGGAGAATGAGACGTCTAATATTTTCAGTCCTATTTGTAAAGGTAAGGTGATTGATCCCATCGTAGGGCAAGTGAAACCATTATGTGTCTTTATCTATGCTTTCAGTTTGTCATATGTTTCTTGATAGAGCTCATGAATAAGTCAGAATTCCTTGGTGATCACATTCTCTCCACAAATGGGATCAATTAATATCCCATTAGTGGGCTTATCATTGATTCGGCCGGCTATGTAAAGAGGACCATCAGGTGCATGTTTAAGTATATCTTTAATAGAGGAGAAAGCAATGTCAAGAGGCTTTTTAGTTCAACCCTTATGAGGTTGAGTTTCTATCAATGCAATCAAAAAAATTTCAATATTATCCATAGGACCTTGTTCAATGGTATCCATAGGACTTTGTTGAATTGTATCCATGTTCTCATCATCCATGTCAACATTCATCACATCATTCTTTGAAGTTTCACTAGCTTTGACAAATGAAATATTATGTTTTGGCATAAGGTTGGTAAAGATCTGCAAATATTGGTTGGTAGGGGCAACATACTTATTTCCTTGATCATTAACACCTACAACTGAAAGATGACTGAAATCAATGAGGTCTTGCACAAGAAATTTAAGATGCTTACAATGTTTTCTGTCATGTCCACTTTTTCAGTGATAATGGCAATAATCATTCAATCTAAAGTTTAGAGGTAAAGGATTATTAGGATTGAGAGTCTTAATAGGAGGCAAGGTGATCATATTCTATTTTAAAAATTTGTGACATTGTGTTATAGAAGGTATCGGGTGGGGTAGTGAATTGTCTAGCCTGAACCCCAAATGTGAAAGGAGTTATCTTCCTTATTGCAATCACTTGGGTATCAACATGTTGAGTTGTTTGTTGAGGGGGATTAAGTTGAAGGAAGCCTTTATTCTATTTTCTAAAAGGTTGATAATTTTTTTGGTTTGCGGATTCTGACTTCTCAGTATGGCTAGAGGTGGGTTTTGTTTAACAACTACTAATTGAATTTTAATAATCACGAAGGGCAGTACACAAGTGCACAAATGAGGGGAACTTCATCATCGTAAGCTTATCTTGTATCTTACTTTGTAAGTTCTCAATGAACATCCTTCAAAGGTGAGGGCTAGGAATCTTTACATCGATTTGGGAGTAAACCAATTGATAACATGAAATAAAGTCAATAATCTTTTCCTCTTCTTTTTTCTTACATCTCATCAAATCAGTTAAGTTCATCTTAGGAGTCATATGCACTTGGAAATGGTTTATAAATTCCTCAACAAGTTTATTGAATGAACAAATTGAGTTATTTGGTAATGAGGAGAACCATTTTAAGGTGATATCCTTCAAGGATCTAGGGAAAAGCTTAGCCAAGAGCTTAACCTCAAGAATACAATCACTACATAAGGTGGTATAAGCAAAAAAATGGCTAGAAGGATCTCCCTTTCCCCCCCATATTTCTCAAATCTAGGAACCTATGTACCATGTGGCATCGGTGTTCTCAATATCTCCAAGGACAAGGGATTGATTTTGACATAATATGTAGGTTGGCCATTTTGATGTTGGTTTATGGTGGAAACTTTCTTTTGAAGGGATGAAACGGTTTGCAAAAGTTGATTTATGAGAGCATCATTGTTTGCATGTTGAGATGGAGGTGTGTATGTGCTTGAGGGACAAGTGAATGGAATGCTTATAGGAGGTAAAGTGGTAGGGGATATGACTTGTGATGCCATCAAGGTACTAGGGATGCTCGTGGAAATACTCAAGGAAGGAATTACATTACTAGTAGGTTGCATCGTTGTTGTAACTTGAGGGTTGGTATAGGTAGGGATAGAGGTAATTTTTGTGGGAGGAGGAATTTGAATTCCTCCTTGACTTGTAACATTGTTCGAAGGTAAAGGACAACTAGTGGTTGAGGTAAGACATGGTCCAAAATTTTGAATTATGTTGTACACATAAGATCAACTCCTCCTTCACTTCCAATCATGCGATGTATGTTATCTATGGTAGGGATAGCAGTCGTTGAAATTTTTTAAGTACTTATTTGATTTTGTAGGTTTGCTAAGTCTTCATGAATTTGGATTATGTTTTCTTGCAGAATACTAGCAACCATTGTTTCAACATGCATCACACTACTTGAAGGTAGAGGGTTGTTAGGGGTATGGTCCATACCTAGTGAACTAGTGTCAACACTAGTAGTGAAAGAGCTAGATAACCCAAGATCCATGACAATTGTGCTATCGCGGGATGACATAAGTCTCAAACTTCATCTCACTATAGTATTAGCAATATAGGACACCAAGTAGAAAAGCTCATACAAGAGACAATCAAGGAAATGCAAGATGAAATTAACACAAGATAAATGCTATGCTCTAGTTATGATTCAAAAGGAAATTAAGCTAAATGCAAGAAAATGAAAGTGACAGAATTTCTGTAAACCAAAACTTATAACTAACAGCAGTAAGAAGAAACACATAAACATAGAATTTAATGCTGGAAAATGAAGTTTAAAATCTTAAACGGGACTAAATCACCCAAAGGGGCATATGAATCCCAAATAGGGTTTTTCAAAGGTTTGAATTCTGAATGACAGTCACCACAAAATACCCAAAAATTAGGAAAAACCACCTGTACTGGGACTAAATTTCCCAGAGGGGTGTATGAGTCCCAGTTTAGAGTTTTTGCAAAGATTTCAAAAATTTCTAAGTGAAAATTATTATTTTTGATCTAGATGATGTCTAAGCTAAGTTAAAATATAGATTTTAAGTTAATTTCAGTGGTGCAAGAGACAAAAAAGCAACCTCTATGCACTTTCACTAATGCAAGATTTAGAAACCCTAGATGTCAATTAACTAATGCAAAACCTAATGCAATGTTAATGCAAGCAAGATCTAGGATGATGATGCACTCCAAATCAGAATTAAGATGTTATAAATGTAGGTTCACCATAATGAAAGGGGGAAATTATCATTGGCTATGGTTTAGGACATAGAACAACAATCTTCTACACTTCTCATTCAAGGAAACCCTAGAGATCTCAATCCAAGGATGAAGTAGGGGAAAGAGATCTTGCAATAGGGTGTCCAAGGGTATGATTAATGATTAAAGAGGGGTTAAATACCAAGCTAGGGCTTGGAAATACAAATGATAGGAAAGATCAAATATGAAACCTAATGATATGCAAAGCTTCACTAAATGACCTAGAAATGAATGTAAAACAAAATATAAAACTAGAGAAGCAAAGAGGGGAACCTGGAAAGCTATAGCAACTTGAATGAAGTCCTGAGATGTTAAAAACACTGAAATTAATGGAGATTGGGACTCATACACTAGGTTGGGTGATTTAGTCCTACATTAGGATTTTTGGGCAGAAGTCTGGCAAAGACAAGTCTGAAACTCTTGAAATTTGCAAATTTGACTATACTGGGACTCATACGCCAGAAGTGGCGCATCATTCTAGTTTGAATTTTTCAGAGAATCAAGATCTAAATCTACTCTTCAATCTCTACTTTGTCTGCTCAACTTTATTTTCGGGTCTGAAATGAAATATTATGCTTTGTAGATGTCTTTCAATTATCTTCTAATCAAGGTGACACTTGGACAACTTTGAACACTTGACGACTTCTTTCCAATCTTACTCTTCAATATGTCTTCAACCTAGATTTGTAAATCACACACTAAAGAGAGGGAAAAAAAATTATTTTGTTAGTGGAAAGGGTTTTTCCTTGGTCAAATGTCATTTTGGTAATCAAACCTTGTAATGAAATCGAATGAGATAAAGGAATGATGAATGAACAAAATGTAATGTTGCAACTCACCAAACACTAGCAATAAAGTGCTAGAACACATGTATGAAATGGCTCCAATGGATGTACATCTTGACTCTTGCTTGAATGTGATAGATCTTGAATTGAAAGCTTGCTTGAATCATGAAACCCTACATCACAATTGTTAGCTCAAAAACAAACATGATGCATGATGACTTCGACATGATGTTTGATACTTGAATAATGCTCCAAAACACTTGATAATCAACCCTTGAAGGCTCTTGAATTCTCTTGTAAACACTTGAATGCTCACGTGAACTCAAATTTTCTATAAGGATGCTCTTAAGAAAGTCTTTGATGAAAATGAGTGAAATAACCTTGTATTTATAATTGCTTATGCCAAATTACCTGAAATTACAACACTACAAGTTGATATCATATCTAGGAGGATAAAATCCCACCAAGAATTTGAATTAAATTTAATTTTAAGCCACATGAGACTCATACGTGCTCCACATAGATTCTAGGTGCTTGTAGATCTCTTTTCTTCTTGAGGCTTCTTCTTATTTTCATTTTCTCTTGAAGTTGTTGTGGCTCTAGTCTGCAATCAAAATGGGTGGTGAAAGGAGCAAAATTAAGCCTATCTCTTGTGATGCTAATAGGAGCAATAAGAATATGTGGGGTATTTTAAAGGAGGACCGTGGTATTACCCCTTTCATTGAAAAGATTCATGGCTTTAATCCTATGGTGTATCATGCCTTTGTCAATGGTTGGCATAATATGGTTCTAAGGGTGTTTAGTTTGGAATTCAACATCACTGAGGAGTTGATTGGAAGAATTACGGGCTTGGAAATTGATGGTAGAAAGGTGTGCAGGGATAAAAAGGAGTCCAATGCTACAATGGCGTCATTCTTCAAGAGGAAGGAAAGGCACCAATTGCAGAAGCTTAAATGTGGTGAATTTGATCGTAATTCCATAAAATCCATATGGATTGACCTAGTTCTGGAGATAATGTTGCATAACACTTGATGGTAGATTTTATGTCCTCTTTGGTTATCATTTTGTTGTATTGAATCATTTTAGGAATAAAAAGAGGGTGTCTTTTGTGTATTATTTGTTGGATTCTTTAGAGAATGGAATTAAGGATTTTAAGAGGAACCCTAAGAATCCCATTCTACATGAGGGTTTAATTTTTTTATCATGGATTATGCTACGTATTTTTCTATTTTGAATGAACCTAAGAAGATTACTAAAAGTCATTTGAAACATGTAAAGTTTGTTTGTGATATAGGTTCTGAGTTTGAGGAAACTAAAGAAGGTTCAAATGATTCTATGGAGGTGCTCTCGGAGCCCCCTGAAGATTTTGATCCTAAGCTGAAAAATAAGGTGCAAAAAACTTAGCAACCCACATGGTCTGAAGGATACCATACTAGTAGTGAGGAGGATGAGATCCCTATTGTTTTCTCTAAGTCTTAGAAGGTGAAGAAAGGAAAATTCATAGTCCTTGGTATTGAGAGGAAAAAGAAGTTGATGCATAAGGGTGAGGGTAATTTTTTTTATAAGAACAAGTTGACACCAGATGTGGAAGATGAAGCTTGCAATGAGGTTGATTCCCCTATTTTAGAATGAAAAAGGAAGAATCATCTCCATTGTGGTAATAGTTCAAAGAAGGCTAAGGGTAAGGAATAGTCAATTGGAAAGAAGAAATGATCTTAGGACAATTTAATGCTAGCAATGACCTGGATGGATTTTGAATGGTGAGCATCAGTTGTTTGTTGATAAAAGTTTTAAGGTGGAAATAGAGTTGGGAAATTTTGATGGTCAATTTTTGCTTGCTGAGGTGGAGAATCCCAAGCGTAAAATCAAGGTCTCTAATGGTGACTATGCTCTCAACAAAGATAAAGAGGCTTTTCAAGATGTGCAAGAGACCTAGGATGCTCTTGGGGATAATTTGGTTGATAAAAGGGACATCTTTAATTGCAATTGTGAAGAGTTATCAAATGTGTTAGGCATTGTGAAGGATGGCCTCAATCATTTTATTTAGAATATTTAAGTAGTTGTTCAGTGAGTTGAACCTTACCAATGATAAGGTTCGGTCCTTGATTAATAATGTTGATGTTAATACTAATTCTCATGAGTCTTCTATTCTGGGCCAAGTTAATCCATTGTTAGATATATTGAAAACGGTTACTGATGAGATGCTGAAAATGAAGAGGGAATTTGAGTACAAAGTCTCGGTCATAGAAGAGAAAATGACTAAGGCCTATGAGAATCTTGAAACTATGATCAAATTTAGTCATTCTACTCTCCACAATAATGCTAAGGGTCTTCAATTTTTGAATGAAAAGGTTAGATTTTGGAAAGGTGACTCTAATCTAGTGCACTGAAAGAAGTTGTTGGCATGGTTGATCTCCCCAAAGACATAAAGGGGGGGTGGAGAATGATACAGAACCCTACACCCGTACCCACAACAAGACTATAAATAACTTGGGGATTCCTAAAAAGGAGGTTAGCGAGGTGATGGACATGCATGAGAAGATCATTGCTCATGATCTTGAAGTGACTAATATTTTGAAAATT
Source organism: Sequoia sempervirens (assembly GCA_007258455.2). Classification (NCBI taxonomy): domain Eukaryota; kingdom Viridiplantae; phylum Streptophyta; class Pinopsida; order Cupressales; family Cupressaceae; genus Sequoia; species Sequoia sempervirens. Next base: position 283,163,359 of record VDFB02058242.1, on the reverse strand, counting down.
ATGTAGTTTCTTGTTGGTTTTGTCTTGCATTTTGGTTGGATTTTTTATTTTATTTTTGATGGTTGGCTTCTTGTATTGTTTTGATTATCTTTAAAAGCAGTGGTATTTTTTGTACAAGGCTTCAAGGACCCTTAAAAACCTACTTTTCCTATAGTCAAAAACATTAATATTAGTTCTATTGATATTCATGTTAATATTAATATTAAATCCACAAATATCAATATAAGATACTAAGGTATAATTTGTTTACATTAATGTTAATTAATAATATTATTTTTAAGATCCATATTTTTCCTCATATAACTAGTATTATTGTTATTAATATCCTTCTATTACAACAATACTAAATACGATGTTTATATTTTTTTTAACATAGACACTATTCCCTTGTCTATCATCTTTTATTATTAATTCTATACTCTTACCAGATTACTAAATGCAACAATTTAGAATTTGAAACCCATAGCTTTAATCCACGGTGATTATTAATTCTCTTTTAATTAGAATTCACATCCATTTTGAATGCCATTTGGGTGCCGCATTACTTTTGCATTTGGTGTTGACATAAATATATATTATTAAATTTGTACCCTAACTTGGGCGACTGGCAAGAAGGAAGGGAACATTTTGTTTTATCATTCTATGAAACTTTTCTTGTTCTTCCCTCTTTCCCTAAGAGCTATGCTCTACTAATACTATACATTGTTGCTAACTATAGTGCATAGGATGATGGACAACGTTTGCGAAGGGAGGTGAAATGAGTCACATATGTTGTTGAATGTGTTGGAAGGAAGTTAATATTCTATTTTTGGTTATAGAGAAGTAAACTGTTCAAAATGGCTGCACGACTTAATATTAATGTTTGGAGGGGCGTTTAACTCTATTGGAAATCTCTTTTTTTTTCATTTTGTTTGCTGCTACAACAGCCTTAACAATTGCAAGAGGGGGCGATTTAATATTTTACTTTTAATATTCATAATGGTCATTCTCATTGTACCAATGAGGTTTGAATTATGGTTCCTCATTGTTTCTTTGTTCCGACGATTATATAAAGTTTGATTGAGTCAATTTTCATAAGACCACTTCAACATGTACTCCCAAAGGAATGTATTTTCATCTCATTTTATTGAAAGTATTGTTGTTAGGTCTTGGTGGTCCTCTTGGAGGAATTTGATTTTGATTGGTCATTTGATTGATTTATTTGAACATTGTGTTGAGGATTGTTAGATGGAGATTGTTGTTTTGCATGAATTTAGCATCCACTACTCCATTGTTGGAAATGTATTTTTTCTTTGCCCATAAACATGGTTTATCATTTGATTTATAAGGTGTTAGGGCATAGCATGGTTAATTGGAAGCTTAAATCGGTGTTTAGATTTCCCATGAAGATGTCAACAAGTTGTTATTCAGGGATAGGACATTTAAATTTACTTGATTTATGTTGCCATCATTACAAGAAAGAGGCAAATGACTCACCTTGGTTTTGTTTCACTTTGTACAAGTTAGTTACAATGATATTTTTTTCAATGTTGTACTAGAAGTGATTGATGAATTTTTTTGATAGTTCATTGAACCTTTTAATTCCAAGAGGTAAATGAGAAAACCATTCTATGGATTTTCCACCAAGGCTCCTTGGGAAGATTCTCATCATGTAAGAGGCATTGTTAGCTACCTCCATGCAAGCCACAAAACACTCTTGTATGTGTTCAATCAGATCTCCTCTTCCTTTATACTTTTCAAATTTAGGAGTTTCAAAGTTTTTAGGGAAGGGAATCATGGCAATGCTTCGATCATAAGGATAGGGACAAATTTCTTCCAAGGCATATCTCTTCTTAGTATTTTTGATTTGTATGTCCACTATCCTTTGGTTTATATTTTGGATTTGCAATGCTAACCCATTTCCTTATGTGTTAGGTGGAGGATTAGGCAGATTGTAGTTTGACTGTTCAAGGAAAGATGAGTTGTAAGATGGGTTTTGAGTGTGCATCGGACCTTGAGGAACATTATATGTGTGTGAGGAAATGTTTGATCCTTGAGGAGCATTGAATTGATAATGAGGAGGAGCATTTGGATCATGAGGATTGCGGTTTGAGTATTGAGGGTTAACATTTTGATGTTGAGGTACAAGATTTTGTTGTTGAGGAACAATATTTTGTTGTTGAGGAGCAAGATTCCATTGTTGAGGAACAAGATTTTGTTGTTGAGGAACAAGATTTTTTTGTTTTGGAACAAAATTTTGTTGTTGAGGAAAAAGATTTTGTTGTTGTGGAGTTTGGATGTGTAAAGGACCGTATTAATATTGTATTGCATTAGGATTTAGATTTTGGAAGTTTGACCCTTGTTAATATTGAGCATTATATAAAGGGTCTTGGTAAGAAGGTAGTTGTTGAACATGTTGTTGTTGAAGAGTGTTATGTTGTTGGTACATGAGTTCTTGTGGAGGGTTGGTTTGTGCATGTTAATAGTGTGAAGACCAAAATCTACATTGATCAAAGATTGACAAATATGAGTTGAATTAGTCAATATTGAACAAATGAAATAAAAGCCTTCCCCATGAAATTGTTGAGAAATGTAAAGGAAATGATAACATTATCAAATTAACATGAAACTACAAGAAAGATGAACATGAAATCTATTCCTAAACTACTCAAACCATCATCCCATAGGGGGGATTGATGCTACTTTGATGTGGAAAGTAACCCTTTCCCAACCCATTTTGATAAGCTTCTTGATGTGATGAAAAAAATGTGATGAAGATGCAAAGATGCAAGTGATGGAGATGAAAGTGCCTATACTGAGAATGCTAAGATTTTGGATGAGATTGTGGATGATTATGACTTCTATTTATAGGTTGAAGGGTTGGAGAATGGAAAGATGGGAGGAATGTGGGACTAAAGGAGATTCAATAAGATTGTGACACTTGTCACAAATCCAATGGGTGAAGTTGGAGCACATTTTGCAGAATGTGTATAGTTAATGCATGTGGTTGAGGATTTGATAGGTGTAAGAGAGATTAATGCATGTGTAAGAGGCATTAAACGAATATGGTTGAGATTTTTTGGAGGGAAATTGTTTGGGAAAGAAAGTCAAATAAATGGAGTTAATGGAGGAATATTCCACTAGAATATGCCTTTGTGAGGGAAAATGAGATAATTAGTTAATTTATAGAATTGATTTTCATGTGCAAGTGGGTGGATTAGTCAACAACTTAGGTTTGACCCAAGTTGAGTCAAAAGCTAGAGGATGGGCAATGATGATTAGGGTATAATTAATCCAAAATTAATTAACTTGGAGGAATTTAGGGGATTTGACATTTGATTTAAATGATTTGGTTTATTAAATCAATGCGAGGATTTTTAGGACTTTAATTAAATAAATTGATTTATTTAATCAAATATGATGCACATTAGTGAATTAATCAAATAAATTGCTTTATTTGACTAATAGAAGAATTTGATGTTAATTAGTTAGATTTAGATGCATAATGTTGATTAGGATTATTTGCATGTCTACATTTTGCCCCTCTTTGAAGCAATGTACCAGTTGCGTTAGTTTAAAGAATAACATTGTCAAGATCGAAATTCAAAAAATTCCTAATTTTTTTGGATGCCCTATTATTGCCCCAACAGAAAGAAGTACATTGGTACACTGCCCCCTCAAGAGATCAAGTGAAAAGTTCGATTTTAGGGTTGATCTCATGACAAAGAGGTTCAAAATGGATGAAATGGATGGTTAACAGATCTATATGATAATGACAATGCAAATGAGATGAATGGTGTTTCCTTTTATGATGATATGTATGAGTATGTAGGATGGGTATGCTGACGTTTTATGAATGCAGGATGGATGCATGTCATGATAGCATGTTAGTGTGAAAGAGGATAGAAGAATGATTGGGATCAACCCTTGATTCTAAGAAGATGCAAAAGTCCAACAAGTCTATGAGTTGTCGAGACTTTAATAGATGTGATGATGAATGATGATGATGTATTGCTTATCTAGTAATTGGGGATGTAAAGAGCATAACTTTCCCTATTTTTGACCACACACATAGATATGATGTATCAAGGTATAGAAAACCAAGATGGCATTGTACCTATTTAGATGGACTTTGACTCGAAAATCAAATAGGCGTATCCTTGTTCACACCTAGCATATGAAACCTTATTAGGATGTACTTTAGATATTTCAAACATCTCAAACAAAAACATAGGAAGGAAAAAACCTTCCCTTGTAATAGTCAACAAGACATTTAAAACATTCTCCCTACAAACCAAACAAAGTAAGCATGACCAAGTTATATTACAAGAATATCCAACAAGCATAGTAGACAAAATACAATGATTAATGCCCCATTCCTTTCTCTCTAAATCATTTTGATTAGACATCATTGAGAGGTCATTGGAATGAGTGCAATAAGATATATCAAAAGAAAAAATCAAGTAAGCAAACAAGCCAATGTTCTTCATACCTATAGCCAAAGGGATGTGTTTTGTTTAGGATAAGTATCCAAAGTGATTTTCCAATAGATAATGCCCATTGTAGGAAGGATGCATCATAGGACATGCTAGTGGATGGTGGCAAGTTCATAGGTTTTTAAAAGGTTATTGATATAAGGTTGATTGACATGTTTGCAAATGACTGAAAGAGTTTGATTTTGCATTTAAAAGTTTGTTGTTTCAATTTTGATTTTCCATTTGAAGTTTTATTTTGCTGATTGTTGCCGTTGTTTCTATTTGTGTTACCAAAGGGTGAGTGTGACGTTTTTTATATTTGGATGATTGATTATTTTGGGTGAAGCGAAATGAGACAAATGGTTTTTTTCAAATATTTGGATGTTTTTGAAATGTTATGAGGTTGTTTTTTGGATTTTCAGGTTATTTAAATGTTTTTGTGTTTTTGTGTCTTGGGGGCCCATCAATGATGGCCTTGCCTATGTTTATGCTCAGAGATGACGTAGTTCGGATACCATGTTTTTGATGTTTTTTGAATTTTTTGACCTGTTTTTGGATTTTGATATGATTTGGATGTTTTTGGATTTTCGCATGATTTTGATGGTTTGGATATGGATATGTGTGACGATATTAGTGCTATTTGTTTTGGGATTTTGTTGAAAACCAAGCTAGGGTTGATTGATCTGATTGATGGATTGATGATGATAACATTGTTGAGGATACACAACAATGCAAGGATAGTGCTTAGCAAAACGAGGATTGGGAAGGATATCTTGAGATGATGATGGGTTGATTGGATTTGATTGATCAAGATTTTGAAGCTTGGTTTAGAAAAAAAAATTGTTTGAATGATTCGATGTGACACTGAAGTGAAAATTAGATACAAATGATATTGATTGTTTTGATTGATGTTTGATGAGAGGAAGCTTGATAAGGAATGTCTTTTTGTCAAAAGCAAGGTGATTTGGATTTTGACTTCACAAATGCTTTGACCAATTTGATTTTACGTTTTTCCAATGTTTGGATCACCATATACATTGGAAGATATAGATCAAGATTTATTCTCGAAGCTAGATGTACATATCTACCCCCAATGTCTAGCAATGTATGGAATGCCATGGGTGGATGCTTGGATAGGTGTGTGGATGGATGGATATGGTAAGCATGCAAAGGATGCCAAGTATTATCTTGTGACAAGATAAGGTGTTCAAATAGAGGAATGCTTCATGACTCAGATAATGTTGGGTAGGATAGGATCAATGAAAATGGTCCATGTCAAGATGTTTACCATAAGCAAGTGTAAAGTGTGCACCAAACTTTGTCAAGATCAAGATAATTTGGAAGATGGATGTAGATGGATGAAAATGGATTGGATAAATAGTTCATGGATGGTCGGATTTATTATGGATGAGATGATGAATGATGATTTATTATGGATGGATGAGATGCTTCCACCCCGAACTAGCACACACAGATGCTCAGTTCCCACACACGACATGGTTTGCTAGGTTTTCACCATGGTAATTTTCCCAAAGTGTCACCATAGTGGTTTCACTAGAGGGTGATTTTCTTTTTATCTTTACTATTTCGCTGATTTTTTCTAAAAATATTGTAAGCTTCATGCTAAACCACCGGTGGTGTCAATGTAGATGATTTTTTCATAATGTTACTGATATCCTACTCAAGAAGTTTCTTTTCCAAGATACATGCACTTGAATACAACTTTTGGGATTCCTGATCTACTTTGTTGATACCAGAGTTAACTCTTTCTTTGTGCACACATTGCAATAGAATGTCTTCTGAATCCTTACGATGAAGGATCATTGCCAATACGTGGTCAATGTGAGAATTGGATATCATGCACGAAGGAGTGGATGGTGTTGTGTGTTTAAGAATAGGAGATGGATTGGTTGATAGTTTGGAACCTTTGACAATCCAAACTTGGGAAGATGAGCAATGATGGGTGGATACCGAAGTGTGCATGGAATTAGGACCAACTGCTTGATATACTTTGTACATTGCTTGAGAAGCTTGCTTTTGCTTTTGTGGACGTCTTTGAAGGATACATTTCTATTTTTTATTTTTCCACATAGTTTCTTTGACTTATGAAGTTTGATAGGGATGATCTATCTTTGTATTCTTTGGTACCCATGTGCATTTGATTTGTCCATTATGCTTCCTAGTGTAGGAGCACTAATCCATTTCAATGAATTTTCTCTAGTTGTTTCATGAAAAGTTGAGTTCAGGTTGTTTGATTCTAGGTTGTTTTGAGTTCTTGAGTTTAAATAAGGTCTATTGAGACCATTTTGATGTAATTGGAAAACTTTAGTGTCTTTTGGGTTTATATTGTAAAAGTGCAAATCATGTCAAAAAGTTGTCAATTTTGAAAAAAGTTGCCAAGGAGGGTAAAATGTCATTTTTTATTGTGTGAGATAATGTTAGGTAGGATAGGATCAATGAAAATGGTCCATGTCAAGATGTTTACCATAAGCAAGTGTAAAGTGTGCACCAAACTTTGTCAAGATCAAGATAATTTGGAAGATGGATGTAGATGGATGAAAATGGATTGGATAAATAGTTCATGAATGAATTGATTTATTATTGATTGGATGAGATGCTTCCACCTGAACTAGCACACATAGATGCTCGATTCTACACATGACACCCATTTGCTATGTTTTCATCATGGTACTTTCCCAAAGTGCCACCGTAGTGGTTTTCACTAGAGGATGATTTTTAACTTTACTATTTTCATGATTTTTTTTTGAAATATTGTAAGCTCATGCCGAACCACCTAGTGGTGTCAATGTAGATGCTTTTGTCATAATGAGCCATTGATATCCTACTCAAAGAAGTTTCTTTTCCAAGATACATGCACTTGAATACAACTTTTGGGATTCCTGATCTACTTTTTTGATACCAGAGTTAACTCTGTCTTTGTGCACACATTGCAATAGAATTCCTTCTGAATCCTTATGATGAAGGGTCGTTTCCAATACATGGTCAATGTGAGAATTGGATATCATGCATGGTGGAGTGGATGGTGTTGTGTGTTTAAGAATAGGAGATGGATTGGTTGATAGTTTGGAACCTTTGACTCTCCAAACTTGGGAAGATGAGCAATGATGGGTGGATACCAAAGTGTGCATGGAATTAGGATCAACTGCTTGATATACTTTGCACGTTGCTTGAGAAGCCTGCTTTTGCTTTTGTGGACGTCTTTGATGGATACATTTCCATTTTTTATTTTTCCGCATAGTTTCTTTGACTAATGAAGTTTGATAGGGATGATCTATCTTTGTATTCTTTGGTATCCATGTGTATTTGATTTGTCCATTATGCTTCCTAGTGTAGGAGCACTAATCCATTTTAATGAATTTGCTCTAGTTGTTTCATGAAAAGTTGAGTCTAGGTTGTTTGATTCTAGGTTTCTTTGAGTGCTTGAGTTCAAATAAGGTCTATTGAGACCATTTTGATGTAATTGGAAAACTTTTGTGTCTTTTGGGTCTATATTGTAAAAGTGCAAATCATGTCAAAAAGTTGTCAATTTTGACAAAAGTTGTCAAGGAGGGTAAAATGTCATTTTTTATTGTGTGAGATCATGCTATGAGGTTGAATAAGGCGTAAATAGAATTTTTTTAATTTTTTAGGTGGTTAGGAGAGTCAATTTGCAAAATAATGCAAAAAAGAGAAAAATGTTGTCATAAAAAATTGCAAAAAATGCAACTTTGTGAACCCCAACGGCCATGGGTAGTTTGAAAGTTAGTTGAAGGTTGTTGAGTTGGTTGGTTCTTGGTGGGAAATGTTTAAAAATGTGGAATCCATCAATGTAAATGGTTGTTGGAGGATTGTAAAGGAAGAACAATAAGAATTTCCCCTATTTTTCATTAAATTCATGTGTATTCTTGTCATTTCAAGGTTTGTATGGACCCATACTAATACATACTACTTTGAAGTTGGTAGAAAATTGTGGAGGACTATTGTATCTTTCATTTGAATCCATTTAGGAGGAATTTCATTGGATAAAACATATTTTATTTCCAAGTTACAAGGATAGTCTGAATTTGTAGAATTAAGGGTTTAAAGTTCTCAATGGAAATTTGACTCATTCCTCCTATTGTAAACTTTGTGGCTTGGAGGAATGAGTCTTGTAAGTTAGGTTTAGATGTAGGGTGTAGGTTTTCTGAAGGGAGAAAGGATTAGTGGTGTTTGAGTTGCTGTCCTTGAAGAATTTGAGTGGAAAAGAGCATGAAAATGGTGGTTTTGAACTAGGGTTTGATGAAATGTTGATGATAGAGGCTGGTGGATGAACTTGTAATCATATGAAGACATAATTAGAGGTTTTTAAAGAGGTGGCATGGTTAGGTAAGGTCTATGATATAGTTTTTCAATAAACCCCCATGAGAATAGCCTAAAACAAGGGTTTCTTGATTAGGTGTTTGGGAAGGTGTGTGTGTCTCTGGAAATAAATGGTGAAATTGGTTTTTTTGTAGGCTGGTGAGTGCTTCCCCATTGATTTTTATGGTTTTTGGGTTGTTATAAGGGTGGTTTCTTTGGAAATTAGGCCTATTTGGCCATGTTGAATAGTGTAGTTTGCTTGTTTTGAGAAGGTTAGTCCAAATGATTCTTATGAAGGTTTGATGCATGTTTAAGAAGGCTTAAATGGGTGCCTGAAATGGTGGTTGGTTGTAGAGGTTGTTAAGGAATTCTGAGAGTTAAGGTGGGGAAAATAGGTTTACAAACCTACTAGGGAGACTAGGTGAAAAATTGAAAACAAGCCTAGATTGAGTTTTGAGGGAAGAATAGTGGTTGGGATCCCTTTGTATTGTGAAAGTAAATTGTTTTCCACTTTGGTTGTCATCAATTGGTATCAGAGCCTAGGAAGTAGGTCTCTCGAGGGAGAAGTTTGAAAGATTAAGGAAAAGAAAGTGATTGGAGGAGTCAAGATTCCTTCCAAAGGAAGCACTGTTGTTAGGAAGATTGATCAACATGCTAGAGATTTAGAATCCTAGAAGAAGGAGATTGCTGCATTAAAGTCTAATGTTGGGGTCACCATGGATGAAAGTGATTCTGAAGAGGAAGAGTTGGATCCAGAGGATGCTAGGGCTTTTGAAGGATGTGAAAGGTGATGGACATAGCAAAATTGATTTTCCTATGTATAGAGGTAAGCTAGATGGTGAGGAGCTCTTGGGATGGATAGGAACCATGGAGAATTATTTTGAAAGTGAAGAATTAGATGAAGATCACAAGGTGAAGAAGGCTAAGACCAAGTTGAAAGGACATGCTCTGTTGTGGTGGAACTTTGTGCAAGATGAAAGTCAAAAAAAGGGGAAGACCAAGATCACTTCTTGGGAGACAGTGGAGACAAAAATCAAAGATAAGTTCCTTCCTAGTGATTATAATGTTCAATTTCTTGAAAAAAATCAAAATCTTAAGAAAAGGGATCTAGATGTGCAAGCATACACTGAGGAGTTCTATACGTTAAGTATAAGGAAAAAACATGAGGAAGATGAAGAAGAAAGAGTAGCAAGATATCTTAATGGACTAAGGTATAATATTTAGGATGAAATAAGTTTGATGACACCAAAAATAGTAGACGAATGTTTTCAAATGGCTATAAGGGTAGAAGAAAAAGTGAACATGAGACAAGAAAAGACAACAAGAGGTAGAGGCAGTACTTCTAGAGGCAGGGGAACTTTTTCTACTCCAAAACAGTCTAATCAAGGCCAAGAAGATGCTAGTAAGGGTAAAGAACAAGTGGCTGAATCTAGAGGTGGGTGGAGAGGTGGAAGAAAATTTTTTAGGGGAAAATATACAGACCAAGGAAGAGGTTCTAATATGTTTTCAGGAAGGTATTACAACTATGGTGAGTTCGGTCATCCATCCTTTAAGTGTCCTAAAAATTTTGGTGCTACTTCAAGTGGGGGTGAAAGAAGAGGTGAAAAGAGAGTCCAAATTGTGCAAGAAGATGAAGGAGAAAGTGTCAATTCTCCAAGTCATGTTGTTGAGCCAAAAGTTGGTGAAGCTTTGATGTTGAGAGGACAACTTTTGAAGGCCTCCAAGGAGAAAGAAAAAATGCAAAGGAGAAATTTATTCAAGACCACATGCAAGAGTAAAGGTAAAGTATGCAAGGTAGTAATAGATTTAGGCTCAACTAATAATATAGTATCAAGAGAAATGGTAGACAAGTTAAGTTTGGTGAAAGTTCCTCATGACACACCCTATAGGTGTCATGGTTAAATGATGATCAGTCACTTCTAGTTAATGAGCAGGCTTTAGTTGAGTTTCAGATTGGGGGGTACATAGATAGGGTACTTTGTGATGTTCTACCAATGGAGTGTTGCCATTTGTTGCTTATCAGACCATGGAAGTTTGATAAACATTCCATGTATGATGGAAGGGATAATACATATCAGATTGAGCATGAGGGGAACACATTCACTTTGCTTCCATTACAAGAAGTTAAGGAGTAGATCAAGACAACCAAGGTGATTATGATGGGCAGAAAATAGTTTGTGAAGGTTGAAAAGGATAAAAGTATGGAGTATGTAGCCATGACACAAGTTGCAGATGTTAGGATAGAGGTATTGAGGGGTGATGCACAGTTGGAATGGAAAAATAATGAGAAGAAGATGTTAGAGATTGACCTAGAGAAGGTCAAGGATGAAATGTTGATGATGAAGCAAGATGGGTTGAGAAAAGATGATGGAATTGAGGTTGGAACAGTACTGTGTCCTATATTAGTTGCAAAAGTTGAGGGCTAGTTAAGTTTTGGCAAGGAAAAGGCTCCTAAGATTGATATTACAGTGGTATATAGGTCTGAAAATGAAAAGGCTTCGAGGAGAGTGAATCCGGTGCATAAATTCAAGGGAAACTGGGACAAGTAGAAAGGAAAGGATAGAGTCATGAAGATCGGTATGCTATATGGACAAGGTAGAGGGTAGGTTGTGCAGGTTCTATATTAGTCATAGATGGAAACAAGGTCAAAGGATGTTCAATAAATCAAGGGAAGCATTATAAAATTGGCCAAGAGCACAAGAATGGTAAGCACAAAGAATTTTTTTAGGAATTTACCAATCAAGGTAGCTTTGTAGGTCAAACAAACAAATCTTTCAAAGGAGGAACAACTGAAGATCAGTTTCCAAGAGACATGGAAACCTTTTTAGGCAGGGGTGTATGCTGCAAGAGCACCAATCCATTTTAATGAATTTTATCTAGTTGTTTCATGAAAAGTTGAGTCTAGATTGTTTTGAGTGTTTGAGTTCAAATAAGATCTATTGAGACCATTTTGATGTAATTGGAAAACTTTAGTGGCTTTTGGGTCTATATTTTAAAAGTGCAAATCATGTCAAAAAGTTGTCAAGGAGGGTAAAATGTCATTCTTTCTTGTGTGAGATCATGATCTTAGGTTTAATAAGTCTAAATAGACCATTTCTATTTTTTTAGATGGTTAGGAAAGTCAATATGCAAAATAATGCAAAAAAGAGCAAAATGTTGTCATCAAAAATTGCAAAAAATGCAACTTTGTGAACCCCAACTATCATGGGGAGTTTGAAATTTAGTTGAAGGTTTTTGAGTCAGTTGGTTCTTGGTGGGAAATATTTAAAAATGTGAAATCCATCAATGTAAATGGCTGTTCGAGGATTGTGAAGGAAGAACAATAAGAATTTCCCCTATTTTTCATTAAATTTCTGTCTATTTTTGTCATTTCCAGGTCTGTATGGACCCGTACTACTACATCCTACTTCAAAGTTGGTAGAAACATGTGGAAGACTATTGTATCTTTCATTTGAATCCATTTAGGGGGAATTTCATTAGATAAAACACATTTTATTGCTAAATTACAAAGGACGATCTAAATTTGCAGAATTAAGGGTTTGAAGTTCTCAATGGCAATTTGACTCATTCCTCCTATTGTAAACTCTTTGTCTTAGAGGAATGAGTCTTGTAAGTTAGGTTTAGATGCTAGGGTGTAGGTTTTGTGAAGGGAGAAAGGATTAGTGGGGTTTGAGTTGTTGTCGCTAAAGAATTTGAGTGGAAAAGAGCATGAAATTGGTGGTTTTAAACTAGGGTTTGATGAAATGTTGATGATAAAGGCTAGTGAATGAACTTGTAAGCATATGCAGACATAATTAGAGGTGTTTGAACTGGTGGAAGGGTTAGGGAAGGTTTGTGATATATTTTTTCAATAAACCCCCATGAGAATAGCTTAAAATAAGGGTTTCTTGATTAGGTGTTTGGGAAGGTGTGTCTTCGCAAATAATTGGTGAAATTGGTGGTTTTGTAGGCTAGTGAGTGCTTCACAATTGAATTTTTGGGTTTTTGAGTTGTTATAAGGGTGGTTGCTTTGGAAATTAGGCCTATTTGGCCATGTTGAACAACATAGTTTGCTTGTTTTGAGAAGGTTAGTCCAAAGGAGTCTTATGAAGGTTTGATATATGTTGAAGAAGGCTTAAATGGGTTCCTGAAATGGTGGTTGGTAGTAGAGTTTGTTAAGGAATTCTGAGAGTTAAGGTAGGGAAAATGGGCCTACAGACCTACTAGGGAGACTAGGTGAAAATTTGAAAACAAGCCTAGATTGAGTTTTGAGGGAAGAATAGTGGTTGGGATCCCTTTGTATTGTGAAAGTAATTTTTTTTCCACTCTATTTGTCATCACTTCCCAACTTCTTTTTCTTTGATAAATTTCTTTGTGCTTTGATTCAATTCTTTCTTTTGATGTTGGTCCCAATTCATGGATGGGGTGATGGGTGGATGAGGATTCGTGACATGGCTAGTTATAGTATTGGCATTGATTTCATCATAAGGATTCTTTGTGCTACCTATGTTGACGTTTTCTTGAGATAAAGTTTCCCACAGTACTATGGAAGTAGTACTTTCATGCTTTGATTCTGCCTATTTTGAGATACCCTGTTTAGCAAGCATTCTCTAATCACTAACCACTATAGATGATATTTCAATTTGCTGCTCTACTGACTCCAGACTATCCTGTTTGGTCAGATATGTTTCCTTGAGTGGATAATGTTGGATATCTTCATACAGGATGTCCTCGGTCTGAATTTGGGATATATTTGATCCCAATGTTGATAACTCAGTTTGACTGTAGGAATCAATAACCTTCTCTTTTTGTGTAATAATGCTAGGAGTAAAGGAATCTTGTTCTGAATGAAGATCATCTACGTGTCCATCCAAAGAAAGCATCTCATGGATAGATGGAGGAGTATGTTTTATATGGATTTTATCATCATTTGCAACATCTTGTATAGATTGGAGAGTGTCCTTTAGATCATTGTAGTATCTTGGAGATACAAATTCTTGATCTTGAATGATTTCGGAATTGCTTTCAACATGCTTTGGATCAATTTTTTTACATGGTCCCATTTCATAGGATGGATTTCTTACAAAGGGTTCTTGAATATCATCATTAGGCATGAGAAGTGGCTCAATATCCTCTTGATCTTTAAGTGAATTTGGATCAAGTGTTGAGTTGAGGATTTCTTCAATATCTATAACCATGAGGTCAAAGGATGTCAATATGTCTTGGAAAGGACCATTGCTAGACTTTGGTGAAATATGTTGATCATGCTTTGGAATAAATTCTTGAGATATGTCCTCTAAATCATTAGGTGATGTAGAGACATTTTCAACATGATCATTGATTGATGCATTGTTGATTATGTCAATAATATCAAATAATTCTAACACTCCTTGAAATAGATCATTGTTGGGTATTATTGCTGAATTTTGATCATGATTGAAAAGTGACTCTTGATGCATGTTGATTTGATCATTGGATGGGGTAGAAATATCTTCATTTTGTTCATTGATGGATACATCTCGATCATTTTTTTCAACAATTGTGGTGGAGAGATTGTCATTGCTATCACTAGTGCTTGAATCTTGATCATTGTCATCAATAGTTATTATTTCTTAATCAATAAGGTCTTGGATGATATTTTTGAGTGGAATACAATTTGATGTTTTATGACGATCGTCTCTATGATACTCACAATAAGATCTACCCTTGTTCCAAGGGAAGTTTATGATAGAGTTGAAAGCACTTACTTTTGGAAGAGTGATGAGTTTTGCATCAACCAACTTGTGTAATGCAGATCCAATTGGCTCTCCCAAAGGAGTGTATTCATGTTTGTTACCTTGTGAGATTTGTACTTTAAATTGACCTTTTGGTGATTGATTTTGGAGATGTGGTGATTGATCTTCGAGATGTGGTGATTGGGTTTGTTGTTGATGTTGTTGATCTTGATATCCAACCTCTTGACATTGGAGATATTGTTCTTGAAGTGGTTGTGGACACAACTCAATGCTTCGATGACATGGCTTAACCAATGGGGGAATGTGTAGATTTTGGGGTGGAGATGTCTCTTGGTGATATGAATCAACAAATTTTCTAAGTATAGCAATTTGATCTCGTAAAAATTTTTCTTCATTTTGATCTTGACACCCTTGATATAGTTGATTTGGTTGTTGAGCAAGCATATTTGGAATGTATACTTGTGGTGTTTTGTAATGTCCCCATTTTGGCCATACACTCTTCTTTTGGATTTAGCCTATTTCTAGAAATCGTAGGCTAAGCTGAAGTATAAAACTAGGGTTTCCTCTTTCAGATACTGCTCAGTTGGCGTTCAGAGGATGTTGTGCAGACTTACTATTTATAGCAGTTTGCTATTTTTAGCAAGTCTATCTTTTGGTAGTATCTATCTAGCAGCAATTCAATCCTTTGCAGTTCAGTGTTCAGTTTGGCTTTCTGATGGTTTTGAAGTTAACTTACTATTTTTGGCATTTACTATTTTTAGTAAGTTCATTTTTGGCAGAAGCATCATCATCAACTTGGTTCAGTTTGGCATTTGTCAGTTTGCTATTTTTAGCAATTCATCAGTTGCAACTTGGGCATTGTATTTGGTTATCTCTTGACTCGAGTTTCAGATTTAGTCAATTTTATGTCTTGAAGTTGTACCCCATGCCTAGGCTTGATGACTTCAAGTTGTTTTTAAAGAAGGGGACATAAAGGGGTCAAGTGAGCATTTAATTATTTAATAAATGCTTTATTGTTGCAATATGAAATGGATGCCTAAAAGGGAAGTTGAATGATATTTTATTATTTCAAAAGTAAAAGGAAAAAGGCGTCCTTTTGGAATTTGAAGTGATTCAACTTCTTGGAATTTGAAGAGTCTCTTGTTGCT
This sequence comes from Sequoia sempervirens, assembly GCA_007258455.2. Classification (NCBI taxonomy): domain Eukaryota; kingdom Viridiplantae; phylum Streptophyta; class Pinopsida; order Cupressales; family Cupressaceae; genus Sequoia; species Sequoia sempervirens. Next base: position 283,147,705 of record VDFB02058242.1, on the reverse strand, counting down.
TCATTTGCCAATTGAAACCTATATAGTTGATTATCCATTTTATGCTAATGTTATGCTGTCGAAATGACAACTTGTTTAATACCGGGGATGCTTACCTCCTAGTTCCAATCCAATTTGTTTGAAATACAACACCTAGTTGGTCATTTGCTGCTTCTCAAATTAGACTAGCAGATTGAGCTCAATAGTTGAAGATTTTGATGAAATTTCCAGTTTTGAAGTTGCTGATACAGTCACAGCTGAAAGTGGTTTTTGCATACAGCTTTTGGAGTGAATTTAATTTGCTTGTGGGTACTTTTCCAATCCATTCCTACACCCAAGGCGACCATCTTTGGAGAGTTTCAGATTTTAGTTTTGAGTTTATGATTTTTACTTGTCAAAATCGCCCTTGCTCAAGGCCGTACCATTCAAGGAAGCATTGGGATTTGTGCCAAAAATAAAGCTGCTGTTTGGTTGCTGTTTGATGATCAAAAAATGTTCGCCTACCTTCTAAGAAGACACAGCAAAAGACGGCATTCAATTCGGAGATGAATTAAGTGAGTTATGAACATTTCATTGATTTTCTCTATAGCTGGTTTGAATTTCCAGAATTCTGATTTTTATATCAGACTGTTATAATTCTCAGTTTTTGGTCTTATACTTCAGTTTTGGAGTGTTATATGATTGTAAGAATTCATACTTCTTTTTCTAAGGTTCACTTGCTATCATTGTAATTTGTAATCTGCAGAGTTTAATTTGTAAAGGTTGAGATTAAGCATTACTAATCCAACCATTTCCAGTTCTGCAATTACTTATTGTTTTGTCATTAAATTACCCCTGGATGGTTTACCGCCAGTGTGGATAATCTGATTTGTAACACTCTTGTACCCACTTTCATAGTGGAGAATCCCCACAGCTCTGTGGATGCCCGCCGCAGCGGATGAATTGTTTTAATTGTAATCTTTTCCCCCCACTGTTTGGTGGTAGTGTGGAAATGCTTTTCATGGCTGGTTATCCGCCTATCAGTTTCTAGTTTTCAATTCAACACTCCGTCATATGTTAGCACCTCGCCCTCAGTGGGATTTGAGTGCACATTCTTGACGTTGAGTAGTTTTCTTTCAAGTATTTTCATTTAGCTCCTCCGCCATATGACAACACCTATCTCTCATTGGGATTGAGTGTGCATTCTTGGTGTGAGTTCATTTCAAGTTCATTTTCTATTTGGAGCTAACGCTAACCAAGTTGATTAAGTGCTGGTTATGTGTGTTAATTCATCGAAAAAATTGGTTAGCATATTTCAGTGGTATCAGAGCAGAAGTTCCTGCCATCCTGTTGGGAAGAACCGAAAATTAGTGTTGCCACAATGGACATCAACAGATTTGTCGAACAGTTCAGGAGGGAATGTGAACATGATGCTTCCATATTCCGTGCAGAATATCAGAGTATGTCAGATGAGTTCAAGAATGATGTTTCTTTTGACTGCTACTTGAATTGTGTGTTGATTAGGTATCCTGAAAAGGTTGGTGTGGTCAATTACATCAAGAATAAAATTAAAAGAGAAGCAGAACTTGCCATGGTTGAAGAATCAAGGAAGGAAGAGGCAAAAGGATCTGTTTGTGGTTTGCAGCCCACAAGTAAGCAAATTGAAAAGAAAAATCAGTCAATTAGTGTTGAAGAAGACACAAGCAAGGTGCACATTTTGGTTCAAAATGAAAGTGGGCTTGATGAAGATACCTTGGCAAATGAGGAGATTAAGTTAGAGTCCCAAAATACATCCCTAGACTTGCATGGGATGGGAAATAATGAAGATTGTTATGGTAAGAAGATCATTACAGCAGTCTTGAGTCCTAATAAGGATTCAACCAATGAAGATCTTCGAGACAAATGGCTTCTCAAAAGATGCTGGTGGAACAGTTGTGTGGGATAAGTACGTTGAAGAAGAGCAAGATGAAGCAAATACTAATGGTGTCTTTGAACCAGCTTATGACCATTACGAAAGTAATGTTGTTGATGGTGATTCCGATGTGTTTTTATTTCCTCTTGTTGAAGATTTAGTGAAGGATAATTCTCTACTTCTTGCTGAGCCAATTCCATATGAAGAATTAATGACAAGTGTCCAAGAAGACTTCTTTGGTATGTATGTGGGCACTAATGATAAAATCAGCAACACATCTACTCAAGATAATTTCATTGAAGAAAAGAATGACAAAATATTCAAAGCAACCAACTTTGATGATTCTTTAATCCGATATAATGCTAGTGACTTGGGTGGTAGTGGGTTTGATTATCAAACTACATATGTGGAGAAAGTTATAGATGAAGATTTCAGTTCAAGTGGGTTGAGGAGTGACTCATTCAAAGAGTCAATAGTTCAAGAGGAGCATGATGATCTCTTTCCTATTGATCATTACAATCAAACCTTTCACATTTGGGATCCGGGCGCGATGTCTCCAAGGTATGATAAAGAACCGAAGTGGGATAAATTCCCCTTTGATCTTGATGAAGTTCAAAAATCAGTTTGCAATGCAAGTAATGAAGTGATCTTTGGAGGAGAAGTTGCAGCAATGGCTAATGAGAATGTGATTTCTTATGTTGAAGAGAAGAATGTTTTAAAATCAGCAAATGGTTTGGATGCCTTTGAGAATTACGCACAAGAAGAGTATGAGAACTTGAAAGGTCAAGATAGAGGAACTAATTTGTTTGAAGAAGCTTGCTTGGCAAAGCTCCATAAAAATTCCTTCGAGGTGGTTGTAGCCACTAAAGCAGAGTATGTTGCTACCAAGACTTTAAGAGCATCAATCAATAATGATTCATTGCTTGAAGTTATTGTTGACAAGCCTTCTATTCAAGAATTATGCAGTGAAAAAAGAAGGGAGGAAGCTGATTTTGAAAATCATGACAATGAAAACAAATCAGAAAAATTGATGTTTGATGAGTGTAGTCTCTTTGCTGATTGGGATCAAGGGCCTAAAGAGCTGCAAGTTTTGAAGGATAACTTATTGGTTTCAGAAGAGAAAATTGTTAAGGTGTTATCAAGATTTGATAGCACACACAATTGTATTGAAGAACTTTACTGGGAGCTGCAATTTGAAGAGAGACAGAATGGCGTTAAGGGTGGAGACACTCTTTCCATGGTGCGAACCATCAAAGAAGCTTTGGAATCAATAAAAACAGATTATTTGCATTTTCTCTCAGATAGAGATGATGCCATTAAGTTTGCTGAGGAAACCTATGATGCCTATCAAGAGAAGGAGAAAGAGGTTGATAGTCTTTGCCTTGATCTTACCTTAGCTCATCACTCTTTTTACAAAACAGAAAATCAATCATCTATGTCAGCCACACTTATGGAACAAGAAGCTAATACAAGGCTAATGGAGATCAAGCAAATAGTTGAAGGAATAAATGAACTCCATAATGTTGAAACAATGCATAATGCCATAGAGATTCATTATGTTGATAGTGATTGGAAGGTAAATCAAGAGTGTGAACTCTTGAGTTGGGAAGAGAATTTGCCTCAAGAAGGGATAGCTTGCAGCCATGAGCTAGATGTGATGACTGGTAATGTGTGTGATATTCATCACACTAAATTCTATGGATCAGCAACTAATGATGGGCATCTTCAAGTTGAAGAAAATGTGCATGAATTTTATGAAGACACCAACGAAAAGGATGAAGGAAATATTGTTTCTATGATTGTGTACAACAATCCACCATCTTCACATGATTTGTTAAATTATGAGTTGATTGACAATTTCTATGTGGATGGCATTGGTAAGAAGTTTTATGTTTTTGACATGCATAATTTTATAGTCAAGCATAAGATAATGTTGGTGGATCCATTCTATATGTCAAGCAACACTCTCTTGGGATGGATAGTAAATGAGCATTTAATGGTGTTCAAACTTGAACTGGCTGGTTTTCACTCAGCATTAACCAATGGAAGAGTACCACCTATCTTAAAATGGTTGATGAGGTCAGGTCTTGGAGAGATGCATCAAATTGTGGGAGAACTTTTAGACTTGCCCCTTTGGTTTCTAGATTGTGCATTGTTGATGAGTGATTATTCTAAAATGTTGGTCATGAAAGGTTCAAA